>VWZG01007393.1:1900554-1975490 GCA_013396735.1 Grallaria varia
TATGACAACAGATCCACGATATGTTATGACAAGGCAGCCAATACTACCATAACATATTTGTTATGACAAAGTGGCCATAAATTCTAATCATGTTTGATGATCACTAAAATAATTCACAACTTACTGTTTTTAGCATTTTACTGCTTGTCTCCCAAACCACAAACAGCTTTCTTGATTGCTGTGCAGATCCTTGTAGGGTGCATACAGACAAGCACATTTTAGTGTGTGCCATTTTGGGTTTTTTTTTTGCAAATCCTCTTGATAACAAAAACTAATGGTATTTTTTTTTTTTCTCAGCAACTGAATACATAGCAACTGGACCAGCAGCACAAATTTCTAGAATTAATTAATATATATTATAATATTTTGGTAAATATTCATTCACCTCTACTTTCTTTTCATGCAAGCTGAGTTTTTCATAGTTGCCTACAGAGGTTACTTGTCTTCTCTGAAGATTTCAGGATCAACTAAGCATCAAGTACCTCAGAGAGAAGAAATCCCTGCACCGAAACAAAATTTCTCAGCCTTTCCAAGTTTTGTATATGGGCTGCATCTGCAAACCTTAGCATTAATTTATGTCTTTGGATTACAAACAATTTAGAAGAAAGGTTGTCTCTTTTGTTAAATAACATTATTTACTCCTCCTTCATAGCAGAAGGAACGGACTTGCTTTTAGCCAAGTTGTACCATTACACTTTGTAAAAAGGGATGTGGCACACTGTTATTGCCAAGGTCTGTGTCTGGGTGAGCAGCAGTGTTCCTGATGCTCTACTTTTATTTCTGTCCCTTGATTACTCCTTTCAGGTTGTTTTGCATAGACAAGTAGCTCAGTTAAGGATGCTCTGAACTGCTTTGGGTACAGAGTCACTGCTGTCTCTGCTTCACCTTGTGCTGCCATTCCTAAGGAAGTCATTCTACCACAAGTATTACAGTCTTGCAAAAGTATGTTCAATTTGGCATCCTCAAATAGTTATTTTTCTTTTTAATTTTCATTGATGAAATTTCCTGAGGAAATAGAAATGTATTTTGGAAAAAACAACTTTGAAGGCTTAATGATGATGTTTTATTCTATTGGTGACTTGGCTGTTTAGAACACCTATGGATGTTTTCTTAGATACTTCTCCATGAGAAACTGGACTGAAATCACTAACCATCAAATCATGTTCAGATGCAATCTTTAGGACCAGAGTTCTTTAATTAGATTACAGGTCAAAGAACTTCTAGGCCATCAATATAGTCTTGAATAATCCACTCATTTTCTCACTATCAAATTACATACACTATATAAAATATTTATCGCAGATCACTAGATTTTTCAGTCTGTAACTCTTAAGGATGAAATTAATTAGGTATGCTGATTCAGTCAATCATTTTGGATTTATCCCAAATTCATCACAAGAAGGCCAGTAAAAATTGCAATCAATCAGTGGTACTGATACTCAGCATTGCTGTCACACAACTATATTTCTCCAAGTACTGTTCTGAATCTTGAGCTTGCTGCACAAAGTCATGCCCTGCTTCAGATGATGTTCCTACAATTTTAGATGATCCAGACTTAAGTAAAATTTAAAACCCTTGGCCTCCTTAATTAAGAGTTGTAACTTTTAATGTGATACTCTACAAAAACTCAGAGCAAGGCTGAGATGAGTAACTGTGCAAACCTGAGTAGTGCTCCACAAAGGTGCTCCTGAAGCACTTTTCAGTTTTGCAGGACATGCATTTCTTCAACAAGCAGTCCTCAGTCTACTAAAACCAGCCCACAACACTTATCACAGTATGACCATAGTGGAACAAACCATCCTGGATTACCTCTCTACCATGGATATCACTATGGAAACCAGCCCATAAAGTGGAATTTTGTTATAATGCAACACAATTACATGGGCATTGAGGACAAGAAGGAAAAGTTCCTTTCACTGAAAGAGGGTGGGAAAGGTTAGATAGGTCCCATGCAAGTTCTAGAATGAAAAATGGTCATGACTCCAAGTTTCTAGATCTGAATGTATAGGAAAAAGAATTCTTCCTGAGAGCAAATACAACTTTCTTTTGTCACACATCCGTCAGAGATTTGCCTGCCCTTTTCAGTACCAATGCCTGCTTGAAAATTTGCCAACCAAATAAAAACCATACCCTAGTCTTTCTTACCTTGTGAAGTTTGTTTTGGCAACAGGTTCAGCACGCTACTCTGCCAATCAGTACACTGGAAAGTGTCTTAAACTCCAGGCCTCCCCTGAATCATCTGCAAGATGGTTGTATAAACACTATTCACCTCCCTGCCAGTACTCCTATAAGCCTTAAGTAATTTTTGTAAGGCTACCTAAGAGCTGTGAAGATGAGATACTACATAGAGGTAGGGGGTTTTTATATCAGAGGTGGCTGCATCACTGAAAATACCCTCAGCTGGAATGTCAGCAGTGAGAGGGTGCCCTTGGAAGCACAGTGGCTGCAGGATCCTACCTTTTAATCCATTTCACCTGAGCTGACAGACAGCAGGGAAGGCAAGGTGATCTGCTCACATCTTACAGCTTCACTTGAATTTCCGCTCTGGGCATCCTCCGACCCCAATCATGGTTATAAGTTCTGTAATACAGATACTTAGTGTAGTATCTGTGACAAATGACTGATCCTGACATCTCTCTCAGGACAAAACACTGTCTTGGTACAATGGCACTTAGCACAGGAGGTGACTTCCCGTGGGTCTGGAGACCAGCATTCAGTCACTGCTCCGTTTCCACTGGCAAAACACATTGGTTTGGGGTAGATTATATAGAGATTTGAATCCCTCTCAGGCCTGCCAATTAATTTTTGTACATTCAAGGTGTTCCTACTGAAATAAATACTAAAAAATTACATTTAAATCTATCTAAATAATTCTCAGATTTAGGGAAGATATAGCAAGAGGCTTTGTTTATGAACCTGTGAGGAGAACATGCAGCTTAATTACCAGCTTTGTTCAGGCCTGGTCCGTAAGTCTGCTTAAGGAAGAGTAAAATAACTATGATTTTCTTTAAAAGCAGCAGTGGCCCTGTGGTAATCCCATCTCCAGCACCTACAGTGCTACTGTACTGAAGCAACATACAAACAGGCATATTGAAATTTTTAATGCATTTTGATATGAATTGAAACTATGTGATTTTTCTCTTCTACTGACAGCAGAGTCCATATCCTTGAGGCCAGCTCTGTGGAAGGCAGAGGACCACAGACAGTTTGTATATTATCTGTCTTTGCATGTTGTCTCTGTATCAGTCCTAAAGAGATTCCAGCTGTGACCTACAGAGGGCCAAAGGTGAGGGGCTCCTTTACCTTTTTGGCTCGAGAGGAAGGGGATGCTGCATTGTGTAACAATCCTACATTTCCTCTTAGCTGGGATGACTGAAGACTATGATGCACTCCATCAAGACTTACAAGTGGGATACTGCTGCTGCACTTCCTCGTAATTTTTACTGGGAAGAGCAAAGTGGATGCTACTTTAACTTCATCAGTACAGAAAGGCTCCCAGTACAAAAGGAAAATGCATTAAAGTAATTTTAAACATTGTGTAGAAAGTTTAAAATCATGGCCAACAGCTGGGGGGAAAAAGTGCAGTGATAGCCGTAGAAAGGACCCTTATGCTTACAATTTATTTGAAGTATTTCCCTAGAGCTGTTGTTTGGCACAAGTTGCTCCTGCAGCTGTGACAGCTGGGGTGTCAGTGGACCTCAATGCATTGCACTGCATAAAGATCCTTCCCAAGTGCAGAGGAGATCATTCAGAGTTACAGTTCTCTTGTCACCCCAGATGTCCCTCCATAGGAACACTCCACAGCTCGGTTCTGCCAGTCGACTCATGGAATCATGTTGGTTGGAAAAGACTTTTGAGATCATCGCATCCAACCACAAAGCCAACACTGCCAAGCCTAACGCTGCCAAGTTCACCAGATTCAGCCTCCCTCTCCTGGTATGTTATTCCTCAGTGTAGAAAAGATCCAAAGGAAGGAAAAAGGGTCCTTACAGAGTGATGTTCTCTACTCCGTGCCTTAAAGAACCAGAGAATCTAGCCACAGATATCTTTAGTATATGAAATTGGAAAATTCTTAGCAGGACCATCAGATATTGCCTCCTTCATTCAGGCTTTGTCTTAAATTAAGTAGTCTCCTTGAAAACAATCCAAGGGGCAAGATATTAATTAATAGGACTAAAAACAGTGGAATATTCTATAAGGATAACAAAGCTGATGTGAAAGGGGGGATAAAAACAACTGTAAAATGAAATTTAGCTATACATATTGTCAAAAGGCATATCGTAGTTACAAACGTTCTTGTAACACATTTTTTTAAAAAAACAACTCAGTCTCAGTAACATGAAACCTTCATAAAGCACTTCTTACTAAATCCTGGAGCAATAGCGGAGAAGATTCCCTGGTGGATGTGGTTTACAGAGAAGAGTGAAGACATGAATGAAGTGCAAATGCCACGGTATAACTCACATATGGAACATTTTAATTGTGGGTAATGGCAGATTTTCAAATTTATAAGTCAAGGAATTGTGCTCATTTCTGAGACAGAACTGAATATATTAATTGCCCTTGAAACAGTATCGATATTTCTTCCTGTGCAGAGCACAGCATAGTAAAATGCACTGGAAGATGAAAGCTCTTTGATCCTTTTGTAGGCTCTAAAGATCCCAGAACAGTGCCAATACATTTTGAGGAAGAGGCTAGACAGAAAAGAAATATTATTATTTGCCCAGATAGCACAATATCCCCAAACAGTAACACTGAGTGTACTAAGGACTACATTCATAGCTCTACCCCACCGAGTCTCCCAGGCCACAATAGATTCCTTGTTCCCCCCTTTTCATTCAAGTGAAGTCATTAGTGTGCAAACATATTTGATCTTGACACACACAATAGCTCTATCTTTTTAGTCCCCAATATTAGGGAAAGAAAACTGTCTGGGATTGTATCACAGAACAGATCTTATGAGTCAGGGGTAGGCTGAATAACTGCAACCCCAGGAGTCACTTACAAGAGCCACTGAGCTGCATCCGATGGTTTGCTGTGGCTGTGCTGCCAATTGCCAGGTAATATTTCCTAGGAAGATTTCATCTCTTGGCTTCTCATTTAGTGATGATAATGCTAATTATCTCTGGACTCCATTTCTGTTTGGAGCTATGTCTGCATAAGGTTATCAGGCTTTTCTCTCACTTGAGTTCTGCTAATAAAAATCAGAAGTGACTCTATTGACCTGAACGCAATGGCCCCTGGGGACTCAAACATGGTGCAGGCTGATATTTGGATCTGGCTGGAGCCTGTGGTTCTGTTAAAATTCTGGATGGCCTCAGGCTCACTGCACCCTGAGCAGCCTGGGTCTGGCTGTGGCTGGGTACCTCGGGCTATTGTTTCAGCTGAAACCCAAAAACTGTGGGCATTCTCTCCCTTTTAAACTGTTCTTACAGAACCCATTCATTTTTCCCCAATGGCACAGCCCCAAGCAAATCAGGCAGATGACTCACGAGTAATTCTGGAAAGAAAGTTATGGAAAATTATGTCCATTTTTGTTTTCACTTCAAAATGGTATTTCAGGTAAATTTAAATTTAAAATTAAATAAAAACCTGGGGGAAAAAACCAAACAAAAAACAAACCCAAAACACTTTTGGGCTAGATTAAGCCACTCTGATCAAACCTGAAATGTTTTACATTCTTTTTAACCCTTCTAAACTAGAAAAAAGCCCCACAAAAATTGTCAAACGGAAAATGTAAAAACAAGACACTTAAATCTTATCCAGACACTCTACTTTATATTTTTACTGATCAAAATTTGTCAAAATGACACATTTTATATTTAGATTCAATGCCATTTTTCCATCAGAAGTCAGTGATGAAAAAAGGTGTCGTTCAGTTCTGCTCACAGTGCTGCAGGAGTTTAGCAAAACATTGCTAAATGAAGTAGTAAAATGCAATTATAGCTGAGTCTTTAACACAGATTCAGATGCAACCCTAGAATCCAGAGGGGTGGGTCCAGGTCCATAACAGGTTTCCTGCTCTGGAACACTCACTGCTGGTGAGGTCTCCAAGAGCACTTGCACCAGGGCAGGCTCCAAGACCAGCCAAGGGCTGGAAGACTTAGAGGCAGTGGAGAAAGAAGAGGTTGAAGCAGAGTTAAAAGGCAGGGGAAGCCCTCCCACTGTCAGGACGGGTAATGGGCTGGAATATTCCAGTGGCACGGAATAAAGTCCTGCTTCCACAGTGAATCTGTGCCTGACAAAAGAAGGGAAGGGACCCCAAAGCTGTACTCATTTGTTGAGAGCATAAAACTTCCATTTATTGTGTAGTTTTTAAGAGGGAGTCCTTCTTTTAACCTCTTGGGACGTGGACAGTCTGGCCTCTAGTTGAGAGTGGCTGTTCGGGGTGNCAGTACATCAACGTGCACAAGATGTGTCACCCAGGCTGCTTCACTCAGAAATGAAAATGTAAAGATGTGTAAACAAAAAATAACCTCAAAAAAGGAATTAGCATCTCAAAAAAAAAAAAAGTTATCAAATATNTTGGGCTAGATTAAGCCACTCTGATCAAACCTGAAATGTTTTACATTCTTTTTAACCCTTCTAAACTAGAAAAAAGCCCCACAAAAATTGTCAAACGGAAAATGTAAAAACAAGACACTTAAATCTTATCCAGACACTCTACTTTATATTTTTACTGATCAAAATTTGTCAAAATGACACATTTTATATTTAGATTCAATGCCATTTTTCCATCAGAAGTCAGTGATGAAAAAAGGTGTCGTTCAGTTCTGCTCACAGTGCTGCAGGAGTTTAGCAAAACATTGCTAAATGAAGTAGTAAAATGCAATTATAGCTGAGTCTTTAACACAGATTCAGATGCAACCCTAGAATCCAGAGGGGTGGTTCCAGGTCCATAACAGGTTTCCTGCTCTGGAACACTCACTGCTGGTGAGGTCTCCAAGAGCACTTGCACCAGGGCAGGCTCCAAGACCAGCCAAGGGCTGGAAGACTTAGAGGCAGTGGAGAAAGAAGAGGTTGAAGCAGAGTTAAAAGGCAGGGGAAGCCCTCCCACTGTCAGGACGGGTAATGGGCTGGAATATTCCAGTGGCACGGAATAAAGTCCTGCTTCCACAGTGAATCTGTGCCTGACAAAAGAAGGGAAGGGACCCCAAAGCTGTACTCATTTGTTGAGAGCATAAAACTTCCATTTATTGTGTAGTTTTTAAGAGGGAGTCCTTCTTTTAACCTCTTGGGACGTGGACAGTCTGGCCTCTAGTTGAGAGTGGCTGTTCGGGGTGGGGGAAATGTAAAAGACAGTGCCCTGTTCGACTGTCAGTCTCTGAAGATGCTTTCATGCATTTCTCCTCCATCACCTTCTGCTGAAGGATGCTCAGAGAGCTCAGTGATGACTAACATGATAGTTGAGTGTGTGCATCCACCAGCCTGTCCTTCTTACCTCGTCTTCCCTTCCATGCCCCACCTCTCCCNACCATTGTGGTGGCAAAATTAAATGTATTTTGAAACTTGTATGTGACATTTATCTATCTGCTCTATCAGAAAAAAGTTGTCATATTCATTCAGACATATATTACTTTTTCAATTTCCTGTCAGTAATGTTTTTTTAATGTTCTTTAGGGGAAGACCACAGGATTTCTCATTTCTCACAACAAAGGCCATAATCCATTTGAATTATGTTGATGAGTTTATACCTAAAAAAGTTGCACCATCTTTCTTTTTATTTAGAGATGAACAATTTGCTCTTATCCATGACAATCTCTTTTTTTTTTTCTTTTTTTCTTTTTCTTTTTCTTTTTTTTTTTTTTTTAAAGACACGGAGTCAGGTAGAGAATTGCCAGGTCTTTTTTCCTACTTTTAAAGAAGTTAATCATACAAACCACAAAATTAAGGTGCAATTTTATGATGATTCAGCTCCTGCAGCGAGCCACAAGAGATAACAAAGATAGCACAAGTATTGAAACTCCTTATCACGTATCTTCCCTTCCAAGGGAATGGTTTTGATAGAAAGTTTATATGAATGCATTGCTCAAAAATAAACAGTGCTGTGCAGCAGACAGGGCTAAATGGTCATGGCAGAAGAAACAGCCATTAAAGTGAGTTAATTGCCAAGCTCCTGTGCAGAAGCCTGGCTGGAGAGGTGGGAAGTGGAGAGGCCAACTTCTTTCTTTGGGTTGCTATTGAAGTGGCCCTGCAGTGCAAACCTTGTGTCCCAAAGGCTCTGTGCAAGGCCTGCAAGAGATGGTGAAGGGCAGTGGGTCAAGCCCTGGGCAGAAAAGGACATTTGATCCTCATGGGGTTCCTCTGATAGTAATGACACCAACCACAGGACAGGCTAAGATAAGGTAACCAATCAGCAGGGTGCCATGAACAACATTCAGGTTTCTCTTCTAAACAAAAGCAATGTTTGAAATCAAATTAGAGAGTGTGCTTCCCCTTCTAAGCATGCACAATACCAAGAATAAATACAAATATTTGGTAAAGCTGGCAATAGTTATGATGGCACATCTTCAAAAGGCTGTTGCTCAGTTTGCCTTAGATACATACCTAAAATATTTTGAACACCAGCAGATGAGGCTATTTTTTTAGGACAGAAATTCTTTGTGATAAGACTCTTTCAAGACATTTGTGATCTTCTGCTTGGAGATGTGATGGAAATACATTTTCATTGGCTTGTGGTCTGAAGATTCAGTGTATCCCTTTTCTGTTTTAACCAAAACAGCAGGGTAAATGGGCAGAGAAATGTAAAAAGGAATATGTCAAAAGGGGAGATGTCTTCCCCACTCCTGCAGTTCAAAGGGGGGTTTTAAACCAGAAGAACCTCAGAGATGCAAAGTCTTAATTTATGCACAACTGATTTTTAAATCACAGCATGCTACAGACAGAATACTTAATCTTACTTGAAAGAAAGGCGCTCAACAGAAAGACCCTCCCCTTCTCATTGCAAACCATCATTTAAAGTATCAGTAAAATTAAGTATGCTTTAAAGAATTCAAACAGATACGATGATGTTGGTCTCTAGGATGCTGCTCCTCGGTGTATTTGGGAAACATCAAGAAGCAAGCAAGCAAAACAACAGCACAGTATTCACAAAAAATGAAGAGCGCCTCTCAGCGTCTCCTAAAAGTAAGGCAGGTCAGCCAGTGCCACGTTCTGCATGGCCATCATCAGCTGCTGCCAGCATCTGAGTTCAAACTGCCACGACTGCCATGGGGACCTTAAGGATACTATTACCTGAAGGACTCAAGTGCCATTAAAAATAACTGGAGTGTGGTATTCTAAGTATGGATTTTATGTCATTTAATGTTAGGCACCTAACATTTGAAGGTGCCATTCAAGCTCTTTCTAGTCAATGCAGAGAGTGAGGAATCTCTGCAAGGTAATTCATCGAAGCCTAAAATGGGTGCCTTAGATGGGTGAGATGTTCTGTTCTTCAAGAGTGTCTGTTTCAGTGGTGATAGAAAACACTAAGCAATTATCTTAGTTTTGATGCAGCCTAAGTTAATTTTCCGTGGTTAAAATTAGGGAGAAGGAATTCCAAGTTCAGAGTCAAAAGAGATATAGGACTCTGCTGAGGAGTAGTCTGGAGGAGACTGGAGGGAGACCTCACCATGGTCTACAACTTCCTCAGGAGGGGCAGGCACTGATCTCTGTTCTGGGGGGACCAGGGACAGCACCCAGGGAATGGCCTGGAGCTGTGTCAGGGCAGGCTCAGGTTGGATCTCAGGACAAGGTTCTTCCCCCAGAGGGTGGTGGGCACTGCCCAGGCTCCCCAGGGCAGTGGGCACAGCACCAAGGCTGCCAGAGCTCAGGGAGGGTTTGGATGATCCTCTGGGGCACAGGGTGTGACTCTTGGGGATGATCCTTTGCAGGGCCAGGAGCTGGACTCGATGATCCTTGTGAGTCCCTTCCAACTCAGCATATCCTGTGATATTCTGTCAATTCTAGTATTGACCTACAGCCTCTATGTCACTTGGAGAACAGTCGCCTTCTTACTGACCATCTGAATCTCAGCTGTACATAACAGGAGAATAAAATAATTTTTGAAAAGCCTAAAAAATAGTTTAAAATCACAGAGACTTTTTCCACTGAAGAGACTCCACTTTTCTTTATTTTTTTTCTTTTATGTGTTACTATTAAAATAAGACAAGGCTTTGAGAAGCCTCACTGGTTGAAAAGGTGTTCAACACATGCACGAAATGAAATCTGTTTGACCATCCCTCTCTATTACAAACAAACACAGAGACAGAGATGATTCACTTAAATTACTTCAACTTGACTGGTAATATCTTGACACATTTCACTGGGGAGGGTATAACTTACACAGCTCTTAAAAAGTAAGTTTAAAAAAAGGACACAGCAATGACTGTGGACTGAAGATTTATTAGAAAGATTCCCTAACCATCTCTTGGAAGTAAAATTTCCATTCTGTGCAAACTCAGTGAGAAATTGCTTTCTTGACATGATGCTCATTTATCTCCCCTCACTCTGTGTTCTTTGAGGTCTCCTTTTGCATCATTTGTTGGGTGGTATGAGGCCGATTTAAACATTTCTACATTTGTGCTCTTGCCAGAGACCACAGTGATTTAGTGAATCAGGCATGCATCATTCATGTTTGTTCCTTCTTTTCACTGCATATGATTTTAAGGAGAAATAAAAGGCACGAGGGAGCCACGGGTACAACTTGCCTCAGTAAATGTTTCTTAGTAGGGGCCCTTTCCAATGATGGATCAGGTTATGAGAATTTGAGCTTGACTCAGTAATATTTAACATAAATATTTTTATCTGTATTCAGAAAAGAAGTCTTTTGTCATAGCATACTTGTGACATTGTGTTCTCTCATCTTACAGGGTGTAATACATTGCTGGTTAAGGACCCCCACGTAAGGAAAGCTCTGAGGATTCATGGTTATATAGAGAGAAGCATGAACCTATCTGAACAGGTGAATGCTTCTGTGTATTACTAACAGTATTTCTAGGTCTAGTGTTAAGATTTTAAATAATTACTCGGCCAAAAACTTGTCTAGATTTTGTCCTGTACTCCTTTACAACACCCCGCTATACTCTTATTAAAGCATAGTTTGTGTTTGCAATTTCAGAACATTTTCAAGCAGCTCTTGGCCTTCATAGATGAGAATCCTACCAGGGCTTCCTATGCCTTTCTGTATCTGGTGAACTGAGCATCAGTTCTCTTTGGACCTTTGTGAACAAAAATCGAAATTAAAAATCATCATTTTTCTAAGGAGTCATCAACTATTTAATCTCGGTCTCCAGGCAGGTTTTTGTCTTGGCTGTTGTGGCAAAAATTCTCAGCTGTGGTAGAGAAGAACGTGGCACTCTTTGCTAATGCCAGTTACATGCTTTTCTCATTCAAAGGTGGTGACCTTATGATTTATCAAACCTCTGTGTGCATTGGTTCCTAAACCTGCTTTAGTTAAAGGAGTATCTTTCAACAATGACCATAAAGAACGACTCTTTTCAAATTCATGTGTCTACTTGACATCAAAGATGGGTGACTGTCTCCTGCACGTGCCTCTTACCTGAACAGCAGGTGTGATGCCTGGGACATTTTGGTGTATCAGAGCTAGGAGAGACATACTCCTGGCTAGAGATATAGACTATCCAGGAGAACAACATATAGATTTAAACACGAGTTGCTAATAACAATATAACTCCAGAGTTCTAATAACAATAACTGTAAGAGACTGTAACTACAAACCCCACACATCAGTATTTGCACAATTAAATTTATCAGATCTGCAGTGCAGATCCCAGAAGATGTGATTTAAGTAGCTAAAAATGGAAGTCACCTCCCAGCACTTTGGAGGGCTCTGAGGAGGTGATGTTCACCAACATGAGAGACATCTCCAGAAAGAGGCAGACCATGCCATCCCGTGGGCAGATCTTGGGGAACCTTTTCCACACAGTTCTGCTGACAAACCTCAGTTTCCCTGACCTTGTAATTGCTTCACTCTGGCCTCTTGTGCAGAACTGCCAATAGTACCAGTCTACCAGCACCTCCCAGCAGTAAAAGGACACACAGCTCCTATTAAGTGTCACTTTGCAGTCATTCAATAATACTTATATCTTGGTAAGAAATTGAACCCTTAGAAAAATACAGGCCTAGTTTTATGTTCCAGAGATTAATATGGGGACTAAATTAATAGAAGGCAGACAATTATGGCCTGTGTACAGTCATGATTACACACTTCTAACATCACACTTGAGACGGATCCCAAAGACAGAAGCATGACTCAAGAAGTTAATTAAAATATTTATAATTTCAGTTCCCTGTGGGTAATTTTATCTTTTCTGAGGAGATGAACACCAGTTTCCAGGTAGGCATGTGTATGTGCATACATACACACATGCATGTCTTCCTGTAAGTGGGAAGCAATTCTTTTGGAAAAACAAATGTAGCTATTTGCTCTATTTGAAATGTTTTAGGATTTTGTCAGAATATGGCAATAAGACACAGAGGAAAGAACAGTTTTCTGGATTGGCCATGGGAGGACTAAAGGAGTGCTGTAGCATGTCCAAAATGGGACTAAAGACCAATGTTTAACTAACTGAGTGCCAGAAACAGTGTGTGGCAAAGAACTATCATCAGGAAAAGCAAATGGCAGAGGTGGGGAAGTAGAATAGAAATGAGGGAATTGGATACCTTGGGCTGTGTGAGGATGTGCCACTGACATTGGTACCAGGTAACTCTCCACCACTGCTCCTGTTTCCACATGGGTGTATGCTTCCACTTATGGAAGGAACAGAAAGAGCGAAACCAGGACAGATGAGAACAAATTAAGGCTAATAAGAAGACCTGAGAAGGAAAGAAGAGGGAAATTTTATCCTGGCAAGTGATGTCGATTCCCCTTGAAGCCAGAACTCTGCCTGAGTTCGATATCTTTTTTCTTTGAGGCTGTCTATTTGTGCTATTGAGTAAGACATATCGCAGCTTAATGCACAGCCCTCAAAGAAGGGAGTGCATTAGTCCTCTGGAGATGATGACTAACAAGTTAAAATTAAACTTTTTTCAGTTGGGCTGCAGTGACCTATTTATACAATTTCTTTCTTGCTAGCTAGCTTTCTTTAACATTACAAGGTGTACCTGGCCTCTCTCATCTCTCTCTAAACTGTCTCCCTGATGTCCTGATCACTCTCTGATCTATTTTTCTATCTGCTGGGTGAATGATAATATGACATATCCAACCTCTAAAACAAACCATTTATTTTGAAACTTGGCTATGTCAGAGTATTTGATGCATCAAACATGAAAATGAATGTATATTTGGATATTGGGTACATCATGTCTTGATATTAAATTACCCCCTGAAAAGGGGATTGATTTTTAAACTGGCAGGATACATGTATTGCTTCCTTGAGCCTCTAACATGAAGCTAGACATGAGGGGAGTCTAGGAAAGGTTCTCTATGAAGCAGAAACAGAATTGCTCAAGGGCTATGAGTGTTTTCTTTATATTAATAAATTCTTCTTTGTGCTTAAGGAAAGAGATTCTGTCATTCTCTTCCATTATTATGTGACAATAATACATTAATCTTCTATGAGAGATACTTATCCTAGAGACAATATTTAATTAATGTGCAAAGAAGGAAGTTTAAGTGAAAAAGGTACTTTAAAAATCATATATATTTAATACATTGGCACAGATATTTCAGAGTCCTTTTTTTCTTTTTGATATCTGGGCCATTTGCATACATACACGTGGAAGCCTTCCACTGACAGCATCTGAACAAAAATGACAAGCTGAGATACACTTCTAGAAAGATAGATGGAGTGGTCATTCATGGTTAGGACTGTGATTTTTTTCTGCTTCAACTTTCCCTGTCACTGTTCACAGATCAAGGCGTAGGCAAAGACACAGCACAACTCTTTGCAACACTCTAGATTCAAACCCGGAGCCTGAGAGTCCTTCCTCTTGCAGGACAGTTCCTGGTCAGGCTGCTACTCAAAACCTCGTGGCTCTGCACGCAGAAGCCTTTGGGTGCCTATCCCTGTGAACACATCTCACAATCAAAGGAATCAGTCGAGTATTTCTGCAGTTTTCTCCTCGTTACGTGAATGCTGCTCGGGGAAGACGCGTTTCTTGAGTTTCGAATCCTTCACAAGATATTGGTAAAATATCTGGACTCCTCATCCTTTCAGATCTGGAAACAAATGCTGCACTGCAAGCACGGGAGCACCAAATCTTCTCTCCTCACCTGTATCTCTAAGACATACACATACAGATGTCAAGACTGCAGCCCAATAAGAAGGCCAATGGCCTTCATTCTTGCCTGAAGACACAACTTCTGAGAAATTCCAAACCTCACCAAAACAACAAGAGTGCTCTGTCAGTGAGTCAAGGACCTTAAATATTTAACATTTTACATTAAATTACACTTTTGACAGAGTGGTCTGGCTTTTTTCCCCACTGGTCCAAATAGGCTTCTTGGTTGGGATAAGTCAGATAAAATCTAAATAAGACTAAGCACCATGTTACACAAAGAACTACAATCTGAGTTTTTTCAGAAATGGTGAGGCACATTTGGAAAGGTAACTCAAACAAATTCTCAGATTTGATCCAATGTTGCCTCTGCTTTTCAGCAGCCTCCCTATAATCCAATGTGCAGAGCATTCCCTCACAGAAAGGAGAAATCCAAAATCAAGAATAGTCTTGGGTTCCACTCTGATGCGAGTCTGGTACAGCAGGATTTGGTTTGGACAATGATGGGGCCTCAGGTTGTTCTCAGCTTTGTCAGCTCTGAAGGCAGGCAGTGATGCAATACTCCTGAGCATGACAATTCCACTGCTTGGGAAACATCAGTAAGACAGAAAGCACTTTTCTTGGTACCACCTATATGCATCACCTCTGTCCAATGCTTTGCTTATGTCACCTTAAAGAATTTTCAATGTACTTAGGAAAACTTCAGCCTTTACCATCAAGTTCCTCTCTGGTCTTTTTCCCCACAAATCTAAATGGCTCCTGGATGAAACCTATAATTACCAAATTCAGTCTTCCAGGATAATAAAAGTCAAACCTTCTCTGTGCACAGCAAAGTGCTTTAAGGGGAAAGTCAAGAACTTGGAATGGTTGAGGAACACTCCTGGGTTCATCACCTCTGGCTTCACCACATTCTGCTGCAGAAGCTAAGCACACTTCTGTTGCCTGCCTTTCTCTGATGCAAATATAAGCAATATGCATCCCTAAGAAACCCCTTCATGAAGATTTTAAAATCCAAATGAAAAAACTTTAAAAGAAAAGTCAAGCAGACAAAGAAATTCCTAACAAAGACAGACAAAACCAAATGCCCTTATCAAATATGTGACACTACTCTACAAGTTTCTCCCGTGAGGAAGACCAATTTGTGACTATCACTAGTCATGTTTCTTAATGCATGACTGGAAGGTGATAAGATATGATGATAAGGGGAGCAGTGTAAGAACCTCTGCAGAGCAGAAAGATTCATTGACTGTGATGTATGTCACTGGTGATAATAATGAAAATTTTCCATGCTTGTAACCACCTCATGATGCTGCGGTGAACAGATTATAGGAGGGGCATGTTCTTCTTTTAGTTACTAGTTAGCCTTCATGAAAGTGCTATTTAGGTTGTACCAGCAGTTAGTTTGGTTTTCACCTCCATGCAAAAGTAATTAAGAAGGCAATGACAAAAGGACATATACGTCTTATATTTCTGACTTGAAATAATTAATTTGGAATAGTAACATTTTCAAAACTACCTAAATGCTTCAGGCTTTTAAGGCTCTCTTCAAAGTATATTTACTCCACATAATACAGTGTGTTAGCAAGACCCCAGAGCTAACAACTAATGAGCTAGATCCTGTGTCACCTTGTTGAGAAGTAGAATTAATTAGCCCAGCCATAACAACACACTGCTGAGGGTTTTGACTTCTGGAGTCTGTGCTAGGATGGCACTGAGACATATAAATGAACTGTCTGTGGCAATTTGCTTGCAACACTCCATTCCAGAGACTAGACATGCCTTCCAGCACTAGCACACGTAACACTGATGGAAGGAAACCCAGGCTTTTGCAGGTATGAAAGTTGCTTTTGAAAATAAGACTGGGGAGCCTCTGAAAAAAAATCTATGTCCAAGACACAGCACCTTGGGCAGAGATCCAGGCAAGAGGCTGCAGCCTGAAGTGGGAAGTTTCGTACTAAAAGTAAGATTTGCTGCGAGTTGGGTGAAAGACATTTCAGTGGCCTTTCTGGATAGATGGGGATCATTTTCAAGCCTGACAGAGGTTTCATTACACAATTATCCTTTCATTTCATCAGTGATCACTGCCTAGAATAGACAAAAGAGACTGGTTGGCTCTTGTTTTGATACAGTCACTCTGCCCCAGTCCATTTCCATTTCACGAAACCACCAATTTGCATGACCTGAGAGTTTGGTCCATACAGGTTTACATTTACACCACTGTGGCTACAATTGAGGTTAGATAAATAGTGCAGGAAAATAAAGACACAGTCAGCAAAAATATGTTAAAAGAATTATTTGTCTTTTGATTCAAATTCACATGGGAGGTAATTAAACAAACAGCCTCCTCCGTGTATAGCTATGGGGAGGGAAACCAATGGAAAAAATATCTTCCCTTCCAACTGACCTTTTCTCAGAGTACGTGCCCTTTTCTTCCTGCAAACAGCAAAACTGCATGTGTTCAGCACAGTGAAACTTTTGAGGGTGAAAACAGAGGGTCAGACTCCACCCAGCAGAAATTCAATACGTTCATACGAAGGTCTGTCAGGACAGATTCTCCTGGCGAAGGGTTTTCCAGGGAACATTCTTAAATGCTGGTATTATTTGACTACTGCCATCCCTCCCTCTGACCTCTCCCTCAAAATGTGCCTCTTTTATTTTCTCAGGCTTCCCATGAAATATCCTCGATATGTACCATTCTGATACCACCAACTCGGGTTTCTGCCTGTCTCAGCCCTGGGAAGACATTGTCAGCAGTTCCTATTTAAACAGCTATTGTTAAGAATTTTGTGAACAGGTAGATATTGTGAAGGCTAAAATATTAGTGGTTAGCATGTATTAGATGCTGAAACAGAGGCAGAAATGATAACAAGGAAAAGAGAATTAATTAAAAGAAAAGGCTAAGTGACCTCGAACATCTGAAGAACAATGTGAATTGCTCATATTCAGAAGGACTCTAAGGAATGTGACACATTACAGAGCTTTGGGCCCCCTACAACTTCTAGGAGAGCTAAAAACCCCCAAACAACAAAAATAGCCCAACAAACAAACAACATCTTTCTTTTAAGTCTGATGAGGAGCTGCACCTCGTATTCCCAGTGGTAGTTGCCAATTTTATTGGTCAGTCTTAAAAAGAATACTAGGTCACATACCAGTTTCTACATATCTTCCTGGAGATGACTGCCAATTCCACAATACTAACTTTGGACTTTTGCCTATAGCTATTGAGATGTTCTTGCATCTGTGGTTCTAAAGAATAAAAAGTTTTATAAACCACTTTGCGGATACATTCCCATTTGCTCATCCTACCATACAAGAAAAAGGAGTAAAAACAGCGGAGCTGAGCAAGAGCAATGGCAAAAAAAAAAAAATCAAATTTTACCTGTGCACAAAATTATACTATTGTCACAGAATACATACTACAGGGATTCCACAGAAATGGTGCAAATCCTTGCAAATGTATACCTTTCAGTATTAAAATATGTGATTTCTATTTAGCTGAGACAAAACTGAAACAAAAAGTTAATAATGAACTAACCTATTAACTGTCTACATTAATAATAACATCAGGTTCTCCACTCAGTTTTTTTCTCACCAGTTTAACTAAACGATATTAAAATCTGCCTTAGATTTTAGAAGTGTATTTTCTTTCAGAGTGGAGATAGTCCCAACCAAACATCATTGGAATAGAAAGAAAACACTACAATCTCCTCTTCGCACACCATTTTTAAGGAGCTCACCCTGCACAAGAAGGTAATGGTTTTCTGTATGGGAACTAAGAGATCCCAGCACTGAGGCCTAGCCTATGTTTTCCAGATTGTGACCTTGGCCACTTAAACTACAGACCAGATAGCTGTTCTGCCTAGAATTATAAACTTAGTTTGCAAATAGCTGTGGTCACTTCAGAAAAAAAGTAGTTGCAGAAACCAGTGAAAGTAATAGTACCTACATGTACACACGTGATAGTTGGGAAGACAGATATTTCCTTCACCATAAAAAGTACTTTAGCACTTTCCAAGTCAGTCCGCAATGAGGACAATGCTATTTTTTTAAATCCTACCCCTGTTGTTATTGCACATGACATATTACATTGTGCGTGGTGATGAGAAATTCCCTGCTTATTTAATTGTGATCCTTCAATGAATTTGAAAGGGAGCACTTTATTTCCATTTCTTTAATTTACTAGTTCTTTAGCTGATGATTTTATTAACTCTTGTATTTGAGAACTGATGCTTAACAAAAAAAGGAGAAGAAAAAAAGGCCCTTGGCAGTATTGTGAAGGCCTGGAACTGAATAATGCACTTTAATAATGAGGAATAGAGCTCTGGCTTTTGCTGATGGCTGTGACCGGCTCTGTGACCTGATTATGTCGCAGAGTGTCAGCAGCTGAGACACTACAAAAGGGAGTGCATCCCATCAAATCTATCTCCATTGTAATCACTGCACTGCTGAGAGCCTTGTTAGGAGCAGGGAATCCATCAGCCCTCATTAGCACCGTTTACCATCAAGGAGCTCAAAGAGCCAACGTGTACCCTCTCATCAGAATAATGAGAACCAAAGTACTCCTATTATCTAATTGGATCAACAATGTCTCTCTCCCTGTTTAGTTTCCTGAGTTGCTTGTGGACTACAACCCTCAAAAATTAGTGACTTTTTGTTAATTGCCAGGGTGGAGCTGCGCTCGAGGTTTTTCTCACACAGAAGGTTTGCACATCTAAAGGGCACAATGAAGCCCGAGTTCCTTCAGGGGCAGTCTTAGATTATACTGATGCAATCTCAATTATTTCACTTAATTCATTTTCCTATTAATCTACCAGGAAACAGACTGTATTGCCCTCTTCATCCACAAGGCATTTCATTATGCCAACTCTTAACATGCTACTCTTTTTCGTTTTATGGTAAAATGTTATTTTGCAATTGCTGAATTAGGATGTATTTTTCCCCCGTTAGACAGCTTATGTCTTTCCAGAAAAGAAACTAAACTTACTCAGCACTCACAGTTAAAATGCATTTGATCCCGGAGATTTTTTGAGACTTGTGTGAATGCAACTGATGACAATTAAGGAACCAGATGCCTCAACCTTGCTTCCAGGTGTCTGTGGCTCTTTTCCTTAAAAGAATTACAAAACCAGCCAAAGGACACATTTCATGTATTTAATAGACATAGTAAACCTCATGCAAAACTCCTGATATTTACTTTAATTTGCAAAACCAGCTTGAAAAGGAGAAATGTTAGGTTCTGAAACCTCTGCAGAATCCACGAGCAGGTAGATGGCTTCTCTTTGAAATCAGTGTATCTACTGACAAGGTGCAGTCTGGCAAACCTGCTCACCTGGCCTTTAAATTGAAGATACAAAAGCCCAGCCCTGCAAACGCCTGCTGGAAAGTGCTGAGGGCAAACAGAATGGAAGCAGTGTTACATGGGCCAATAGCTCTTCATAATATGCCTCTGGAAATGAAAATTTGATTTAGAGTCCTCTACCTGCACTATATCAAATTAATCAGGGGATCTAATCATATTATTTCAATGGATTAGATCTCTTGGTTATGGTATTGGGAAGCTCTGCTATCACAGCTCATAGTGACAGCCAGGGCGAAAGAAGAAAAAATAAATTAATGTACCATAACTGTGAATCCAATAATTAAATTAATAACAAATACATTACGAAAATTCCTGTTAATGTGTATAATTTTATTAATGTAATTGTAAGAACTCCTTGGCTATTGGGAATTAAGGCCACACCATATGTCATTTAAAAGATCATTTCCCTAAATTTGGCATAGGGGCTTGGATTTGACCTGTAGCTTAATGTCTCCAGGGATTACTGATCACCACATATTTAGCCAGACAGATGGACACTTCCAAGCCCTGAATTTCTGTAACAGAAGCAGATGTAATTACAAAGATTGCGCAAACATTCGAGTAAGTCATCCAGCTTTATATTTGCAGGAGTGAATTTTGGGTGTGATTCTTCGAAAGGGGTAATTTTTAAAGGACAGATTCTTAACATATGATGCAAATCTGGCTCTTTAAGGACTCCAAATGGATTATTCAGAAATGGAGTGTCTCAAATTACTATTCACGTGTGCTCCCAATTTTGAAGAAACCCCTTTTAGTTCTTGGTTAAGTGCTATAATTTTATTAATTTGAAGGAATGTAATTTAATTTCTGGAATGTAGTTTCATTATAGTTAATAGTCCTGTTTTAAGGCAGATAGCCTGAGAATTGGGCTCTAAAGTAACATGAGCTTATGCTGAGTATTATAAAAATGGATGTTGTACTTCCCACTTATTACCAATATTTATCTATGCTGTGGCAAGGTCTGCAATACTGATTATAAACCAAGGAACATTTGTAAAAAGAAGCAATAAAAAGACAACCCTTATTTAAAAGAACTAAACAAGCTGTTAGATGCAGTAATTTTACCCAATAATAGGGAAGTTTCTTCCTTTCTCTGCAACCTGTGGAATTATTGGACTTTACATTATGTGTGGAATAAACAAGACTTAGCCTGAGGGAATCGATAGTTTCATTCAGTGATACCTTCACAGTAGTATTTTTTTTTAAACATACAACGAATGGCCACACATCTCTTATGTCTTCCATGGAGAACATGGACAGGAAAAACTACCAAAAAACTAGTGTGGGTTTTTATCTTCAGCTCTTACAAAGAACATCTTTGGTGTCAAGTGCCTCACGTGAGTGGCAAGTGGGAACCATTTCTGGAGCACAGATAGAAACGAGCAGGCACCCAGGTTGGAGCTGATCTGACTATGAGTTATGGGTATTATAACCAACTTTTCTTCCAAACCAATACCCCATCCCTCCAGAAATCTTAATAGGCTTTTGAGAGCCTCCATTTAAAGCTGGCTGCATAAAATGATCCTTTGATGAAAAGGGATTGAAACAAGGGTTAAAGTAGACATTGAAAGGTTATTGTAGAGGGCACATTGTTCATACAATCCTCCTTTAATATGTGTGGTGTGCACCTGCGATAAGATGATTCATTAGATAAGGCCTCACTTTGACAAGCTCCATCGTTCAACCCTCGGGGTAGTGATGGAACAATTCTGCGCCCACCCAGTAAATATAACAAGGTCAGCAGTTTTTTTTCCTGGGACTTGGATGGTTGAGAGTGAAGCTAAGGAAGCATCTTTGTTTATGTGTTATGTTAAAAAAAAACACAAGGGAGGGAGGGGTTGTTTCATATAAATTGTTGACTTCTAATTTTTAATGGGCCAAAATAAAAAACATCACTCCTGTTCCAATTAATTGACATAGTGACAGAAAATTACCATGAAAAAAAGCTGCTCTTCATTTTTTTCTCCCCACTAGTAAACAGTAAGAGTAGAAACTAAACTTTGGACTCACGTACCATCCAAGCTGCATAATTTCAATAAATATTTTCCAGGGCCTAACAACCATATAAACACTGCGGATATCACTGTATGCCCAATTTGGAGCATTTAGAATAATGACATTCAAATTACTCAGTTACCAGGTACAGTCATAAGTTCTATTGACAGATTTGTTGCAGTGAAACAAGTCATTGTGCTAATTTTAGTTCTAGTAAATGCAATAAAGAATGACAGTGGTCACTTAAGCATGCTGCATCAAAGGAATTATTTATATATATATATGGATTCAGAAGCATATCTTTCTGCATCATACTAAAATGGAAACTGAAATAATTTGAACAAATAGACAGTTCCAAAATGCAGATAATGCACAATCTCTCTCTTAGACATACTAACACTTCAACATCGTTCAAGTTTACTGTTTGGAAGATTTTCTTTAAACCAAAAAACCCTCCCAAATTTGCATTTATAGGCTGGTGGATTCATGGGAAATTGCTTAATGTAAGGTAATAATCAAAGGAGAAAGCCACCCATCTAAATCCTTCCCAGATTCTTCATTACAATTTGTGTACCTTTACTTAAAACATTTAATGCCTTTTTAGAAATTAATACAGAAATACTACAGAAATGCAAAAAGATGTAGCACGGTACCACTTTAAGAGAGTTGTCTGTTATTAGGCACATATAAGTGGGAGAAGACATCTGGTATGTTTGTTAAGAATTACAGGGTAGCTGGACTTTTCAAACATCACGGTGTCACGCCACTGTGATCTTTTCAAAGGGCTGAATTGAAATAAAACAAACCCTAAGCCTTTTCTAGCTTGCAAACACTTTCTAACAATTCCAAACTTCCTCCCCATTCTCAGACCTTCCATTTCCTCCCTCCTCTGGCAAATCAATATTTATTTCTCTCCAATACGTGCGCTTTCAAATCTCTGCCATACGAGCGGAACTCGTCTTTGTCCCCACATCAGCCTGCCACCAGAATTCCCTGCTCGCTCCATCTTCTACTCACCTGTCCTTGTGCATTAGTGACGAGCTGCCCCGTGACCCCCTGAAGGCTGGAGAGAGCGTTGCCAAAGGCCTGGGAGCTGGCGATGGAGCCCATGGCTGCGGCCGCCGCCGCCGCCGCCGCTTGACTGGCCAGCGGGTTATTAACCAGCTGGGAAGGGGAAAAAAAAAGAAAGAAAAGATCATGGTAAAACCCCACCATAAACACAGAGACAGAGTGCTAACTGCAAAAAATCATTGCATCAAAACCTCACTGCTCCGAGAGCTTGAGTGGTTCAGAGAGGGTCTTATTTCTGGGGCTTTGAAAATGAGCAGTTTTAAAAAAAAGCAGAGGAAATTCCATGTAAATGTTGAAGAATAATATTATTTTTTTGAACCTTATATTCTCTCCTGTTTTTTTTTTTTTTTTAATTAAATTGAATCATGCTTGATGTGTTTCTTTATGTTCAATGTGCTAATGCCACAGGTGTGGCAGCCCAATATTGCTGTGAACAGCAATCCGTCAAAGTTTAGCATTGGATGTGAATGGGAGCGGGATATTTACTTGGGGATATTCAGAAGAGAGACTAATTTCCTAATGACCCCAGAAACAAGATAAAACTGCAAATCCTTTTAATTTTTGTCATTAAAGAATTGTTCTCAACAATTGTTCTCAACAATTGTACTCAATGTTGAGATAAATCGCAGTAGAAGGCTCAACCTTGTGATTAAGTTTGGTAGAAATCAACTGAAAATTCAAAATTTGCAGAGTATGACAGTAAGCAACTTGCTGCTTCTCAACAGTGAACGATGAATTTTAGGACTCATAAATTTTCAGGAAACTGCCTATTTTGGTCAATTCTACCTGGGTGCCCCATAGAAAGCACAGACATGGTTTTCACCGGAGGAGACTATGGAAATCCAACAGGGGAACACTCCTATCAACACCTGTTTTATCAAACATACAAAATGCGTGTTCTTCTGTCAGAATCAAAAGTCCTCTGGGATACAGCTTTTCCACGTTGGCAGGATATGGCAGCCACAAGTTTGAGGGAGAAAACTTTTTCATAGACAAAAATGCTGGAGCTCAGCAAAGCTTAAGGTTTGAGCCGAAGTTTGTGGGAGTTTTAAGCCCTGAGATCATGAGTAAATTACCAATCCTATGGAAATGGAGAGTAAGAGACACCAGTAAGGGATGCACTTCACAGACAGGCTCTGCTTCAAAATAGGCTATAAAAAATTAATCAGTGATTAGTAGATGTTTTAAGCATGTTACAGATATGAGTAGTGTGTATGCTATAGATGTTTAGAAGCTCATCAATAGAAGATGTCAGATATGGTTATAATCTATGCTTATAAGAAACCAGTGTCTGTTGGACATTGCAAAACCTACAATTGATTGGTCATACATTAAAACATCTATTAATCATTCATTAGCCCTTCATGAAGTATTTATAAATGGAACCTTGATATAAAGTGTTGCTTAAAGGGGTGCCTTGAGCACATCCAATCCCTCTAGAAATTGTAAAGCAAATAAAGATTAGTAGCCATGCCAGACAGAAGAGATGACATTGTTTGGAGGAAGTATTTTGATTTTGAAAAAATTGTTACATGAATCTCTAAAAGCACATCTGCAGCATCCCGTGGCCAGAAAATCAAGCAGGAATTAAACACAAAGGGGGAGGGGGGGAAACTGCAGTGGGTGCTTGATAGCAGTCCTGGTGAGCTGTGAGGAGAGCAATGGCCAGCACAGTGACCAAGGGGAGGCTCAGTCCCAAGTGCAGACTGCAAGCAAGTATGTGCTCCCCAGTGATTTGGGTGGTGGGGCCTGAGCACAGCAGTGGAATGGCAGGTAACAACGGAGATAAACTCCTTGGTTTTCTGCTCAAAACAGTGACATTTCTCTTTT
The DNA here is from genome assembly GCA_013396735.1 of Grallaria varia. Lineage (NCBI taxonomy): Eukaryota > Metazoa > Chordata > Aves > Passeriformes > Formicariidae > Grallaria > Grallaria varia. The sequence continues at coordinate 1,925,030 of VWZG01007393.1, forward strand.
ATCCCAATCAGAGGTTGGTAAACTCTGCCTTTTCCCACAGCACTTCATGGGCAGTACTGGGACTTGAAGTAATTCCCTTACAGTGGTAAATACTTGGAGAAGAAAGGGGAAGCAGCAAATGGGTAAGACTTTCAGAAAGGGCTTTATTAGTAACCCACAAATTCTGGCACAGCATCTGACTGCAAGTATAAATGGTAACCTTTGGACAGGTACCTGCTGCATTCAGGGCTTCAGTGGCTTATAGGAACAGCCACTTGGGGAACAAAAACAGCCTCGTGAAGCTGGAAACTACAAAGGGTTAAAACCTTCTCCAAATCAGACTATCATCTTCTAGGATCTCTTTTCCATTTTTCTTGCTCCGGTTTTCAAAAAATGTACATTTTAAAATACAACAATAAAATTTAATTACAACAAACCCTGGAGACACTCAGGATTGCTTTTAGTTGCATCACAGAGATAAGCTACTTATTAAAAATGATGGCAGAGGCTGTGATATGCATAGGTACCCTGCACAGTGCCATGTTCCAGGAAAAAGCACAGTGAATGGGCCAAGTCGCAGGGTGAGAGACTTCCAAGTGCTTATTAAACCATCCCTATCTCTTCATAAGTCTGATTAAAAAGGAGAAAGATGCATTTTTCTTTGACTGCTTTGGGAAGTTGTTGACTGCAAGTTGTGCTCTGTTAAACTGACCCCTTATATACCGTACAAAAACAGGGGATGGAGAACTACATCTCATTTCATTATGTCTGGACACCAAGGCAAGACATCAAATCTTCCCTTTATTTTAAAACTAAAAATCTCTGGCTTGAGAGGTTTATGCTTTTCCTCAGTACATGTTGGATCCCTAAGAACACTTACTGGAAATATCAGAAATATATTCTGACAAATCCCACAAAGGGCTCTTCCCATTTTGTTTCTGTATTCAAATAATCATTTAATTTTGAAGGCTGAAATGTTGGGAGCTGTCAATTCCAGTGCCCAAATTTCTGCTCCCACTCCAAACACCAGCCATTACTGCAGGTAACAGTGATCTTGGTTTAAAGTGACAGGCCAGCCTTCTTAAGGATGCCTCTGCTAATGACAAGATTATCTGAGAAAGCAAACTTTATAAGCAAGAACCTTCTAATAACTGAGTAGGTTTAGTACCTTTTTTCTGAATTGTCTAAGCCGAACTTTTAAAGGTAAAACATATGAAAATTGTTCCACAGTGACTCAGTAAAGGCAGAAAACATTCCAGTGCAGGAAATAGAACTCACACAAATAGATATAACCTGGGAAATGATGGGGGATGAAAGAGGCACTACTCACAAGATCCTAAAGCTGTGCCATGTGATACCATTTGATAACCTACACAATAATTTTACCTTTCTCTCTAAAGGGCACATCCTACTGAACTTTCACTCCCCTGGTCTGGAAATCAAACAGCCAGTTTTACTCATTACATTAACACTCAACTGGCAAATATAAAGAAAAAAACAAACAGTTTTACTGATGAAAAGCCAAGGCATTTCAGGATGCCAGAGCATCATATGTAAAAATAGGCCTGTAACCTGTCACTTTATATAATGCCAGTATATAGATCTACTGTGTTTTCTAGAGGAATGGCAGAGGATGAAGGCAGTGTCTGAATGCAGCAATGAGAATGAAAGGACATTCTGGGAGTGACAGCAAGCACAGCTTCATTTTACAAAAGAGTATTGGTGTTTTCCAGGAAGAATGTTATAAAAATTGTATTTCTGGATGGTTTCTAGAGATCAGATTAGCGTAGAAAAGTAGTGTATTTGCTTAGGGACTGAGACATCTTCAATCTCATGTTCTCTGACAATCCTTTCTGTAAGGAGCATCACACTACTAGGTAAGCTACTGAGATTGTTTGCCTAAACCAGTGCTTCTCAAGGGAAAACAAACATCTCTAAAAGTTGGGAAGAATTCAGCAATGGCTCTCAGTCAGAAACACATGACATTTTTCTTTTCTATCCATAATACGGGGAAAGTGATCACAGAAATGGATTTTTTTTATCAGCATGGCATTTGCTTTTGTAGGAATTTTTAACCAAGAATCTATGTGAATTTTGTCAGTTCTTAGATTATGAGAGAATTACAGATTAAAATATAGTGGAGTTTATTCCCATTTTTTTCTCGTTGGCTCGTGAGACACATTCTGGGTAGTAGTCACTTGGCCTTAAGGAGGCAGGACTGTTTCAAACTGAGCACAGGCTCCTGAGGATATTCTGATACCTTCTTTATTGCTGTGATCAGCATTATCATCTGAATTGGCTGTAGACAGAAAGGTTTTGGTGGTGGGGGAGCTGCAGAGAAGCAGAATAAAAAAACCAGGGTGAACATAACAAAGGGAACACCGAGGTCAGGGGAAGGAGGAGGAGGAGGAGGAAGAGGTGCTCCACAGCATAGAAAGCATCCTCACTTGCAGCCCCCAAAGGACCCTGCAGTGGGCAAATGGGTATTTCCTGATGAGAACTGTGATCCATGGAGACCCCATGCAAAAGCAGGGGAAAAATGGGAAGAGAAAGGAGGAGGAGAGGAGAACACTCATGGCCTGGCCACAGCTCCCCATGTCCCCTGTGCCACTGCTGCTGGGCAGAGCAGACGGGAGCGAAGCAGTGAACTCAAGTCTGGGAGAGTGGGGAGAAAAGTTGTTTTCATATTTGTCTTCATTTCTCACTACCTGAATCTATTTTAATTGGCAACAAATCAAAGCTAATTATCCTCAAGTTGAGTCTGTTTTGCCCACAACACCGAGTGGTAAGCAGCCAACCTTGACCCATGAGCATTCTCATTGTATTTCCTCCAGACCGTACCTACCAACAACAATACTCGAGGGTTTCCAAGACCTTGACGACAGAGAAGCAGAGCATTCCCACCTATAGATACCCATATGTTTGGTTTCTAAACATGACTGAATTGAGGCAGAAGTGCAGTTTCCCTGGAAGTCCCAAGTAACTCTTCTGGCAAATTCTATATGCAGTATTAATGCTTATATTCTTAATTGTTTTCAATTTGCATGTATTATGCTGTACTAGTTGATAGCTCCCTGAACCTACATTAAATCTCACAGCCCCTGAAGGAATTTAAAAAAAGGACACTGGAAAGGCCGCTGCAACTTAATCCTATGAAAGCACCCAGATATCACAGCAATGAGTACCAAATAAATGTCTGTAATAATCAACAAGATGATCAACACTTAGCATGTTTAAAGAATTTTGCAGCCAAATTTTTCAATGGTGGATGCCTGAGCTCTGTCAGTTTAATTTATTTTAGAGTCTTCAGTAAAAGTAAGTCAATTCTTCAAAAACCCTGTGAACATTCAGATCCTGAGAAAGCCAAGAGAGAATACTTAGGTAACATAAGACAAAAGAAGTCCATTTTATCCAAAGAGATGCTACGTGCAAGCATTTCGGAAACCCTGTGTCTGTCACTTATCAGCTAGATTTTTTTTTTAAATAAATGTTGACCTTCCCCTTCCTCCTTTTTTGTTTATGTAATAGGATAATTACAACATTTAACTTTTATAAATGATTATCAGGGTAAAATGTCTAACAAAATGGCTGTCATAGAGTCTAATCGTGCATAACTCTCTGGAAACATGCCCAGCAGGCAGATCCCAAATTAAATCTGTCAACACTTGGGTTTTGTGCACTGCTGTCATATGATCAACCTACAAACTATACAATGTAATTATACATCCAGACCCATGGAACAATGTCTGGTTATTTCAAAACAGGTCTATATTTGCGAATAGTTGTAGATGGTAAAAGTTCCAAATAGGCTACTTAAAACAGACAATTTAGTATGTACACATACATCAGAAATTTATGGGCAGAATACAGCGTGGAGACAAGGATATTGGAATATCTGAAAGCATCGACTTGACAGAGACACTTAAAATATCTGGTTCGCACAGATACTTATTCTGCTCATTATATACATTTATTGTGGTCGAGCTATTTGCTGTCCAAATCTATGCTGAATGTTCTATCAGAAGGAGGTACTGATGGTGGTACCACTGATGCGACGTGACTCGACTCGATGCGAAGCGACGCGACCTGAGGTGATTGGAAGTACGTGGTGCTCGTGGAAGCCCTGACATGCCACGGGTGGAGGAGGATGCACAGAACTCCTCACAATGTCTTTGTAAACAAGGTGCTGCTGGTCAAAGCGGAACCAGTCTGAAAAACTACAAAGGCAAGCTGCCAAATGAAAATAATGGAGCCGTGGCAAAGCAAATAAAGACAGACCCCACTGCCCCGTCCCTGGGACCAAACTGCTGCAGACATGAATAATGAAGAATACGTTGGGGCACATGCAAAGAGTGAGCGGAAACCATCCTGGCTATTTGATTCCTGCTCTATTAGTGGCAGATGGAAAAGAGAGAAAAGCAAACTAGAAGAAAGGGATCCTCCTTGGATCTAGTACTACAAGATAAAATAAATTGAAGGTGACAGCGTGTCTGAGGCTGTCATACATGTTTACCAAAAAGAAGAGTGACTATATTAAATATATTTAAAAATTTAAATATAAACAATTATAAAATGTAGCTGACTGTCTCCTTTAGCAGCTGGTCAGTACTTCTAGACAGCCCACTCTTGTCCTGTAAGTTCCTGGCTGTCCACATTTATTACTTACAAGTTTCCAGTGTTCCAAATCCATTTAGGCTGGCACACAGTGAACCAAATTTTAGTTAAACAGAAGCATCTTGACTTTGTCTGATTAGTTACTTTTATGTTCATGCAGTCTTTAAAATATCTGAAACTGTTTATTTCACACATGATGTAAATATACTGTGAACAAACATCATCTGACTTCATGAAATTTTGCATCTCTAATAATCATAAATTGTACTAGTACTCATAAAAAAGGGAAAGAGTACTGAAAAAAATTTGTCTGAATTCTCTGACTTTCTGAAGTAGTTCCCAAGAATGAAAGCAAAGAGCATCTTCTAAACTTTCTGAACAGGGCTGCAACTCAGCTCATTTTATGTTGATTAGTTCCTGGGTTCCTGTGTTTGTCTATTTTAGAATGATTTATCTGGCTTCTGAAAGATGCTTTCCCCACAAGAAAAATGGTTACTTCAGGGCTCCCTTGCTGCTAAAAAAATGAACTCTTATCAAAAGGAAATTGCCATCTGTCTTCTCGGATAAGAGCCCAGCACTTGGGTCTCAGTGATCAAGCCTCTGTAGAAAGTGTGTCAACTGTGAGACACATCAAATCAATCTCCTTAATCTAAAACATTTATTTGCCTTTAATTTGAATTTGTGAATGGCAGGTGCACTTGTAAATGTGACCATTTGCTTATACAAATGTTAAAAACGCAATGTGAGGTCACGCCTTGTTAATGTGACGCCTCATGTTGAGTATTGGAGAAAATATTTCTGGAAGTCTTGTTTTACAGTACAATACACAACTTGGTATACATGCCTGGAACTGTGTATTCAAATATTCATATTAAAAATCGAACTTTTAAGTACAGGCCTTCTCTTTTGCCCTTTGAAGAATAAATCCTACTTAATACTTAGGGACACATTGCTGTTTGAGAACATATATAAGGCTTCTTTAAAAATTCTAAGTCTGCTGCCCTGCAAAGACTCTGATTTTTGAAGCTGGAAATACACCAGGATACTTCCATTCATCTGCAATGTAATAGCATCACCAAATAGTTCTGCTTTCATATAAGCTAAATTTTTACACTGAAGACTCGTTGACTTCAATGAACAAGAGATCAGTGAACAAGATCAGACCTAAAACTGGAACTCTGTGGAGTGTTTCTCTCTCAGCTCCAAACTGGACCTTCCTCTGATACAGAGCTGAAGAATAATGCAGATGGCTCCTGAACACAGTGGAAAGATTGCTGTCAAAGCTACAGGTCAGTCCAAACTCCAAGTCTGGCTCTGAATACAGGCAGGTAGGAAGCTGGAAGGATTTAATCTCTGGGGTTGCATCAGTTCATCCCAAAGTCGAAATGACATAAACACCCTAATTGATACCATGTGTTTGAGAAGTTCTCTTTGTGTTCCAGGGATATCGAATCAGTTGAGAACCTGATTTTCAATTAAACATTTGAGGTTTGCTGATATCTCAGTATATAAAGTGACGTTCAAGAAGCATGAATAAAGTTGAAGGAAACATTTAGTCTGAAAACCTTGAAGCCAAAGCCACATTTCCAAGAAAATCAATGTAAGAGGTGAGTGATACCCACAGAAACAAGCCAGCTGAGTCAAAGCCTATGAAAGGGAAGAAAGTATGCAAAAAAAGGATGCTGGGGAGCCCTAGACAGGATACTGTCAACATATCCCTTGGGGCACTATATTATTTCTTATTTGATTTTGTTAATGTTCTTCTGAGACACATACAGAACATTTTAAATGTACTGGTTGCTTTTAAAGGCTTTTTTAATTTTTCCCTTTTTTGTTTGTTTGGTTTGGTTTTTGTTGTTGTTTTCGCTGCTTTTGTTGTTGTTATGGTTTGTTTTTTCTGTTTTCATAACCCAGCCATGTCCCACCTTTCTTGTGACTCCTCCCTGGGTTTTTCTTTCTTGGGATGGGTATAATTTTTTTTCCCCAGTGACAGATCCTACTTCTGCTTTCACCTATTTGACTCCTTTTCTCTGATCTCTTATCTCCTCTCTCAGCCACTTTGCTCACGTCACTCTGAATCCGATCACAATGGGTTTCCATATGGGAGTTCACACAGGGCTGCAAAAGCAGTAAATCTACTGTGTCTGTAATGCTGCCGTATTAATTCCTAATCAATTTCAAAGCAGTATTTGAAACTCATATACTTCACCTCAACAAAATCAAAATAATGTCAAGTTGCCAACAGCAAATGAAACTTGAAAATATCATTAAAAACATACAGGCTAGGAATGTATTTTTTCTGAGGTCCCTGCAATTGTCACAGCGCCAGGCACTATAAATTGATGGCAAGAGGGTATATGAAACTGAGATCCTCTTATAACAAAAGCAGAGCTCCATATTGCTGCAGGTAACAGAAGAACTCTCAGCTGAACGTGAGTGATGACTGCAAGTATAAACTCTGTAATTTTTTTTTTTCTGCAAGGATCAATTCCAAATTTGTTAAAATCTGATGCTGAAATCCTGCAAGGACTGCTTAGTTAGCCTGCATGCAATCCTGATGCAGTCCTGGATAAATTCAGGAGTTTGTGTTACTGTGTTCTTGTGAATGGGATTTTTCTTTTCACACATAAAGATGGGGCGTGACCTTATACTGACCATTATACATGTCATTACATTAGATCACGTGCAAATATTAATTTCTCCCTATGGTGATATTACTGTATTTTAAACAAAGGACATGGCAAAGTTTGGCTCCCGACATATTCTTTTTTTTTTTTTTTATAATTTTGTGTGTGTGTGTGTTTGTGTGTGTGTGTGTGTGTGTAGGCAGAATGTCAGAAATAATGCCTAGGTTATTACTCAATATCTGCTACTGGCTGAATGCATAGCCTGGGGAAAGTCTAATTACCATTTACAATAAATAATTTCCTCCATATTTATTATCAATGGAAATCTACTCATAGACATTCAGCCAAGGAATTCTGCCATATGAGCAAAAATATGTACTATCTTTGAAGAGCAGCTCAGCTTACAACCTGAATGTCTGTAGCTTTTTCATTAAATTCATTATTGCTTTATTGTACCTAGACTCTTGTTCTTCCATAAGGCACTGTCAATAGACAGACAGATGAATTTCTTCATGTTCTAAGTATTTTCTACTTTTATCTGTTGACCAGATTCACAAAATATTTATGGGCCCTGTAGCAATTCTTGTGCTTTACAAAGCAAGAGGGTTTTTTTTTGTGGTGCTAAAAATAACGTAAGTTCCAAGTTCTTGGCCTGATTCTGATTTTTCTACACCAGAATCTAAACCTGATTTAATTTTAATGAGGTCTGCAGAGTTGCAGTTAGTTAAAACACAGAAACTACTGTCAGAATCAGTCCCTTCAACTTCTTATGGGCTTCAAATCTTCAATAAAGGGGGATAAGGAGGGAATGATTCTATTATTTGAAATACTAAAATTAGCTAATTGCTCTTATATTTTATTTAAATCAAGTAGTCTCACCAAAGGCCTGTGGGCTTTTTTCCTATTTTTTGATTTATTTTTTTTTTTTGCATTTAAGCCTCTGTAAACTAGAGAAGCTATCCATTGAAGAAGTCAAAACATTTACACCTACAGCTGTGAAACGAACGGATTTTTCTGTGTGCAGACTGAAAAATTTCCCTGAAACACCCTACTCACCCCCTTAAGACAGAAAGCCAAAAAACCCAAACAAGAACAAAGCGCAGTTCAGGCAGACCTGGAGTAGAAAAAAAAAGGGGGAATAAATAAATTTTAGGTCACCTGAAATATTTAGTTCAGACTAAAATGTTTTCTTGAAAGGAAATGTAAAATGGATCATCCACACGGATGGGTGTTTTATAAATCGAGTGGAAATATCTGACTTTAAAAAATCATTCTTACCTGCCTTCTCTTAATCTCATCCATTTTGGGTTGGGAGGAACATATCTATCTACCCACCTATTAGCCAGAATACACCTTTGGGAAGGGTGAGGTATGTGGCCCTCTGTGCAGTCACTGGTACTGGTGGGTGCTACTGGGAACTGGGTCACTGAAAGGGGTAAGTGCAGGGGCAGAAATGGTTTTGGAGACAACACTGGGGTCCTGATGCACCTCCAACACAGCAGGAACTGTGATGAGCCCAGCCCAGGGGCCATTCACTCTGACCTGCAGGAAACCTGGGGATCACAGCCAGCCAGAAGAGGCAAACAAAAATCAACAGCCGAAACTACCCCAGAAATGGTTATTTTTGTGCAGGTCGAGGAACCAGGGCTTTGGTTGTAGCTGCAAGAAAGAAACCTGAGCGTGCTACGGGGGAGTTTCCTTCCTTCCTCCTGAAGACCCTGAGCCTGCTGAGCACTGCAGGTTGCTGAGATACCTGAACCAAGACCTTCAAGGAGAGAGGGACAAGGGTCCCTTTGTGAAATTCACTAGAACTCCAGGTTTTCCCGGCATTTCCACAGGTGAATCCCACACTAGGGGATATCCGAAAGCTTCTTGTCCCCACCGGCCTGACAAAGACCTACATTAATGCAGATTTACCCGATACACTGCTGGAACTCCCAAAAACCTCCCTTTGATTTGAAGAAAATGACGCTGCTTATTTAAATCAGTGTCTGTGAATCAGGTGTCTCTCTTTGTCCCCAAGACTCATCCCAAAATCATGTGCCTCCTCAGAGCCCTGAGTGCAACAGGTGGGGTCTCACAGAGGTCAGTGCAACTGCACCAGTTCAGACTAAGGCAGAATTTAGTGCACTGGTGCTGCCTTGCCAAAAATAAATCAGAAACTTTATGGATATTAAAAACAGTGTTAAAACAGGGTGTTTTATACAGTAATTATAAGGTTATTTCTCAGTAATTCAATCTACCGAGGGTGAAAATATATCTTTTATTGCTGCCTATGATGGTAATAATTCTCTCTGGCATCTGTAAAAGCAACAATAGCTTTTCATTGATTTTGCTTAAAAGGAAAGTTCAGGGCTAGAAAATTAGTATTTCATGTGGAAACGAGAAAAACTTTCCAAAGTATATGTGATGGAAATAGCAATAATTATGTTTGAGGAGGAAGGAAGTCCTGTGATTAGGGTCTCTTGGTAGATACCTGCAAACCTCACATGAGGTCCATTTCTTCTATGGTTTTTAATTTCTTTAATTTCCTGTCTGAAAAATAAAATAAATAATGAAACTCCCTTTCTTTCACCTTGTGTGTTTGTTTTCTCATTAGTTAATACACCTGAAACTCCACTAACACTGAATTACATATGCACATGCACCAAACTAAGGCAAGATCAAAGCAAATTTTCTTATTTCAGGGTAAATCTGTATATAGATTATATCCTTCTGTTTACCAAACAGTACCTAGTGACTTACGTATTTACCTACTATTTACTTAAGTTCAGCATTTTAACCACTGCCATAATATATGTCCAGGTAATACTAATGGAGGCCACAAAATTCCTTTGAGGTACAGAAATGAATGACCATCTAAGTCACCAACAAAGTTGCTCACAAAATGTAGGTCTTTTGCTAAGAAGCACGTAAATAGTAAAAATAACTACAAACTGAATACTGGATTTGAAACAGTAAATCCCAGAGAGCATACTACACATGTCAGGATTTGCTGCTCTTTATAGATTAATTGGTTCAACTTTGTTGGCTCATAGTAACACAGCACCCTGCATAGATGGAAGCCTTGTCTTGGCCCTGAAGTTGCAACCTGACAATAGAAAATGTTACCATTAATGTTCTAGACACTTTTTGTAAGATAAATCAATTATGCAACTTGCCCCTGAAGTTGTGGGGAAATCCCTAATGCATCCTAACATTCCTTCTGGTGTTCTGTTTATTCACACTCTTGTAGTAAATGTCACACGTTGATACCTTGTTATTATCAAGTCCTGTTTTAAAAGGAATGGCAGTAACTCAAATTATGCTTGTTTTAGCTCTACACCTAACATTCTGTCTTATTAAGCAGAAACTATGATTAGCAAGTATAAATCACCTTCATCTGTTACAGATAATAAAATCAGGGAAGAAAACTGTATGTCAAGCCACAAGAGCTGTACTACAAAGTCCTACAGCCCCCTTATTTATGATTAGCACTAACTGGCCTTCCAGGTTGGTGGACAGAGAAAAGTAGCCTTGGGTGCAAGTGGAAAAGAAGGGTTGATGATATGGTGGGCAGTGCTATGGAGCTCTTGTGCTCCTCTCCTTTGCCACTGCTGGGACACGGATGGTCTTGCCTTCAGCTGGAGCTGCCCTGGAGGCAGCCAGCTCCCTCCATCACTGCCAGTGTTGGGGAGGGCCCCTGTCCCAGGAAAGATGGCTCTAACTGGCCCAGTTTGTTTCTTGTTTGGGCTTGAGCTCTGGTAGGGTGTTTTGTGTGACTGCTGAGCAGACACTACAACCTGCAACCCTACACCCCTTCAGGGTATTCTAACTGCTTTTCCTTCCTTGCCACTGCATGTTCCTTGCCCAGGGAAAGCAGTTGGAGAGTCAACAGAAACCATACGGTACTGCATACCATCCCAAAGAGTAGCCTGAGTACAGAATGCCTTTGAATCTTCAAGAGACATTCCTTAGTCAGAGCCAAAACTGGAGGTGGTGCCTTCCTCAGGGTAACTCAACAGATGATGCTGTAAGGGCAGCTCAGGTGAAGAATCTTCTCACACAGCTGAGATTAACGTCTAGGGCTTGCTATCTATTCTTTATCAATGCCCTGCATTGGATGTGTAGTGATAAAGGCAGTGGGAAAAAGGTGCATAGTTAAATTATTCTTGGGCTACCCTTCGCCTAACAAAGGAGGTCAAAGTTTGGATAGTAAAGCTGGAGGGCTGGTCTTTGCTTACACCAGTGTAAGGAATGAAAGTCAAGCAGGAACACTGACAATTCAGGAACTTAAAAGTGAAAAGAGATGGATAAATAATGAAATTGCAGTACTACGGAGCAAAAAATTCGGCAATAAAAAGAAAGGAATGCCACGACAATGTTGTATGCAGAACACATTGGCCAAACCTGTATCAAAAACGTCCTTGAAGTCAAGTTACAGAAGACAACAGGCATAAAAAGAAAACTGAGAAATAAAAGAATATAAGAAAGAAATATGCAAGAGAAAATACAGAAAATGCAGGATTGCTCTATAAACTTTAATGAACAAATAATAGCCTCCTATGGAATACCATCTAATATAGGTGATAGGATATACCAAAGGAAAAACAAGAAATATGTAATATAAACATTTTAGAATGTTCTCATTACCCAAGCAGAACACAAGTTAAAAAAACCCAAGGTATACAGAGATTAATCTCACCAAGGAGAAGGAAAATTAAAGGTCTTGAATTTTATTTACAGAAGCAAAGCACTGTTGAGGTAATAAAAGAAATAACTAATTCTAACATATAAACACAAGAGTGCTGAAACGTAAAAAAATGGAATCACAAGAATGACTATTGAAATAATTATTTTTCAATCAGACACACGACACACAGCATAGCATGAACCCACTAAATACTAGATCAGGAACAGAAGAGGGAAGACTATAGGTAAATCAAAACACTTATGTATTTCTGTCATCTTTTCTGCATCTCATGAAGCTTGTACAGCAGCCCTGCTGTGCAGAAGATCTAGGAGAAGAGATGATAGGCATATATAAGTCACTGCATGAGAGATGAGCCTTTAATCTACAGGGATGATCTCCGAAATACGCAGTCTTTTTGACTAGTGTTCTTTTTAGTTTTACAAAATAGTGTCACAACTATTCTGATATAACTCACATTATGGTGTAGAACTACACTCATGGTCTTGCAAATGCACTTGGGCAGTGATGCTCCTCTCAAGCTCATACCCTGACAAAAAGCTATAAAAGTGGCCTGTGTGGTGACACAGCTGGCCCACACTGCAGCCACACTTGTCTTCTTCTGGAGTTACAGAGCCCTCATTGCCTCTGCAGCTGGTAAAGGGAAATAGATGCTCTTGGGGGTAATTCAGAGCTTACAAGAGAAGACCCTTTTCTGAGCTGTCTTCCAGTGAGGTCTCTTTGCCCACAGACCATGGAGGCAACTCAGTGTGCATTTCAGTGGCTCTATTGGGTGGCAGGTGACAAAGGCATCTCGTACCAGGACCCCCTTGCAAATGCACTTGGGCACTTTCCTTAGTTTTTGGCTGCACTGCACACCAAATCCCATTGCCTGCCTTTGGGTATGCCTGTGCATTCCTTAGCCACTCAGATCTGAGCAGAGAAAGGTAAGAAACCTGCACTGAGCATCTCCTTCTGAGCGCTGACTGTACAGGACCATAGAGTCTGGCTCCCAAATGACAGGTTTAAATCAAATGATCATTAAGTTAAATGGCTATCTCTGCATCTAAAGCAGAATGATAGATGTAAGACCAGTCTCTGAGCACATATAGTGACTTCTTGCACTGAAAGCAAACCATGAAGAGCAGCAATACTTGTCCAGACCACAAAAACTACTGGCTCTGCTGACATGGCAATCCCCTTCTCCCTGCTTTTTATTCACCCTAGTTATCCCGAGTACAGCAGGAGGGAAGGCAGATCTCTGCCCCAGCCTCAGTACTGCCCCACATCTCTGTGTCACCCAGGGCAAGCCCAAGAGCCTCAAGCCAAGGTACAGAAAATACGCTGTTCTGCTTAAATTATGCTCCCCTTCAAGCACATGCTCGTTTCTCATGGACAATAAAGGTGCGGTCCTGAGAGTAATCCATGTTAGAAGGAAAGTGGTAGTGGTTTTACCCCTCCTTTTTAACAAAAGCACATAAAGCTTCCACACAAAATAATAAAAAAATAATCCTTGGATTATTCCTTAGTGGTTGTTCTTCGCTGAGCATCCCTGGCTGGTTGTGAACTTGTCTGGTAGTTTTGTCTGGGGTGGAGTTAATTTTCTTCACAGTAGCCAGTGTGGGCTGTGTTTGGGATTTGGGCTGGAAACAGTGTTGATAACACAGGGATGTTTTAGTTTTTGCTGGGCAGTGCTTGCACAAGCCTCAAGGCCTTTCCTGCTTCCCACGCTGCCTCACCAGATGGAGACTGGGGGTGCACAAGGAATTGGGAGGGGACACAGCTGGGACAGCTGACCAAAGGGATGTTCCATATGACCCAGACCGTATGGTGTCACATGGTGTGGGAAGAAGGAGGAAGGGGGGATATTCAGAGTGATGGCATTTGTCTTCCCGTGGCACTGTTACATGTGCTGGAGCCCTGCTTTCCTGGGGATGGCTGAGCATCTACCTGTCCATGGGCAGTGGTGAATTAATTCTTGTTTTGCTTTGTTTGTGCTTTTGCTTTAGCTAGTACAGTGTCTTTATTTCAACCCACAGGTTTCCCCATCTTTACTCGATGTTTATTTTCCCCATTGTGCTGTGGAGTGTGAGTAAGGGCTGTGTGGGATCTTAGCTGCTGCCTGGGGTTAAACCACCACATCCTGTTTTCTACAGCTGTTGTACTCTGCAATATTACATGGAAGGGAACTCCCAAAAAGTCCTGACACACACACACCACCTACCCCCACCTCACTTCTAAGCTTTACTTATGCCTATATATATGAAAAAATAATGTTTCCTCTCCTAGATAGAATCTGTACCCATTATTACTAACCATAGGATGATTATTGCTGTATCTTCTCATCACAAACTTTTTGAGAAGGGTCAATAATCTCTCTGGGAGTTCACAAAACGCTCAAAAGCAAAACAACAAAATGACTTCATATAAATCAGCCTGATGCAGATCAAATCACGTTCCATTTCAGAGAGAGTACAAAACAATCCTACAATCTTGTGAATGCTGCTTTAATGTAGACTCCTTTCAAGAACTTTAGAAACGAGCATTCGAACAGTAATAGCCCATAGAACATTGTAAACAGCTTCTTTTTAGATAGAAATCACATCACCTCTAAAATAGGGTTCATGTGCTGACCAGCAATCAAACAGGGTGAACCAACTGAGTAACACTGTGGAAGTTTTCCCCTCTGGTTTCAGCTTTTCTTAGAGGATTAGGGTCTGCAAACTCAATTTGTTCTACTATTGTATTATCTGTAAAGGGTGTCTCTTGCTAGTTGGCTCATCATTGTGCCAAATCCTAGCACTTTAAAATACATCTCTCTGGTATGTAGAAGTTATTGGCCAAAAAAGGACAGAAAACAACATCCATCTGCAATTAATCAAAGAAATGTTGGGTGTTTTTCCCTCCGTCATTACTTTCTTAGCAAAAAAAAAAAAAAAAAAAGTTTCAAAAACTCTATATTACAAGAGGATTTTGCTTTATTGTAGTGTTGTGAAAAATCCATTAATCAAACTGAAAGGTAAAGAAATTGCATTTTTACTTTTGTAATGTTTTAATATGAGATTCGTCTATTAAGAAACATAGCTTAGGACACTATTTCTCAGAGACTGAGCCATCTTTAGGAACTCAGAAAATCCAGGTCATGGTTCTGTGCCTGTCAGGCTCCCTGAGTGACCTTGGACGAGCCTTGTTAATCTCTTACTAACTCATTTCTCCATCTGTAAAGTGGAGATAATCGTAATTCCTTTGTCTTGTGTGTGTGACAATGTCTTTGGGAACAGGGAATGTCACAGACTGTGCTCATACTTCACGCAGCCCAGTGGCCTGTGATCTTAGCCTGTCCTTCCAGACCCTTTCCTAACACCCGCTCCTACTGCACATCTCTTTTATCAATTTCCTCTTTGTTTTGCAGGAGCAGAGGGAGCTGTGAACTGTTCTGGGATGGCAACAGTGAACTGTGATGTGGTTCTGACACTCCAGTAAGGCACTGTGTCATGCGGGGTAGGCAAAACTGCTGTGCTAAAACACAGACTGACTAAGGCATAAGAGAGGCCTGGATAAGGAAACACCTTTGAAAAAGAAAGTTTTAAAAACTGTCTTTTCCTTAGTATTTTTTGTCAGCATTACCTCAAAGCATAGTCAGCCAAGTTGAGTTGAGACAATAATTCCTGCTTAATAGATTTATTTAGTGTATTTTTGCCTTCAGTGTTGTCTATGTTGATAAAAAAGGAACTACTTGTATATAGAAGTACTGCTTTAGGGACAGAATGGAAAAGGCAGAAAATTATAATGCTTCCTGGCCAGCTGGAAGTGGAGTAAGTGCTGTCAGCTCTTTGGAGCTTCAGAAACCTCTAAATGCCACAACAAGTAGAGTGGGGGACTGAGAGCAAGCCTGGCTGTTGATGGACAGAGGTGGGTGATGCTCCCCAGGCATTACACTTCAGTCCTTTCCGCCGAACCTAAGGATCCCTGATCCTCCCTGTCAGCCCATGGGTAGGCTGATGTTCCCTGCACAGGCCTGTGTTCCTCCTGCTGCCCAGCCCCAGTGGCTTCAAGGTCCTTGGCTCTGTGGAAGGGGCTCCGTGAATTAAAAAAACAAAGAGAAGATTGCTATAGTAGTTGGGCCCAGTATGAGAGTCCAGAGGGTGGAGGAGTGGACCTCTGACCAGTTTGGGTGGAGGAAATCGGGGCAGAGAAATCAGACTGAGAAGGGGACCATGTTAACAAAAAGGTGAGGGGCAGGGTTTGGCTCTACAAGGGTGTTCTGCTTGTGAAGTCATGGCAAGGTGAGGTGCCCGCTGGCACTATATATTTATGGCACACATTCTTGGGCACGTCTCTGCAGCATTTGCTTGTTCTGATGCGGTGCCATTAATTCTGGTTGGCAGAGGGAGGGAGTGAAAAACCTTCAAATAATTGCTACAAACATCATTTGCATCTACGAGATCACACACTAAAGGTTATGCTGAGGTTTCCTGTAGAGATGTAGAGCAGAGAGCAGTAGTGTCCTGGCTCTCCACAGGTTTCAGCAGCACTCAACTGCTTCCTGCAGGCTAGAGCCAGGAATGAACACTGTTCTCAATATTTATATAATACTTTCATTTCTCCTATATTTAGATACTGTTTTCATGTTCACTAACTTCTCCTGCAGCCAATTTTTAGAATTTGAGTGATTTCCTACAGCCACAGGGAGTGTGATGACTCAGCCTGTGGGGTCCAGCGGGATGCAGGGTATGATATTCCCCATCCTCAGTTTGGCAGCCTGGTAAGATTTAGCTTCCACCACTTGCCAGTGGCAGACAGGGCAGCCACAGCCCCTTTGTGCCATTCGTGCATTTGGGACACCCCATCCTTTGGGACAACCCATCCTTTGGGACAGCCCATCCTTTGGGACACTCAATCCTTTGGGACACCCTGTACTTTGGGACACCCCATCCTTTGGGACACTCAATCCTTACAGCAGCGCATCCACGACCTGCTCCAGTTTGAAGCAGAAGGCCCCAAGCTGACCATGACCCAGTAGCTGCGGGCAACTCTCCACACATCTAAGGTGCTTTTGTCCCTTCCTTAATAAGTGTAATTAAACCTCAGCCCACTGCTTTGACACTTGCTGATCAGTTTTCACACATCCAGCGTGTTATGTACAGAAGTAACAATGCTCTTTCATAATAAACCAGGGAGAGAGATCAGGAGCTAGAACACCTTCCGTTCCTGCTCGGGTATGTTCTTAACTCAGTGATTTGTCATACCTAGGTGAGAAAACAAACACAAAACTGCCAAGCGTATAATCCAAGTCCCAAAGTGCCCGATGTGGAGACACCAATGTTATTTTTAAAGTTGGAGTGTACCTTGTCTTGTGTGCCCAAGTTAATTCAGTGTACATTTTCCTACTCTGGCCAAATAAGAAATGCTCGAGGCAGTGCCTCCCTCACTGCGGGCTGCCAGCACCAGACACTGACTTGTCAGTGCTGGAATCAGAGTCACACTTTTGTGTTTCCAGGATCAGATCCCCCCTTACTCTCTGAAAGTTGTCTGGCAGGGAAGGCTCTGGATGTGGTGCTGTGCCTCGAGCTCTACTGGTGATTCTCATGTACAGAGGATTTAAGAGAAACTCAAGGATGAAACCAAGTCACAGTCGTAAAGTTTTAGTCATCCTGTGAAGACAAACTTGGCAAAATTCACAGTCACAGAGACTGATCTTGTTGACACTGCTTTCATACTGATGTGTTGCACTTGACCCTCCACAGAGTGGGATCTGATTTACACTAGCATGATGTGAGCATTAGACTCAGTGTTTGATTGACAAAAATATGACTAATGTCAATAGAAAAAGGAAGATCACATGTTTGCAATTCCTTTGCAATAACTATTGATGAATACTGAAATCATTTCAATTAATGTGCTGTCCTTTTATGAGGTCTCCATAAAAGTTTGGCCTGGATGCAAGTATGAATCAAACATCAGGACACTGCAAAGAGTGAACAAAGCAGGGAATTGCTGATTACCACAAAAAGAAAAAAGTGTTCCAGATTATTGATCTATTTCCTGCAACTAATTTAAGCAAAGGCATCACCTGAGATCTGTTTTATCAACCACTGTTTGACTTTTCTGCTTTTCTCTATCATTATAGTCTCTAACCTCATTCTCACACATCAGAGCTTTCCTAGGATATAACATATTTGTCTAGTCTTATATGAAGAGTAAGAATGAGAGTTTCCTGAGAAAAATTTAACTCCAAGTGTGAAGGCAGTCTTGACTCTTTGCTACTTCCTCCTCTGTGTTCTCATTTCCTAGAAGGTGAGAGACAACAGATTTGACTTGATGTGCTCAGATTTTGCTTTATTTTATTTCTGCTCATTTTGGGGGCCACATGAGTCCAATCTTTCTTACTCATGATAAGCAAGTAGAGAGGAATGTAGAGGGAAAGCATCACTGGCCAAGAAATAGTCTGACCTTAAAAGGTCAGACAAGAAAGGCAAGCTTGAGTACCAAATAGTTAATATAAAATTAGAAAAGAGGCATCTAAATTAAGCTTCCTGTAATGCTCTGTAACAACACAGGAAGGAAATGTTCCCTGTAATTCCAAGTATTTCCTCCCCTACTGATCTTGTTCATGGGCTGCAGACATACAGGTATTTCTGAGTGATGGAGCAGAACAGAAAAAAATCCTCCTGTTACTATCACAGCATGCTAATAACACTGAAGACTTGAAAACATCCAAGTGGAGACTTTGGTGGGCCCATTGATGGCAACTAATGATAAGTGTTAGAGCATGATCATGGAATTTAATATTCCTTGACTCTGCTCCCCACATTATGGGCCATTAACATGGAATTAAAGCAGTGTGCTAACATCATGGCTTTAACATGTGAATATTAACTAGGAAAATATAACTCCAACTTAATGGAATATTTTGACCACTTCAGGCCTTTCAGGTACAAACTGTTGAAAATTTACAGGGTATTATGCAATCTTCCTCTCCTAGAAATACCAGGTGAAAACCTGCTTCCTCCATGGTATTTTGACACTTCCATAGCCTGTTCTAACTATAACAAAGGCAAAATTCAAGTAAAACACTTGAAACTCATGAATTCCCTGAAATTACCACTCAGCTTTCAAACGGGAGTGATCTGCAGCCAGATCCAATTTGTCTTCTATTTGAAATGCTTTCACCTCTGCCCATTTCCAGGAATTCTGGATATTTTCCTAGCACAGATGCCAGGCAGCAGATGGCTCTGCACTGTAATCAGGAGCAGGTGGAGTCCTACCCAAGCCCACCTAGTTCATGCCCATGCCACCAGGAAGGTGCAGCAGTATCTTGGATCCTGCTTGGATGTCTCATTGCTTTCCATGCCCTGCCGTGGTGCCTTTGCTCTTCCTGGCACTGAGTTTTGCTTCATGAAACCCAGCCTAGTTACACTGACACCTCCGCAATGCCAGTTCTGCATTTGCAGAGCAGAACCAGCCTGGACCACCATGAAGGTTTTTTTCTGAAACACCTGGAAAGCACAAGGACACAACCAGCATTTCTAGCCAGATGTGCTGCTGTTAAAGACTCTTCAGACAGCACTTACTTGCTTTGCATGTAACTGCAGAATATTCTTATCCCATCCCTAAGAGATGATCAGCATTGTAGTATTATAGTACCAGACTCACAAGGAAAACGCTCTGCAGATGTGTGTCCACCTTGAGAATTGCCCGTCTACCTGGCCAGTAATGAATCCTAAATTTTATCAAAATCACTGCTCATCACCTGAACGAGTATTGAAGAGTAAATGAAAATAGCCATCCCATGGAAAAAAATCCCCAACAAACAAACCAAAAAAGAAAAATCATTTAATGGCTGAAATAAAATGCCATCACTGCTGTGATAACAGAAGGTTTAAAGTACATTACTGTCGCTTCTTTATACACTTGAGGGCTGGCTACTGGGTCAGATGGTGCAGCAGTCCATGTAATCTCCTGAATGGAAAAAAATTAGGCTCAAAGTGCCAAATAGACGCCCACAACATAATATCAGGTAAAACAAACACATACCTCCTATCCCCCCTCACCAAATGTTAGAGAAATAGAGAGAAATTCCAGTCATTTCTCATTACTGTGAAGGTCAGCCTAGCTGGGAAAATTGTTTCTGCTTTACAATTCCCCAAACTGTAGAAAGCAGTTAGAGTTCTGGACAAAAACTAATGTTGCATTCAAAGGGAAAAGAGGCTGATATGGCATTGCTGCAGTAATAAGAGAATTTTTTACTCTTTCCACTTCCCTGTGAACCTAATCAACTGTGACATGAGAAAATATACTGGGCTCACCCAGCCAGAATCTGACTGCCACCTGAAAATGTCCTCAATATTCCACTGTTTGGGAGTTTACAATGATCCTTCCGACATCAATTTTGTACATGTACATCAAAATGCCATTAGAAATGCTTACAAACACCTCCTGCTCACAGACCTCCACTCAGACTCCAATCGAAGCCGGGCTGGAAAGACTCCCCAGTGGTTGACTAAAGGTTTCTTTCGATTACTCCTATGAAAGCATTTGGTTATGGAAAGGCATCCTGGGGGAGCCTGGGGGATCTAAAGATCTCCCCCCTGACCTCCCTTGTAAGCGCACTTGAATGTCATTAGGAGCGATATATATTGAAGGCACTTTAAAACCTGCCTTTAACATTTAATTAATATCTGTTGACTTATCAGGTTTCCTCCTCCTCTTCGAGGTTCAGCAAATAAGCCATGCCTTCCCAGGGCTGCAAGCCTGTGGCAGGGAGTAGGAAGGTGAACCGAGAGGGGAGAATGAGACCTCCTGGTCTTTTAATCCTGTCACACTCCTGTTACATGGATAGGAATGTTCCTGCCTTCACCTACACGAACTAATGCGTGCAAACACCACGTACGTGACGCAGCTGGAAGTTAATTTAGCCTTGATAAATGCTTGGCATATTTAATGCATTATTTAGAGCCACGTTTATTATTTCTCCGTGGTGAAAAGCTGAATAAATCTAATGCAACTGAACAAAATATTATCACGTTCTTCTTCTGTTCTAATATTTACAGGAAATATTACAAGTGTTTGACATATAAATTTAGCATTTGACTGACTTTAATAACCATGTGATCAATAAGAAGTGGTATTTTTACAGCCTAAGTTCAATTTTTAAAGGGCCAGGGGTCACAGATCTTTATCAAAGCACTAAGGCTAAAAATTTATTTTCAGAACCTGTAGTTCCTATTATTCTAAAGTCTGTATTGACCTAATACCATTAAAAGTCAAATTTTGCTCATAAAGTTTCAATCCTATTGGAGCTAGCATATAGATATTTAGGGATTTACTGTAGCTGTACTTTCTAGAAGAATTTCAACACTTCCTTATATTAGAATTAGCACTGAGTGATAGGAATTCACTCATTACCTGCATTAAAGATTATTATTTATCCTTGGAAGATACCAGTTACTTAAAAAAAATTTCTGATCAGCCTTCATCATACCTATGTTCTCTTGTATCTTATATTTTTTTTCTGTATCAATCATCTTTCCTCCTCAAAGTAGCTTGGGAAACATCCACTCAGTTTCCACGATTCTAAACTGAAAATCAGCCAGGTACGATCCAAACAGCACAGGAAAAGCAGTGCTAAAGTGGCAGCTGTCCCCTCCAAACCACTCAGGGAATGTCACCTATACATTCAGCCCCTCTTCTCCTGAGAGGGAACAAAGACAAACCAGTCTTCCTTTACATCTGGAATATCTACGGAGCTCCCTGCGGGCCTGCCTGGCACTTAGAGAAATTGTTCATTAAAATTTGCAGCACAAAATTCTCAAACAGAAAATAGCGAGTTACAGGCTCATAATGTTTCTCTGCTGCCATTTAGAATGGTTTCCTTAGTCAAAGTTACCGTGCCCACTGGGACAAGGAGGAGGAGAAGTTCTCTTTCTAGCCTGATGAACAGCCAGCTATTCATATTTCAAGATGGAAAAGTAAAAGCCCTCAAGCATATATTATTCTGCCAAATCAGGGCGCTCACAAGCGTGTGGAGACCTTGGTTGAAGCTTCGTGTCTGAATCAGGTGCAGTGAAAAGCTTGAACCTGAGGCTAAGACACTATTTTATGAGATGATTTCACCAGATGCCATGAATAGATTAGCTTTTTAGTGAACCTACAGCTCTCAACAAAAAAATAATGAAAAAGAAGTCTTGAGTTGCCCAGCTGATAAAAGAAGAACGCTAGGCATTTTGCAAAGGAACAAGCTGTAGGGAAATGAGGGTGGGTATTGCCCTGATGATTCCAAACCTCAGCTCTTGAAGTAAATCCCTGCTCAGTGCTGGACCAGCTTACTGGCATGCCTGACTTTATCTCCCAGGGCAAACTCTGGTCTCTCGGCGGTCAGAAGTGGGAAGTGTCCTTATCTTTTCTTTCTGCTCCTCAGATCACTGCCCCTACCTCTTGATATGCTGAAGTCACCCCATCAGAAATTTAAGAACAGCAACTCAATGTGAAGTTTATATTCCATATGTGGATTAGTTTAAAATGGTTTATTACAATTATTTTTTCAAACAGGCTTTTAAAAATGTCATGGAAAAATTTACTGCATTATTATTCTTTCTACTGGAATTGAAACTTTTTAAAAAGTGGTGGGCATTTTGATTGTCTTTAGTAGGTGTCTCCCTCCATAAGCTCCCAATGAATGTGTTTTGGTAGTATTGAAATTTCACAGTTTTAAGCTCTTTATTTTGAATCCCATTTCTCAAATGGTACGGGGTGCCTATGCATATGGTAAAGTAAAATGGATGAAATCAGACTTAAACAGTTTTATTTCATCCATGCACAGCTCTTCCAGTTGCCCTGTTTTTATTGTTTTCTTTCTCTGGTTTGAAGTCAAATATTTGTTGAGATGATGGAATATCCTTGGGTCTGATTTTTGCCTAATCCTTGTAATAAGACTTTCTCCTGTGAAGAAATTACAAAATCAAATCAAGCATGTCCAGAAAAAAAAAAAAATCAGCAAATTTCAGTAGCTGCTGCTGAGATGAGAGGCAAGTCCCACCTGAAAATAAGGCATTTTTTTTTTTTGGAAAGTCCTGGAAAACAGAGCAGCAGCTGGCTGGTCTTTAAAATTCTTAGTGAGGCTATAACCTGTAGTTGTGATCCTACTTTTTATGGGTTGGAGTAAAGGGTATTGTTAGCCTATGCAGTCAGATTAAGACTTCCAAAACCACACACTGAAGATGACACTTGCATGTTCTTATTGATTCACGAAGGTAACTGGAGATGATGTATACGAGTGTAAAGCATTTTTAAGCCCCGTTTAGGTTGATGCTTGTCAAAGATCATAAAAGCCAGAGAGCTGGAAGATGTTTCTACATTTCACTGGGTGGTTTGAGGTTTCTCTGTAGGTTTTCCATGTAGCTGAATACCAAGCCATGGTTACTATGAAATAACTCTATGGAACGGAGTGTGAAATGGCAGTAATGACTTTTTTCGTAAGTAATAGCCAGACCAATGGCATTTCAGATATATATGCTGACACTTCTAACCACTATATTCATTTTTATTTTGTGAATAATTGCTCTTTCTATATGCACCTTTTTCTGCTGACTCCATTTCCCCTTTAACCTGCAGAGCCCTCAGATAAATATCCAAGGGATATCCTTTCTATGTTCTAAGACACGGGGTAGTTTAATGACTTGTGCAAGCGCCTGTTTCAGCCTTTAAATAATTTACATGTTACCATGTTTTCCTCAGAAAACTGTGGTAATGTCCCTTCCAGAAAGAAGGGCTGAACCCTTCTTGTAACTCACACTTTACTCAACGCTACAGTTAGAAAACAAACCAGCAAACAAGGATTTCTCCTGCTTGAGGGATCACTATTCTTTGGGAGACAGAGCTATCTCCGAAGAAGAAATTAGGGCCTTTAGCTAACAGGCAGCCCAAACCCTATTACTATGGTTCAGACAGTTACGTGTGAAAAACAAACAAACAAACAAATATTCAAAGGTACATTTTTCACCCCCACCTCTCTTAGGTGTTGGTGCTGCTCCTGTGACTCACAAGCAATAGCACACCCCAGGGCAAAGCACACGTGCCCTCAAAACCCTTTATTTCTCTTTCATTTGCTCACTTGGGGTCTGGAGAGGAACTTCCTGTGGGTCAGACCTGGCTCACAGACCACCAGTTGCATAGCTTTGATCTACATGTGCTTTACTGTCTCTTCCACTTGCCTTCTTGCTGGACCACTGACTGATGGTCTGGACACAAAGGTTTGTATTTTTCCTACTGTTTTCCTTAGTGTGTTTTTACCAATGCAATTCTTAATGTCATTACATTAATGCAAACGCGAATTTCTGAGAAGACTTATAAGGTACTTATTGTGAAGTTTCTTAATGATGATATATGCTCATTTGTACATATACCATATTATAAATTTAAGAGCTTTGTAATTCAGATAAACACAGGCTATTGCATGAACCAGGCTGGCTTGGTCTGAGCTTGCTCTGAATTTTGGGATTTGCAAATTGGCAGTTTCCTGTGGTAAAACCTCCAGACATGAGCAAGACTCTTCCAAGAATTCCTGAGGCTGAAATCAGTATCTTTACTCCTTTGAGAGCTAAGTAATAATTTCTACAGTTCACATCAGTGGTAGTGACTCAAACCTTCTGAAAATTAGATCAATGCTTATTCAAGGGACTAACATTAGACTTTTTCACAGTATTATTTAATTTTAACTTGTCTACACTCCTTTAGTCCAAAGGCAAGTAGAATATAATTATACTAGGATAGGGAAAATTTGATAATGCTGTAGGCAGCCTTACATTCAAAAATCCCTATTGTCACTAACTCTGTCAGTGACGCACTATCGTATCTTTCAGTCATAATCAAGGGAGATGAAAATTATTCTGAAAACCGAATGCACGAGGAAACAACACGAGGAAACAACACGAGGTCCACGGGGACACAAAGGACGCGATGGCCCACAGCACACGTGCTGAAGCAAAGGGGTTCATTGTCTCACTGTCATAGCCAGTGGTTTAAGCCTCTTTTTACAGATGTCAAAGGATGTTTTAAATTGGTTTCAACTATTGTATGATCAGGCTTGACTAAGAGATGGCTTCTGCTGGACCTCAGCGTGCTGAGTAGTGTCAGCTCTGGGAACAGTGCAATGAAAAGAAGATGAACAGGAATGGGAACACATTTAGTACTTTACTTCTAGCACTGCCTCGTTCTCCTCAACCCCTGACGTAGCCAAATATCTTATCATCCACTTCTGAACAAGATTTAGGCTACAATAATGTAACACAGAGGTGTATGATAAGCGTATTTAACCAGTGCAATACTTTGCCACAAACGTAAAGCTCTGCCCCAAGATGATAACAGACCTTTAACTAAATCAATCCACTACAACAAGATGGTGGTTACATGGGGTTAATTTCTGTGTGTGTATAAGGCATCCATAAATACTTTTCTAAACATTTGTTTCATGGCATGGATTTAAGCTTGAGAAGCTTCCCTCTGTTTTTGAAAGACTAGTATGAACACTTCAGGAAAAAAAAAAAAAAAGAAAAAGGAAATATAACACACATGCCGACCATTCAAATTCTGACTCTCCGGCCCCAGGAGCTGTCCTTATACATTTGTAGTTAAGTATGTTAGTACCTCTCACCTGCTTTCCATTGCCTACATATTCCTGACATTGCTACAGACTGAGTTCTAAAGCTGTTTCTATCACTAGTGAGTGCTTGTTTTCAACATTTTAAAGTAAAGATGTGAACAAACCTTTGAAAAGTGACTGAATATTTCAATGCCAATATATTTTGCATGTAAAATATAAAAATCTCTGTGTGTTGCATTTGAAATCTGATAAATATTTATTATCAATGCTGTTTGCTTTTAATCTGTTCAGGATATCATTCCTCCAGCTCCTTAGTACTTAAACAAAAATGGCATTTACATTACAATATTGCTTGCCAACAATCTCATTTTCTGGTTTAGTCAGCAGCCTTCATGCTTGATTAGTCTTTAATTATACAAATACCTACATATTAAAAAAGTTTTCTTTTTTCCATACTTTGAGCATGTAATTATTTTCTCTTGCATGCAATAACCTTTAATTTTAGGATTAAGCAACTGATTCTCTTTAGTATGGATGGATTTTTTCAAGTGTTAAAGCAAATTTGGTTATTGTATTATGAGCAGGAAAATTAACTTTAGGAAAACCTTTCATTAGTGCATTTGACAGCACAGTGAACAGCTGACAGAAACTTCAAAATATTCAATATACTTGAAAACAAACTAGATACCAATTCTGTGTCCTCTGAAGTCAACAGCAATACTGCTCTGAATTCAGCAGGAGAGTGACAGGGGCTACGCAATTCCTTCTCTGAATATTCCTTACTTTTGTAGCGTTAGTGTTACAGCAGTACCCAGAAGCCCAGTGCAAGATCAAGACCTCATTGCATTATACCAAAAAAAAGCTGTAAAAGTTTTCAGTAAAAAGTGATCAAACAATGGTGGGAGAATCAACAAAGGAAGAGAAAGACAGAGTGACATCCCAGACAGTGACAAACCTGGGACTGCAGTCGTGCTCCTGACTCCAACAACGCATTTACCAGAGCATTTTGCTTCCTGATGCACATTATTTGTCAAAAGAGAATTCAACAAGCAAAGGCATGACTTGATGATGAGATTATAGCTAAATATGCAGATTGTATGTGTCAGTAAAAGAATTGCCTCCCCTCCTTTTGCTGCAGTTTTCACTCACGAGAGCTTGGACTGCCAAATTTGGGTCTACAGGACTGACATCTGTTATCTCTATACCTGCTTGTACATTTGAAGTACCAGTGATTTCCCCCTAGACATACTCTTTGAGTGTCTATGGGGAAAACATCAAGGATTTTTAGAATGGCTTGGTTTTCTCAAGTTGTGTTTATTTTTATGTTTGTTTTACATGAACTGAAAATTCTGTCAGACACATTTTGATTGCATGGAGAACATGTTTCAGAGTCAGAAGACAGCTAAAATAAAGCAAACAAGGAAGCTGCAGTTCTATGAAGTCGGGGAGGGAGAAGAGGGGGAAACCTTCATAGTGGCATGTTGAGCTTGCTCCTCATTTGAGAGCTCTGAGAAACCCTCTGCCAACTTCCCCACTAGTGGAGTTAGGTCTTATTATAAAGTGAAAAGTTGCAGACAGAAGCAGGATGGAAATGCACACAGCGTCTTATTCTAGAGCAGCGATCAGGGATGAAATTTCAGCCTTTCACAGTGCTAATACTGGGGATTTTTATCTGTGTCTCCCAGTAGATAAGGCACCATGATAAACACATTTTTTTTTCCCCTCTCATCGCCTTCTCCCAGCATTTTCCTTTTCCTCCCTAAGATCAGGGCCTATTCCTGAGGAACTGTACACTCATGAAAACTGCATCCTCATATGAATCCTGGGAATGAGCCTGACTTCTCCCTACTTCCCCCTTCCTGGATCTTGATCCCAGTCCAGCCCTAGCCTTCATCCTCTGCCCCAGCTATCTTCTGTCCTGGTTCAGTTTCCAGGCACAAGGATGGCACTGCCCAAAGCAGGACGAGAGCAGTAAGAGACAGAGCCAGCACTCCAGCTGGGTTTGGCTACCCAGCAGCATGGAGACAGGGCTGTAAGGTCACTGTGCTGACAATTTCTATATCCCTTGCATTTGAAAATGATTAAGTATTTTAGTAGATTTCAAATCCTCACCCTGAATTACAATATTTTCAATTTGTCTTGTTAAACTACCCTTTTTTTTTGGCAATTCAATATAAGAAATCTTTTATATACTTATTAAGGTGATTTTAAACAACGGTTATCCTCAGTTCTTTCAATTACCCAGGTCTAAAATAGAAAATTAAAATGGAATTTTGGGCAGGGGAGAAACAAAATTTACAGAATTACGTCATTGCTGGAAAAGAAAAATCACACAGAATATTCCAGAGTAGTCTAAGGTATCACAGTATCAAAATAAAAACTGGGTGTATTTCAGAGGTAAGTCCTTTTTTTCCCGGGAGTCACAGTGCTCATCTATGCTTTCTTTCCTTTCCTTCATTTCCTTTCTCAGCTGGTGGCAAACTTCTTCATTTTTTGGCTGTGTCCTGGATTAGCAGCAAAAAATACAGTGGTGTTATAAGCCAAGTTGTCCTAAAAATCTTTCAAACCCTGCTGGTGGAATAAATACCAGGAGACTTGTAGAAGGCTTCTCTTTCAGATTAAAATGTTATGGAGGGACCCCTTAAGACGCACAAGGCATCACCTTCTAACATGGATTCAATCAGTATTTAAAAAAAGAAGTTATAATAGGTAGTAGAATATAACATATGATAAGTAAACAATTTAAAAATAAATTTTAGGATCATTGTATCTATAAAATATCAAGTTTGATTGTTTATTTCCTACCTGCTAGAAAGGACAGGTGCTGCTATATGCCCATTTGCTTAAATGATCCTAATTTCCTTGTATCCTACCCCACTAGGAGCTCTTAGAAAGAAACATTTTCTGACTGTGCCTGAGGTGGTAACCTCTGACTTTTTAATTTTCCAGTTTCCACGTAATTAATTGTTGATTACTTCAAACAAAAGCAGAAGATAGGTGGAGAAAGGCGAAAAATGAAACAAGAAGGACTTGGAAAGCTCACGTTTCCAGTGTAACCTCTTCAATAAAAGGATATTTTTTTCTTTTGCCTAAATTGTTTCTAGTTGCAGCTCTAAGGTCAGAATAAGCCAGGAGGATGAATGGAACAAGCCTCCTGATGGGCTGCCTGAAGCTGCCTGGTGTTACGGATCAGCGTAAAACCAGCTCTCTTTCCTCTGCCTGGGCCGATGTAACTCACTGGAGTGGCAAATTACATCAGACCTACAGCTGTAACCCGACATTATGATTAATTTGATCAGTAATTTCTCCTGTTTTTCATTTTAATCGGTGTGACTATTCTGCTGTGGCAGGTCTTTCAGATCTAATTAAGATAAATTTCCGAGTAAAAGACTTGGCAGAATTTTCGAGTCAAATCCGAGCGTCAAGTGTGAAGACCTGCAGCACTAGTCAATCAATTTCCAGTAAAGACGGCAGGCTGTAACTCAGCAATCAACCCATTAACACTTAAGCAAATTTCATAATCTCCAGCCCTGTGCTTAGTTACTCTCACTAAACATTCTGGCTACAATTAAAGAAAGTATTACTTTTTTTGAACACCTGCACCTGCTAAAACCACCCACAGAATCCACAAGTAGACACTCTGATGGATCTCCACGATACTGCCAAAAAAAAAAAGGTTTAATCTTAAAATTTAAAACACAGTTTAGAGCATCTTTTTTTTTTTTTTCTTTTTTTTTTTTCCTGGCAGCATCTGGGAGCTGAGCAGCCTCTTTTAGGTGCCTTTTTGTACAAGGAGCCTAAATGATAAAGCATCAAGGCTGCACCACTTCCAGAATATTGCTCCTGGGATTCAACAGGCCCCAAGCCCACCAGGTTCCAAGTGTTCCCTCGTCCACTTGCTTTGAAGCAGAAGAATTTTTTTCTCGTAGAACTAGAAACTTGGGATGACTTGCAATTTTTTTCCTTTATTACAAAGACATGAGGGGTATGAAAAGCTGGGGAAAAGAAAATAATGCTTTGGGATAGTCTTTAAAATTTTTGGAAATACGAGTGAAAAAAGAAATTAAGAGAAACGAATGCCAACAGAACAGATCCACTTGATTGATAAGAGTATCTGAGGGGCTGTATCTAATTTTTCTGTCCTTAGGGTCCCCAAGGGTCTTACTCTCTGTCTAGAGAGGCTTTGGAAATAGGAGACCTTATGGGATACGGATCCTTTCCCAAATTTGTTCTGGGAGGATGTTATTTATTTATTTTCCCATTTATTAAATACTTCAGTTGCTTTAGGGAGTTTTTTAAATGCTCCCATTTCAGAAGCCAGAGCTTGCTGGGCAAACATCTCCACTTTCCTCACCTTCAGAGAATTCTCTAGCAAATGGTTTCCTTTATTAGCCTCAGCGTCTGCCCCTTGGGTGCTAATAATGCCAGTTGTTTTGTTGGAAGATTAATTTCCTTGGCTTCAAATGTGAGTCAGACACCAGTACTCCTTGTGCTTCTGAAAATAGCAACACCTGCAGAGTATTTTTGGATGGCCCAGGCAGCCAGCGCTCCAGCTGAGAGAAGGTTTCCGCAGGGAATGGAAGGACTTGCTTATAAAGTCTCTTTGAGAACGCCTAAACGTCTCGGCTCTGTTTAAATGCAGTACTCAGCAGCTTTACAGGGGGAAGTCCCAACACCTCAAAGATCCCAAAAAGCAGTGAGCTACAGGGAGAAGGAAAGACTGCCGAGGAGAAGATCTGAAATCCTGCTCAGTCTTACACACAGCTGAAACTTGCCTGAAACTAGTGGAAATGACATTGATGCATCTCCAGGGAGACTAGAAGACCTCAAACAAGGTGGCTAGAGCAGGAGAACAGCTGGTGGAGACACCCGAGTGTCCAGCCAGGACAAATTGCCATGTTAGAGCAGCCTACCTGGTGGGTGACCCAGAAAGGATGAGTATGATCATGGAAGTGCCAGAAGAGGTGAGAGGAGGAGAGGAAAGGAGGCCCTGAAACTCAGACCCAACAAGTTCTCAGGCAAAGTTCAATTTTGTGAACAGAAATGTCTGCGTGGCTCACAGAATGACTGAAGTGATAAAAAGAAGAGCCCCGAACCAGAAGGGGGGTCCCTGAATCACAACAGCTTTTGCAATGGGTCATAAGCATGTGCGTGTGTGGTACATGAGCACCACGAACTTCTAGCCAGTGGAAATTTTTACACAAGTTCTTGCTTGTTCCGCTTCTGAAATCACCTTTATCAATCCACAAAAATCTTTACAATATGATAAGAATACACAGAAATCCCAAACTGTCATTAGGACAAGGTGTTCAAATCTTTCTGGACCTGTCTGAAATGAACAGAGGGTGAAATCAGCAAACTGTTCTCCCCAAATCACCAAGCTCAACTCAGTTTAACTGACTGCACGGGGAGTTTCTGTGCCATTAGTTCAGAGATGAGACCTTGCCAGCATCTTCTGGGGATCTACCTAAGATCAACACTTCAACTGGCTCACTCTGAGCAGGGGATGGGCATGAACCTTCCATCTATATCACCTATCACCTTGTGATGTGGACTATCTCACTCCCTATTGATACCAAAAATGAGGAAATTTTGGACAATGGATTCAAAGCACTGCAT
This sequence comes from Grallaria varia, assembly GCA_013396735.1. NCBI lineage: Eukaryota > Metazoa > Chordata > Aves > Passeriformes > Formicariidae > Grallaria > Grallaria varia. The sequence continues at coordinate 1,956,138 of VWZG01007393.1, forward strand.
TTTGCTCACTATTTATAACGTATTGCTTTGTCAGATTGATTACTCAGTAACTGGGGAACAGATTCAGTCAGTCATACCTTGCACAGTATCATTTGCAGAAGAAGGTTAGACAATCATAGCAAAACAAAAAAAAAAACCAACAACTCAGTGGGATTACTGGTGCCATAATCTTTATCAGGTTTTCTTGATCTGAGGATTCAATAAGCATGAGGAAAATGTAGCAGGTCTTGGATGTGAACACAATCATAAAGACAGACCACAAGCACGGTCCTTGCAAACATACCCCAACTGCCTTCATCAAACCAAGAGAAACCTGGCTCGTCCTTCTGTATCTTAAATATATGTAAATATGTCAAGGTTTCAGTAAACACTGAGATTTCTTCAAAGCTGATTTTTCCTTAATGAGAAGCTAACCAGTGAATGATGCTGGGGGGAAGGGGAAGGGGCAGTTTGTTTTTTATGGCTGTTGGAGCCTCAGACATCTCTATACATATTCTCCCTCATTTGCAGTGGAGTGTTTCAGCCTTTCCGCTTTTCTTTTCTCCTTTGTTATAAAAGTGTTGAGTTTCCAAATACATTATTTAAGATTAGTATGAAAATTTAATCTAAAGGAGGTTCTGGTTTTGCTATCCTAGAGTTTGCTATTACTTGGAAGACTTTTGTGCTGTTGTCATCTCCTCACTTCCCTTCTTCCCTCTTTTTATTGCTGTTTTTTTCACACTCATCATCTTCCGTCAGCTGCAGTTATTGTGGGTTTGCTTCCATGACAAAAGGGACTCTTCAGGAAAGAGTTCTGAAAACAGTCAGAATAATTTTACAGGAAGAAAATCTCTGGGGGTTTTCCTGTTTGTCTGTTCCTATTCACACACAAACAGAACAGTGGAAATCATTGAGAATTCTTCTTTCCTATAGTGTAGCTCTCCCTTTGCAGGTCTGACTGTGCGTGCATTCATCTCATCCACATCTCTAAAACATACAGTGAGTGTCAGCATCAGAAGCTAACCCTTTTTTGGGGGCCAGTTAAATATATGAAGCTGATACAAAGTGCCTTATTCTGGTAGTCAAGCAGAATAATTGGCTACTTAGTACTAGTCTCATCTGATTTTATACAGCATATAATCAAGTTCCTATGACTCCGAAGATTTAATTGAATGGAAACTCTGTAAGAGGTGCTAACTATCCTTTGAAGTTGCAACAGGCTGACCACTGAAAAACCCATATATTTTTCCCTGTAATAGCACTAAACATTCACAGGCGAAGCACACTTGGAGAAGTGCATTTTCCCACAAGTAAAGGTTTCAAAGTCCTCAACTTTACAACATGTCTTTCACCTCTGGAATCCTTTGTCTCAATCAATTGGCACGATGAAAGAAAAAGTCAGACTACCATTATCTTCGTTTTCCCATTTTAAAATGAAAGGATGAAACTCTTCTATCATCTGCCTGACCCACCTCTTCCTGAAACGGGAAATTCTTTGGAAAATTCTTCTCTGGTTTTTGTCTTTGGCAAATAAGTGGTGACCGTGGTTCTGCAGTGTTTTGCTTTGACCAGCGTAAAACTGGAGCATCATCACTAATGCCAGCAAAGAATTCAGGCCCTGGGACCCAAAGTGAGGTTTTACATCTTTCTATGCAATCACTTAAAGACTCCGTAAAAAGCCCGACTTTTGTAACTACAGTCCAGCCCACTGAACCATGTAAAGAACAGCAATAAAATTAGAGCAGAGTATGACAGAATAATCTGACAAGAATAATTCTGAGACTTCTAGCTGGTGTACACTGCACTGGATTATTAATTTCTGATCAGCTAGCAAAGTACCTCATCCAAGTACACCTAAGCAAGTCACTTTGATTTAATTTGCCTTCGGAAGGACATGACAGCATCTGTACATTTTGAGATGTAATTGCTGTTATCCTTCAGAGTTTTTTGAAACAAACACAATCATCCCCCTGAATTACTGACTCTCTATGACAATTTTTTGAGGTTGCATTTTTTAAACTAATATCTTTCAGACAGATCCTGAATAATGTAAGAGGATAAAGCCCACGAAAAAATCAAGAATTCAGAAAAGAAATTTTAGCTGTCAAACTTAGTTGTTCTTTATTCCCTTAATATTCTTCAAACAAACCCCATTTCACTCTAGTTCATAAAGACCATTACCTTAGAGGCCATAATATCTCTGAATTTTGTTCTAGGCTGATTTTTAAGTTAGAGCATTGAACATTAAAAACAATCCACATTCTAAGCAGCTATTATGAGGAACTGCTGCCAAATGTGTGCTCCCTATTTTGTTTTTTTTTTTAACGTTTGTGTTTAAGAAAATTATTTCAGATGCCATTCTCAAGACATATGTGCAGGGGTAAAACAGCCTTCTCTGTGGGATTTAGAATGGAAAGACAAATTTCACGGAGGAGATCTTACCACTGCTCTGATTTAGAAAATTACCCAAACAACCACGTATGAAGTGCAACAGCAGTTCCTCTGGAAATATTTCTGAGTCTCAATTGTTTGCATATTAAAGTGTCTCAGCATTCCTGGCAACACGACAGAGCATTCTCTGAGTTCTTAATGATTTCTTAGGGGCTTTAGAGAAGTGTTACACCTGCTGTAGGAATGGCTCGGAGGCCAAAGCAATGACCCTCCACACATTGCCCAAGGTGAGGACTGAGGTGCTGGGCTGCATTCTGCCTTCTCTTCTGGGTGTCAGCGTGCAGTGTATTTGGGAACAAACTTTGGGTTTTCAGGGCTATTTAAATGATGAAGATCAGAGGGGAAAGAACACTAAAAATACTTTCCCCACAATTTATTAGTAACTCTTTAATGCTTAGCCAGAACTGACAGCAAATTCCTTTTATTGTTGTGCTGAAAGTGTCCCAGTCACGCAGCTGGCTGAGCTGAGCCCAGGGGGAAGGCCAGACCTCTCACACTGGTGTCTTTCATTAAGTCTAATCCTAATCCATAAAAAAGTTTAGGGGACAGCATTTGAACTAAAACCACCTCAGAATACTTGGTTCCCTCCTTTCACTTCTACTGAGTCTGCCACATCCAGACTTCCCTCAGAGGGCAATTGTGAACGACAGAGAGAGATTTCCCAAGGAATCCGTGCAGGAACATTGTCGTGGGCACCCACCATGCAAGGTCTTACTGACTTTCTCTGTACGTCTGTGGGTGAGAGGTGACCCGGGGAAGAACAGGGCAAAGTGCTCCTACTGCCCTGTGTGTCACAGGTGACATGTGGAAATGCTCAGGGACCAGAGGCCATGTGAGAGCTCAGACTTCAGATTCAGTGTTAGTACAACCCTCTTGAGCTGTGTTGTCTAGATACCCACATTTCCTCCCTATCCCAACTGTAATTTGTGTGCATTTGCTTTGTTTGTAAAACTTAATGAATTTTGAAGGACAATATTTAGCAGGCATATAGTGTATACAGTTAGTGGGCATAGATTGCAGCTGTACCAAGACAATAAGATGTAACAGAAGCTCCTCCGAAAATATTTGTGTCAATAATCTGCATACAAAGGCGTCCCAAAGCACTCACTAGCATGATAGACTGGGCATTAAGTGATGCATAAATAGCCCATAAGACAATACACATAAGAAGCTTTAGAAACATTATTCTCTACTGTAAGAAAAAGCTCAGCAAGTGAGGACACATCTCTTGCAGACTTTTAAGTCTATTATCTAAGCCATTAAAAAGAATCAGATTTGATGCAACTTAGTGGAAGCTCAGATTAATGCAGGTTTCACTGGCCACATGGCAAACACAGCTTTTTGTAATCCAATTCCCTTAATTGTCTAAAAAAGGATTGTTTAATTATTAAGCTAATGCAGTTTTATTTCTGCAGGAAATGGAGCCAAATCCATCAGTGTGGATAAAACATTTAAAGCGTTGTCTTAAAATTTAGAGAATAAAATGAATAGAGACTTTGCTGGTTTCTAAGTGCAGTTCCACTGCCTGGTGAATGAGTCTCCACTCACTTCACACTCTACCCTGGTGTTCAGAATCATATTTATGGGTACAGTCATAGCTGTTCTTGCACAATGTGAAGAAAGCACGGCACGTGTAGTGCAAGAACACCCAGCTCTAAGAACACAGGACCACTGGAACAGAGGCACTCCTGTTTGTGCCCAGAAGTTCCAGGATGGGCAGAGCAGAGCATTGGTGTGGGTGCCATAGCTGGTGGTCTGTTAAGAAAAATATCCATGTCATTGGAGTGAGCATCGATGAAAAGCTCTAACTGGCATCCTCAGCTTTGGAGTCTGTCCTGAGAATTTTACTAGAAGTATTTGATTCTTAGAAGGATAAAAGTTAGGACTGTGATTTCAAGAGGAGGGATAACCCATCCATCCCTTGCACATGCCCACCAGAAGAAGTACTATTTCTTTTAGGGACAGTGTCATCTGCCAGTGAACAGCTAATATTGTTGTTCTCTTAAGTTACCATAAAGGGTAGCTGCTGGGCAAATGCAATTTGCAGATGTCACACGATGAACCAGTCAAAAAAATTAGAGAGTTTTCTACAGGTTTGACAATATGGACTTTAAAGAGAAAAAGACATATAGTCTTAAGAAAACACAACCTAGAACCATCATTAGGTGTGCCTTTCTGGCTTACCAGGCCTTAGAGCCAGATGCCTGTAAGGATTAAGTAATACAAGGTGGAATTTCTCAGCCTGTGTGGTCCAAAGGCATAACCTTCACCTGATTCCCCCTTGCAGTGAATGAGAATGCTGTTGGACCATTAGAGAGTTTTCTGTAGCATCCTACCTGCAATGGATTTGGTGAAGTAAGAGGAGATGGAAGGCCATGCCCGGGCGACTGGCTGGGTTTCTGAGGGGAGCTGGAGGACTGCGGGGTCGGAGGTGGCTGGCTCTGGCTCTGGGACTGTGTTTGGTTTGGCTGCGGTGCTGCTGATGGCTGTGGCTGTGACTGCTGCGTCTGCTGGGCTGGCTGTGGGGTCTGTGCCTGCTGACCTTGCTGCTGATGATGCTGGTTTTGCTGCTGCTGCTGTTGGTGCTGGAGCTGCTGGAGATGCTGAAGCTGTTGAAGCTGGGAGTTCAGGGATGAGGTAGCTGTGAATTGAAGAGAGGGAAGGGAGTTAGGCAAGTTTCAGTAACACCGATTGCGTTGAAGATATTCTGGATTAAATTCTGGTTCTGTGACACTGTGGGGGCACAATGCTCGCTGAGGACAGCTGGCCTCAGACTTTAGGATGTGGCAGGAAACTGTTCCCATCAATAACAGCCTGTGATTCTGCCACTATAACTCCGTGGTAAGAGCTGGACTTTGCTGGTGGCAATGAAAGCAAACTTTTGAAAGGGTTACAGGTGTGCCCACAGGTTGGGCATCAGAGCTGACCAGCAGACCCTGCTCAGACAAGGTTAAGTGAAACCAATGGGAATGTTACCTGCCTAGAGAAGGGGTGAACAGGTTGTCACTGTACACAGTATAGTAAGAACTCATAACATGAACTGGTGCTGTTACATAAAGGAGGAGAAAGCCATAGCTGTAAAATAAAGGATGCTCTGAAAAGTGCTTTGTCATGCCATTATACAGCAGGGATCAGGAAATAAAACATTTAGCTGTGAAATTTCTTGCACAACGCCTGAGTAGCAGAAATACCCAATAAAATGTGTGTGTGTCTGAAATAAGAGCTGTTCACATGTAAAACCTCTAATTCCTTCTTGTGACGTGCACTGCTCACTTACTCCTGGTAGTAAAGGCCTGTTGTGTTTTGCTAGCATGTGCTCCAAATATGAGGCTCACATCAACCTGCTGGCACAGAGGAGCAAACCTGAGTTCCCAGAGACACTTCCAAATTGACTAGGGCATTCATTAAATTCAGGCAGGCAGGAAGTGTGCCATAAGGATGTCACCCAGGAAGAACGGCTTTAAGCAGCAGCCAGAGCATGACAGGAGCCTGATGCTTTCTGGGGTTATGTCACCTGTTATAAGTCACCTGGGTCTCCAGCCTTCCCCACTTGAATCAACATCTTAAGGGTTGTTTAAGTTAGCTATAAGATCCCAAGTGGAATAGCCTGCAAGGTCACTACACTATTTTTCACTCTGTATACTGCTTTGCCAATACCACCCTGTATTCTAATTTCCATTCATAGAAGCCAAAGTAAACTGGGAATGAATCAAATTTGTTATTTCTAAAATGGCATTCAGAGTCCATGGCCAGAAACTGTTCATCAAGTTGTTTTGTGGGCTGGCAGATAAAGCCAAGTCATCTCTGCTTCCTTTTCATGCCGACATCCCTATTTCAGCTTTGTAGATGTCTATGCCCTGGGGTTGAACCTGAGGTCTTGGTACAACTTATGAAATCAATGAGCCATAAACTGGAATAAGCAAAAGGAAAAAGCAAAGAAAATGGAGAAAGATGAGGCAGAATGGGTAAGCCAGAAAAGGCTGTATGAAGGGAAAGCATAAGGCTTGAGAGGAAGAGCTGTTGGTTACTCATTCCTATGCTCACAGCAGCTCTAAATTTTCTTTCAATAGTTGTGGGAATCAAGCTACAAATATGCCTTTACAAGAATAACAGCCATGACTTCAACAAAAAGCCTGAATAATGCAGAGAAGGAGGACTGGTAGCACCAACGTATTTCCATCAGGAAAGTTACTCACAGAAGTTGTGTGTTTCAACATAAAAGAGAGTGACCATCAGATTAAAAACATGCATGGAATCTCGTGCAAAAGAAATTACCCTGGCGAAGTAAGGATGCACTCCCATCAATTTCCTGATGAGAATTTGTACCTGAATGCCCTAAAGCCAAGAGGGTAGTAAGTGGAAATATAATATAAGGCATAAGAAGGTGTGTATACAAGAAAGGAACTGCATAGACGAATATTAACCATAGTGTGAAGCATCTCAGATGGCAAGGAAAACTATTCACCAATTCTCTCTGTAGGTGTGTACAGAGAGGCAGAAAGACCCTTCCCATTCCCACGAGGCAAAAAGGAATCTAGACCAGCTCTTTATCTTGTGCAGGCCATTCCTTCACCTGGGAGAGCTTCACAGACTGGATGAGCTATTGACAACCAGAACCAAGACTTCAAACACAACAGACCCTTATTGCATCCACAGACCCCAACAGAGAAATGAATTAAATGACATCCCAGAGAAGCATAACTTCTAATCCACACATGGAGAGGGGTGAGGGCTCATTTTATATCCTATAAGCACAATTGGACAGGATGAGAGAAAATCTTCTCATCTAGGAGTAGAAAAACTTTGCCTTCAGTACTGCTCAATACTCAAGTGTTGGTGAATGCAGGAATATCAATATCTCTACTATTCACTTTTGTACTGGAAATTAAGATATTCTTGCTGGAGTGGAAGGTACTCCCTGGAGGAAAATCTTGTTGATGGAGAAAAGTCACTTCATGGAAAAGTGTCCAAGTTCACTGCTAGCAACTGCACAAAATTATTCAAATAACTTCTTGTGTTTTCATATAATTCCTTTTAAAAGCCCCTCCTAAGCCTATCATCATGCTGATCCTTAAATGGCTTTGAAGTGGCTTAGAGAGGTGTGATTGTTTAACACGCTGTTGTTAAACAAACAGATAAGGATTTGGAAGGGGAACTGTTAGATCAGGAAAGGCTCTCTCGAAGCCACGCAATAGGTATACACAAAGGTGGATTTAGGGCTCTGGACCATGCCAGCAGCCTGGTGTTCATGCTGCTGGATTGCACTGCCTCTCACAATGCCCATGCTGTCCACAGCAGGGGCTGTGTCATGTTATTGTTCGCAATGAAATCCAATGCAACTCCCCGAGCTTGCTTGCATAGCTCATCCATTATAAATCGTATACCTGTCTGGCATTTGTCACTTTCAGCAGAGCTCGGAGTCTGATGGAATTTCAGGTGGTACAACAGCGCTATGTCTGCATGTATAAAAGATAACACACACTGCCTACCTCACAGGAATCTTTTTTATAACTTACTGGCTAAGAGCTGGGTAAAACTTTGACATATTTAAGTGACAAGTGCCTGCTTTCTTTCAGAATTGCATTCAAGAATTAAAAAGGCTTGCAAAGAATTGTAGAAAGTTCTTTCAGTTGCCAAAAAAGTTATCATAAAGTACATCACTTTAAAAGGGAAACAATTAGCTAAAAATACATGCAAGCTATGAAAAAACCCACGAGGAAAATCCACAAATGCTGCATGGCATTTCAACTCTCCTTACGCAAAATACATGTTGGATATATGGTAGGTGTGTACACCAGGTATCCAAGAAGAGAGTTAGAAGAACTAATATCTACAAAGAAACAACGGCACAAGGGGGTTTCAAACGTGGGGGTTTCAAACCTGGGGTTCAACTAGAATTTCTTCGTTGCTGCAGTGCCAAGGCAGACTCCCCATGGGATCACCCCACGGTTTATGATCCTACTTTAACCTTAGTCACAGCTCTGAAGAATTTACATTAGAATAAGAGATACGGTGTTAAGAGGTGTAAATGGATGGGCAAGAGGCAGCGAAAGGCAACTTTCTGATCTCCTGGCTCATCTACTTCTCTGCTTGTTACAGACCTCAGGCTGCTTAAAGAATTAGCGCAAGGTATGACCTAAGGAATGCACTCTTCCCTGACTTCCTTCGGCGGATACTTTAGGCACAATGGTGCCATGCATTTACAATATTTACACAAAATGTGCAGCTTCATATTCTGTTTCTCTGCTGGTTACCTGCACAGGAAACTGAAATGAAACTAAAATGGCCCTCTGTGCAGAAGAATGGGAAAAATTCCCCTCTGATGCAACTATGCCGAAAGAACCAGTCTGATCCACAACGAGGGAATGACTGAGCCTTTGTCTTAGTGGGAAACTGAAAAGGCTCCATCCTCTATTCCCAATTTTGATTGTATTAACTGAAAGTCGTAGCAATTGCCTGCTGCCTCTGGCTATCATATTATGACACAAGTATGGAATACCTCTGGTTATATTTTAAATAAAAACATACATTTTACAGTTTAATCACAATTCTCCAAAACGCAAAGAACATCAGTAGGGCCACAAATGCTTATATAATGAAAACAATTTAAAATTAGGACTCTTTTGTTCACATCTCCTTTGCAATATAAACTCAGATTCTCAAGACCTCTACAATGCGTGGCAGAAGATCAAATTAATGTTCAGGGATTCAATTCTTATCTAGAATCCGTTCTTGTGAATAAGCTTCACATAATGTCTGATTTATTTCGTTAATGTTTTGTGCATGTTTGTTTCTGTGGAAAGAGGGAGAAGGGGCAGGAGGAATAAGAAGCAATTTTAGCTTACAAACTGTTGTGCTACTCCAGCCTCCATCCTCCTATTTACATAATTGCATAGTTGTTCTTCAGTGCCTTGATACAATGCACAATGGACTAAAAAGAAGAAAATCATACATTAAACCTTTTCCTATTCGACTGAGCACAGAACTTGACTCTTGCCATTTCAAGGGCTTAATGCCTCTTTCCACTTCCCCAGTAATGGAGAATGGATTTGCATTGCCTTAAACTGAAAAGTGTAACTAACTTAAGCATCTGGGCTTGCGTTTGAACTGACACGGCCCGCTTTTTCTTTTTCTTTTCTTCTTTTTTCCACCCTGTTGTTTCTCTTCTAATGAGGTTTATGCCTTTCTTTTCTTTGAAACAGATTTCTAAAGACTGAATACACACGCTGAACAACCTAATGCAAGCAGCATGTTTACATTCTCCCCCTCCTGGGTAATGAGGGGTAGGTTAGCCAAATACCCAAAGTGTCTTCGCATATGCTCCAATTTTCTTTTGGAGAGGAAAAAATAGGAGTTCTTTTGAATATGTTAACATCCTCTTTGTGAAAAAAAAAAATCCCTGAAGGGTTGGACTTGTGGCTGAAGAGATTAGTAATGGGATACAGAGCGTATTATTTCTAAATCACTGGTTCAAATCCAGCCTAGGTCAATATAAGGAACTGAAGTAATTGCACTATAATGGTGCTTTGGCCTGTTTTCTACCTCATAAAAGAAATATCAAATGTATAGAAGTTGTATTCACACACGGAGAGCCTGCATTGGAAGCAGTTTGCCCCACGGTCAAGGTAATGAACAGATGGTCTCCCAATATCTAATGAGGAAGATCATAAAGCCTTTTGGTCTTGGATGGCATAAACTGACACCTTTATTTGCATTTTCAGCAGAGAGGATAGAAAGAGTAAGGAGACCAAGTCATCTTCTCGTTCCCAAAGCTGATCCCTCAAGGTTCCAGCTGCAGAACACGGGTGGGTTATGGGGAGAAACCTGCCTTGCCAATACTGCCCTGTACCAATCCTGCAAATAAACAGACGGCTGCACTTTCTTTGTCTTATCCAGCATCTTTCATGAGCACTAAATTCACTTTAAATTATGTACACAGTAAAAAGGAAGTGTTAAGAAGAAAACCATCATAATTTATATGGTGCCTGTGGTGTCTCCACATTTTGATGAATACTAGAATTTCCCTGAAAAATGATCCACTGCATTAAATAAATCTGACACTTTTTTTTCCCTTTCCAAACCTTAAAATGCACAATAATGCACTAAAATCTTAAGGAAAAAAAAAAAAAAGAAAGAAGAAAAGGTTGTTCTAGGTAGAGGGTTTGACTGAGTATCAGGGCAAGTATATTTGGAATAATTCCCATTTTAAGATAATCTAGGGGCTATTTTCCTCTAGTTTATGACAACACTCTGTGAGTAAAGTTCCCTGAGTGTATTGAAAAAATTGCATTAACCTATTTAAAATGCCCAAAGGCAAGAACAAGCCGGAGAAATTAGACTTTAATAAGCCATTTGCTTCCTCGGTTCAAATGGGACCTTAGGTTTCATATTGTACAAATGGCTGAAACATTAACTGGAGTCAGGGTATCGTCAATACACAGGGGATCAATCAGAGGGTTGTCTTGGGACTCTCATGCAAAGACAGGCAATTAAACACAGTATGACAGCACTGTAAGTGTTTGAATGCCAAAGTCTGTGTATCAAGCAAGCAATACCTACATCTGGGAAATCCCTAATTTTACCAGCCATATTTTTTTGGTGAAAACCTGAGTGTCTCAGAGATCAGGGGTATGATCTTAACATTAAGTCCTTATGTCAGATAAAAGCAGTTTTATAATAATAGAGTGCAGAACTGGTCACTGATTGCCTAAGAACAGAATAGTGTTAGAATGGTACATCAATCTGAGTGGCTTGGTATTCCTACAGATGGGATTTCCAGACCAGACAGAGCCCATAACAATGTCCTACGGACCAGAATTTAAGAGAACCCCCAAGTTCTTGGGAAAAAGTCTTCAGGATTCCTTTGAAAGAAACTAATTTACAGGGAAAGAAATTATCATCTAAAAACCAACAGAACCCAATATAAGATTTCACATAAGAAGGGATGTGACAGGGAACAGATGAATGACACAAAGAAATTAAGCTTGAAACAACAGTCTGCTGACTCAGAGAACAATGACCATGACTTATAATGGACATCAGACAAAGTCTGGGCACTCACTGCACATACAACCTTCAAGGAGAGGAACTGCAGCTCATTTTTGCTCTCCTTAACTCTTTCAGATGCTCTAACGTTGATGGGAACCATAACTTCAATGGCGCTTACACAGACCAAGTGTTTGACGTGCCTTGAAGTAGCAATACCTGTGGGAAAAGCAGTGCAGCCCCAGGAGCCTGAGAAGAGCTTGTCCAGAATCCTGTCCTGCAGTCCAGAGAGTCACAGGTCCCCAGTCTACCAGGTACCATTTCTCCTGGTAAGGTGGCTCTGTGAGACTCTGGGGCAAAGTCCTGTCAAGGGGAGCTTGTTGAACTGCCGAGTAGCTTCAAAGAGTGAGTTTGCATTCCTTCAGATAACAGATCTGCAGCTGCATCTTCTGTAATTGGTTATGGCAAATGGCTCTTCTGACAAAGAAATGTTTATCCAGGTATAGCTTCAGCAATGGCTCTTTGAAGATGAGGAATTATAAGAAGTCCCTTCAAAGAGTCTTTGAAGTGAGTCATGTTTCCTTAACTAAAAGTGAAGTTACTGTAAATGAAATGTATTGCGTATTTTGTGCATGCATGTGTTTAGGTGTTTGTTGTTTTTTTTTTAACAATGCAATTGAATAGTGGATCAAAGTGTTTGTGGTTTAAAAGGTTGGTCTGTATGCTGAGCTTGTGAAAGTGTCCTGAGAATGGCAAAAGACAATGTCACATCCCCGCAGGCTCAACTAAGGGAAGCAACAGAGGCTACTGTGCCCAGTAGGTGACTTGATATGTCTGGTTGCTTTCATCTCTCAGACTCTCATTATACCTGCGTTTCTATCATTCTCCAGTTCCAGCCTTTTCTGAGAGCTGGTAGACTTGAGACTGTTTCCTATTAAGAACTCCAAGGTTTAGGCAGCTGTAAATTCCGTGCCCAGTGCATGATTCCAGCCCGAGAAGTTAGCTGTGCAGCAGTGGGGAGAGACATCTCCATGGAATGGCTCAGTGAACAGCAACGGGTGCACTCGAAGGCGAAAGGGAAACAAATGCAGCTCAGCCCACTTCTTTTCTTTACAATCCGGAAAAGTGCAACAGTGAGTACAGAAATCAGGTGCAAAAGCAGCAGTTCTGCCTTGCTGAACACAAATTCTCTGGTGAAGCAGTGGGTTGGGCTTCAGCCTTGTAAGAGGCCCTGGTTTTCTCAACATAGCCTTGAACTTCTGCTTTTACCAAGACATGAAAGATCAAAAGTGGTAGCAACAGGGTGAAAAATGTGGAAAAGAGAAAAAAAAACAAACAAAACGTGGCTGCAGTGCTCTTAGTCCCTGGGTAGGGACTGGAAGCCATTCCTCACCAGCTGGACACATGTGCAGCACCATGATGAACATGGCATTTTTCATCAGTCACTGGGGAACAAAAACGGGCTGAAAAACTTCCTCTGAGTGACACAAGGTACTGCTTAATAGCTGGGGGACAGAAACAACCTCGAGCACAGGTCAGCGGGTCGGTGAGGAGGTGTTGTGCGAGGTGCTGTGATGTCAGCACGTGAGCAAAAGATGCAGGTGTTCTTTCTAGTCTCTCTAGACTGTGCAACTCCCTCCACATGAGAAATTGTAGAAGAGCTGGGAGGAGAACTTTAATTTGATAATCTGTCATAGCACGAGCCATTCCTGAATGCATGTACCACTAGCAAGGTACCTGATGTTTGCTGGTGACTCACAGTAGCTCTGTTTTGCTGCCTTTAAGAACCTTCCCTGATTTTTGTTATATGCTGTGCATAGATAAGAACACTGTACTCCATTGCGTGCATTTCAAAACATACCACAAACAAGCCAGCTTTCTTTTTGTAATATTTAAGCTGACTATAGGTCAGTTTGGGATGATCTGCCTGCATCCCTTTTTTAAGTTTATTTTAGTTGCAGGGAGGCCCAAAACAAAGTTAAAGAGTAGTTAAGCACTGGTTCTGGACTGTGCAGCTGGTCATTTGCTACGGAAGGACTGAGTGCTCAGTTTTAATTTGCAGGAAAATGAGGGTGGCTGAATATCAGACTTCTTTCCTGTCTCTGTATCTCACCAGCCAAACTTGTTGCTGCTGCAGACACTAATCCAAGCTTGGCTGTGCTCCGTATCCGTCACCTTTGGAAAGCAACAGTGAATTAGCTGCTCTTTGGGTGCTCCCGTGCTCCCACCCTCCTGATTTCCTGCTCACCGTAGAAATAACCAGCCTGGCTATTCATGCAGGCAAACTGCTCATCAGGATGGAATTTGAGTGGGAGATTTAGGGAGAAGATGTTATGGCCAGCCCTGAAGTCAGTCATGCTCCTGTGTTAGGATGAGCTCCATGCACAGCTGAACACAAGGGCTGGGGGGTCCAGGAGAGCAGCGACATTGCACTGCCCAGTCAATGCACTGTCCACTTCGTGCCTTCCGAAAGCATATCAGCAAACCCCATGCTTTTGATATTTCATATATTTTTATACACTGAAAAATAGCAGTTAATAGCAGGCCTTTGAACAATCTCCCTTTAGATCTTATTTTGGCTATTAAGCAGCTTCTTCAAGGTTAATTATTTTGAATTTGAGAGGAAAACATGGCAATTAATAAAAGAACTTGCATGTAAATAATGTAATTACTTACATGGATCAGGAGTTCCCAGCTATAGAAAAATCCAAAAGGATGAATTTACAATCGGCAAAAAAACCTACTTAACAATAATTCACTATTTATGTACACATAGTCAGTCAGAAAAGAATATTGCTGCCTTTTGATGCAGTAACTAGTACTTTATTACCCTTATCAAAGAAAATGCTTGCTTTTTTTCAGACCAGGTATTGGAAGAAAAGCTGAATTTGGTTGCTAATCAGTGATTCTCCCAAAAAACCTAACAGGAAGCTAGGTTTAGCCTTCCTTAAGTCAACATTGTTCTTATTTTAATATTCAGGATACTGAAATATTTTAAATAAGGGTTTAGGTCTCATCAGCTGCATGTTAGCTATGCCAGACCTGAATGACACCACAAAACATTGCCAATGCTTTAAGGCTGTTATCAATATTAAATACACCTGCTGTTGATGTTATCCTTCTAAGAATTATAATAGGATCCTCTAGAACTTGCTCTAAAAATACAGAAAATTCAAAGAGAATGTAACCTCATAGGTATATTTTATTCATCCTACACAAACATGCTGGCAGTAATGTATTTAGGTTGTGTGAAGTTTCTAAAACACAACTATCATTTTCTCTTAAAATTTTCTTCTGTTGCATTTAACCTTTTCATAAAATAATGCAAAAGCCAAATTTTAACTCTGGAAACTTCAGAAAATTGTCACGATAATGAAAATATTGATCATAATGTGAAATTGATTGCTAATGTGTAGCCATAGATAATGATGTTTGGTGGGGGAGAGAGGCCAAGAGGAGAGAATTTGCTGTTCAAAAATTTCCTTGTTTTTGAAAGGAGTGAATTTCTCATCCTCCTGTAGAAATGCACAGACAGGTACATTTGAAAGTAATACACCAACACTGGGCAAACACCATTCCTGGATTCACTGCACTAACTCCAATCCCAATTAAATGGAGATAAGCTTGTTTCAAAACAGTGTATTTAAATGAAAAGTCTGGACCACTCAACAGTACAAAACCAAGAAACATATGTCAGTGCTGATACAAGATCTACGTTTTTGCTTAAATCGACTTCTGATTTAAAACATTAGTGGAAAAAATGCTTCTCAAGTGGGATGAACTTTCTATCATGGCAACTCTGAGAACAAAAGTTGGCACAGTTAGTGCACATGGAAATCTGAAACCACTACTTTAGATTTGGTTTGCCAAGTTTTAACTAAGTAGATACAAAAACTGTTCTTTTCATTTTCAGTGCCAGGGATTTTGTCTTTACTCTGTTGATTTTAATAGCTCGCTCAGAAGCTTGGAAATGAATGTTTCCTCCATCATCAATTTAAAACTTTTCCATTTACCAACTATAAATGTTTTTTCTACTGTGTGTTTTCAATGAAGCTGAAATGAAAAAGCTTTGATTTTCCATCCAAGTGCCAGGGAGCATGGGGCAAACTATTCTTTCATCTCCATCCCTGAGACAGAGCCAGGTCCAGCACCATGTGACACAGCACCCCTCCATTCTTTCCCTCTCTCCCACAGTCTTCAAAAAGAAGGCAATTTTCAGGCTCAGGTTTGTCTAAAGACTACCTGGAAAGACCAGCTCTACAGAGGTCCTCCAGCATTCTGCAGGGGGTGGAAATTCCAATGGCCATCATACCCAGCAGTTCAAACAGTGTTCTTCTCATACAGAGCCTTCTCTTTGTGCAGATTTGGCCCCAACAGCCTCATTTCTTGACCAGCCATAGACATTTACTTCTTTATAGCTTAGGAAATTATGATGGCACTCCAGCAATCCTCACCTTTGAACAGGGAACTGAAGCAAATGCAAATTTGGCTCAGCATTATTCTTAGAAAATATTATTCATGTGATTGCGGGCAAAAGCAGTTGTGTGAATTCCCATCCCTATTTTTTCAGGAATGTTTAGGCATGTTTTTTTGGCAATAGCTACCCAGTCATTAGACTATTGAGAAGTGCATCAGAAAAACTGCATCAGACAAACATGTGAAAACATAAGACTCATAAGTGAAGGCAAGTGTTGGGAAGCAATCAACCAGCACAAACCATTTCTTTAGAAGGTTTGCAGCACACACTGCCGACCATTTTATGTGTTTGGACTATGGCTGACATAGATTTCCAATTCACAAAAAAACTAATGCCAGGAAAGTATCTTATGCTTTAAAATTTTGCACTGGAAAATGAAGAGTGGAAGCCAAGAACTTAAGACCTCTGACTGTACCAATGAAACAAAATGTGGGACATGGGTATGAATACAGAGCACATGCCACAGAGCAGCTCGCTCAGCAGAAATTCAGAGGGGTGCCACTGGCTTGCATACTCATCTGCAACTTTAATCTTCCCACAGAACACTTTAATCAGAAGCCACTTTCATAATTTGTAAACACTGCCAAATGTTTGATTCCAGGCTGTTTAAGTGATCAAGCCATTGGGTGGAAAATAAAATAAATTACAATCAAGCCATCAAATAAAGAAAGCAGTTATAAATAATTGAACACGCTGTACTGACACATACTGTTCCTATCTGGACGTTGTGCTTCCAAGATATAAAGCACAGTTTTACTAATTATGGGGGAAAAAAAAAAACACTTTAAAATATCCTGCATGGCAGAAGAAGTCAGATCAGAAACAGGGACTCTGGAGTGACTGTGTTACAGGTGAAGGTCAGCACTGGGGAACCCACTTCCTATCTCGGAACCCTCCGTACCTGCACCACCCTGGGCACAGCAGTTTGTTTCCCTGCCTCACTATCCTGTTCTATAAAAGAAAAAGAGGGATAATAAACTTCACTTCTCTCACCACGGGAAGCTAAATTAGTGAAGAATAGCAAAAAGAATAGCTAAAATCTTCAAAAAGAAGGGGGTCTAAGTTACACAAAATTTTATTTCCCCATGAAAATGTTCATTATTGACCCACCACCTGTATTGTGTTATTGAGAGACAGACAGTTTAGAAGCACCCATTTATTTTCTTTTTTCCTACTTTTTGGTAATGTCTGAGTAAAACTTTTATTCCCAACAGCTCATAAGACTTTTTGAGATCTTCAACAATCCAGATGTCTCTTAAGATGAACTCTCAGCGTAGGCACATTTTAGGCACTTGTTATAGGATGCCACAGAATAAAAAACAAGACTGATGCTTAGATTTCATTGCACACCACAAGAGCACCTCTACAATCAGAGACTCATCTATGGAATTACCTAAACTAAACTAGCTAATAACAATTAAAACAATCCAAAAGAAAAGTTCACCAACAAGACATCACAGGTAATAAAGTGATTCCTCCAGTGCAGTAAGATAGGCCAAAGAAACAGGACAAAAGAAAACAAAGAAAAGAAAAAAGAATTCAAGGGTGATACCTATAGGACCCCAGTGGGCTTGTTATATGAATAGACTGCAGGCAACCACATCCTGCTGCCGTGATGCTTCATAAATTCTGTCATCTTGTTAAGAGGCTGAAGGCTCCTGACCTCACTTCCTCTGCTAATAAGACTGTGCTGCTTGGTACCCAGACTTTTATGATGCTTATGGAATTTGATCCACTGCGTGAGCCTCCTTCCTTCCTTCCTACACCAATGATTACTACCTCCCAAACTGCAGAAGAACCAATGGGAAATGGAGACTCCTCTCCCTGTTTTGTGCAACAGTCCCTTCTTTCCCTCTTCCTAACCCCTTGGAAAATATTCCTCAGGCTCTCAGGATCAGCGATTCTAAGGCTTGCTTGGTTTTGTTTCTGAATATATTACAAGGAACCATAGTAATAAACCAAGACATCTGAGTAGATTTTATGACGTTCACGTATAGGCGTGACATATATAAGTGGCAGAAAGAGCTCCATACAGTATAAAGCCTGTGCAGGCAATATTCAGCCATTCTGTCCACTGAGAACACAGAGCACGTGCCAGAGGGCCAACGAGGGGACAGCCACATAGGTGTTTTGGAGGCACTCTCCAAAGCCTACACAGGCTGTACTCAAAAGCTCTCCTTAATGCAGTTCAAGATAGGAGAAAACAGCTACTGCTCTTGGCACTTACTTCTGAGGAGCAAAATGTGCAAAGGCAGCTGAGACCAGGTCCAGCCCGGTGGCCACAGCCAGTCGTGATCATAAAATCCAGGGAAAGGCAGGCCTGGGACTTGTCCTGCCCATATTTTGCAACATTTTCTTCCCAGTCTAAAAAAGTCATGAGGCAAATCAAGGCAGCAATTCCTTCCTTCACACCATAAAAACCACAGAAGGCTTGTCCGTCAGCCCATCAGCTGCTACAGCTCGGAGTGTTCACTCATGTACCAAGGACGTGCCTTTAACATTTCACAGTGTGCAGGTTTTTTTTAAAAAAAAAGATCAATCATTATTTCCTTTGCCTATGAGACTTGTACCTCCACAGTAATCACTGGCACTGGGGAAAAAAAAACAAAACAGCCCCTTAGAACCCTCCTTTTCCCTCAGACATCCTCTTGTCCTTAAAAGCTAAACACCTCCGACGGTGACCTCTTGCAGCTCTAGTGAACTACATTACACGTGCCCTTGCTGAGCGGCCTTACCTTTCATATCTCAAAGCAAAAATGTTGCCAATAAAAACACACAAATCAACACCATTGATGAGGGCAGTAAGACCGAATCCTCCTCCGAGTTTCACAGAGCAATGAGGGTGGTGTCACTGAATTTGCACTCCTGAAACCGTGAGGAAGACACAGCCTTCACTCAGTTCTAAGAGCTTGGTGTCTTGTGGATACAACTGCCTCTCTTGCTTCAGCTGTGCCACTACCACTGTGCTTGCTCTGCCACCCTTAATAGACAACCCAGCAGATGTCCACTGTCTGGAGTTGCCGTCCTTCCCAAAAATGAGGTTATGCAAATTCTTGATAGAGTACACAGCAATGGAACTTGAAATAAAGTGGCAAAAACCAAACCAAAAAAACCCCAAACCCTAAATAATGTAACAAGTGCAAAAATCTTGGTTCCTTGCTGCCCTTCTCACAGCTTCTGCACGGGATCAGGTTTCACCTACACTGTGTTGTTGCTCTTTTTAAGCCAAGGCAGGTCATATTTAACAATTCCATTATTTTCTTCTCTACATGACGTCAGACCACATTAGCAGCCTGCTGAGTGCTCTCAGGCAGAGCCAATCTGTTCTTCCTTGCACAGCCCAGGGATTGACTTGATTGACATCCCAAAATGGCCCTGTGGAGCATCAGGTACCACCACCAGCTGCTCCGAATGGCTCTCTGTGCCAGGGACAAGGAAGGAAGGAGGGAAGGGAAGGGAAG
>VWZG01007393.1:1975580-2154771 GCA_013396735.1 Grallaria varia
GGAAGGGAAGGGAAGGGAAGGGAAGGGAGAATACTAAGAACCCAGAGTCAAATGTGAGTGGCACAGCTATAATTCTTTATGAAGCAGCAGGTAAGATTGATTGTCAAGGGTCAAAAGGCTAGGTCAGACTCTGCTCATTCGTCAGCTGAATGTCATTTCTGTTTTCCCTGTCACCAGATAGCTTTAAAAAAAATTGCAACTCCTTCCTCATTATCTGGGACTTGGCTCCCCTCCTGCCATCCAGTATTAATGAAAGTGTGCCTCAAGCCTGGCCTTCATCTTTGAGTTTCTTCTTCATGTATTTCTTCCCTTTCTTAAGTACTACAGAGAGAGGACAATTTTAAAGATCACTTTCTCAAACAGAGTAGCTGGAAAATTGCTGCTGCAATGGGAATGATTTGAAAACATACACGCAGTGTAAATGTCTGAATGAACAAATTAATAGCAAGTCCATAGCCCACACAATGATATAATTGAATCATGGTTAAATCTGTGCACCTCATATGGAATCTTTTAAAAAAAAAACCCAACATGAATATTTTGAAATCATTTATGAGGGGGGGAAAAAAGCCACCCTTTTTTGTTAAAATTACAAGCTATGCACCACTGGAATAATGTTAATACTGAAATCCATTGATTTCCTATGAATATGATTTATATATACCTGATTCAGATAAAAACACAGTCAATAATTCCCTTACAAATAATTAAACATCTAAATTAATTGAAGTTAAAATACACTTAAGTGGTAAAGTTTCAGGTGGCTTGAAATGGGTTACCACTTCCAGCCAGCAGCTGGTGACCCAAAGGATGCTTCCTCAAATAAAACTATTTTGTTTCAAAGGTAAGTTTAGGTGCCGTTATCCTCTTGTGAATTTATACAAATGCAACACTCTTGTGTTTATTCAGTGCTTTCCACAAAGGGATCTCAGGGTAAATTATACAAATAATTAAACCTCATCTAAAGCCTATCCCTGTGAGGACTGCCTCTGTGTTTACGGGAACAGAATCAGGAACCCTTCGGTGACAAAACGAGAGGATTTACTAAATTAATTCCCATTAAACACAGTGCTGCACAGGATGATTTAAGTATGTTGACTGATTGACATAATATCTCCTTTTAGCTAGAAGAATGACCTTTTAAAATATTTATAATCACTCTTGGGCAAAAACATCCTGAAACCCTGTGCTAAATCTGCATAGAATAACATTTCACACAAGTCTAATTTCCCTGCACAGGCAAATGTGGTGACTTCAGTGAAACTACCTGCATGAATGGCATCTCAGATAAGAAATTCAGAATGTTTCACGAAAAAAATCAGTTTTAACTGTGAAGAGAAGATAAAAACAAATGACAGGTCAAAACAAAAAGGAAAGGTTCTGGCACGATCCATCTGCAGCCTGGGAGAGCTGGTTCAAGGCCCAGCTGCTGCAGGAACACAAGTTGGTCTCTGCTTGCTTACAACCACAGACAGAAGATAAAACCCATTTTAAATGTCCAGAATTCAGCTCACGGGGTAGTGAATCACATAATTATTTAAAATAAAGACAAGAGGTTAATAAACTGACAGTAATTAGTTAATCCAAACCTGGAGAGTATTCTGGAGCCAATGGTGGAGTTCAGGATGCACCAGTTTTAGGAACTACTGATGTTTTTTGACCTGACTGGGTCATCAGGGCTTGCAAAATATGATGTGCTTTCAAAATGTTAGCCAAAATGACTTGGTTTTGATAAAATTCGAGGAAATTTCAACACAATAAAAGAACAAAAGTGAATGGAAGTGAAGAGAAAATCTATTCTTATTACAAAGCTAAGTTTTGCCTCAGGATGCTTCTTTACTCCAGAGTTCCAGTGGCAACAAAATTTGAATTTTGACCTTCGAGATCAGATGAGAATGGCAACAACTAGAATTTGAATAGAGGGCTTGCCATGAAAATAATTTTTCTCAGAGTCCTGTGTTTGAGTGAACATTGCTTTTCCAGCCTTGTTGCAGTGTGGACATTGCTCTGCATGTGCTGCAGTGTCAGTTCAAACCACGGATCGGTCCCAGCGCACAGATAAAAGTCACTGTAACACAGAGCTGGGCTCCGTCTAGGAGAGCCTCTTTTCATTATGTAAAATGACTGATTATGAGATCCCAGCTGGGTTTTGCATGGGGCCTTGTTCACTGAAATATTAATAGGTGACATTTAGCTAAACACTACAAGAGCACCATGATCCTGTGCTGAGAACTGTCGCCATAAACACATTTTCCTTCCTCCAGTGAATACTAATTCGTATCAGGCTGTTGCCAAACTGCCGTGCTTTCACCCGAGAAGCTCCAGCCTTCCCTACTACCCACAGCATTTAGAAATTACACAGCTCTTCTTTCTTCTTTTCCTTTTCCCCCTGCCCAGATCCCACATCCAGAACAGAAACTGAGGAGGGAGTGAGTCCTGCTGTGCCTCTCGGGTGGGAGCGGCGAGTGCGGTGAAGTCCCCGTGGATATAACACAGGCAGCTACTTCAGTGATGTGGAAGCAACACAGCCTGGCAAGCCCTGCTTCCAGGTGGGGTGAAACACAGTTCCAGCTCCCCCAGTGAAGCTGAGGAATATTTGTTAATTGCACAGAACCTGATAATAAATGCTACATTTGTAGTGCAGAAGATAAGATGATAGGTGAGCCTTCACACCTGCTGGAAGTCAGTACACCTGTAGGACACTTTGCTTCTTTCATCACGCACTGAACCAGCCTCTTTGCTCTCTCCTTTCTCAAAAAATTACTGTTTTCATTTTCTTTTTGCTTATATGTTCTCCCTCTGTTTCCTCTCATTCTTTGATGCCTCTTGGCTCCGTGTATGGATTTGCCATTGACCATCAGACAGCATCTTTACAATTCTCATTGCATGAAACTGAGCCATATAAGTGGAAAGCACTCAAATTCCTCTCAGTTTTGGCAACAGCAGATTGAAAACTGTCCACTGAGTTGAATGTATTTTAAAATTCGGTGCTGTTTCCCATGTTACTGAGGGCTTCAGTTTTACAGGGAGACACTGAGCTAAATTTTACTCTCATCTGCCTGAGGACTCTTCCACGGTTTTTGATCCTCCAGTTGTTTAATTATATACACAAGGAGAACAGTAGTAAGCTGATCTACTCGTGAATAGGGTATTAGAAGCACTTTGTTCTCACTATCGCTTTAATCAGATACTGGTGATGTTTCTACTACAGCTTTCCCTGCCTGCCTGGTTCTTACATGTTACTTTTAACAGTGATGTCCATGTAAATTAAAAACAGCCTTTTCCACACAGACATCTGTCCTCTCACCTCCACTTTCTTCCTTTTGCTATTTTCTGCAGTATTATGAGCAGCTGCAAATAGCTTTGCTGTTGTGGCATGAACAACCCTCCTCTGATTGGCCTCATTCCTCTGCTTAGCTGTGTGTCAGTTCTACAGTTTGCAGACCCACGTAACACAAAATACCATCCCTTTTCCCTGCTATCAGGGTCTCATGCCAAGCCTGTTTCCTCAGTGCTGAGCACCT
This sequence comes from Grallaria varia, assembly GCA_013396735.1. Taxonomy (NCBI): domain Eukaryota; kingdom Metazoa; phylum Chordata; class Aves; order Passeriformes; family Formicariidae; genus Grallaria; species Grallaria varia. The sequence continues at coordinate 1,979,105 of VWZG01007393.1, forward strand.
TTTCACCCACCCTGCACATGGCATCCCATCTCATCTCCAACCCCACTTCCTAACTCACGTGATGTGGTTTTCTGCTTGCAGAATTTTTTGAGGTTTTGAACCTCAATGTATTGACATTTCTATCATTTCCTGACTGTATTAAGTTCTTTAGGACTTATATTTTCTTTGTCTAATCTCCCGTGATGAACCCCAGGTTTGTGGTGAAACAGCATAAAATGACATATATGTTCTGATCATGCTGATTTACCTCTTTCAGTATCTCACTTCCTTCTGTGGCTGTGCTTTAGGAGTTCTCAAGTCAGCCCTAAAATCCATGAATTATGCAAATTAATCCAAAACTGGATTTTTTTCTGAAAAAAATCAAGGAACCAACAAGCACGGACTTTGCAAGACAGAAGGGCAGGCTCTAGAAGGCTATAGTGAGAGCCATGAAAATAAACCTGTGCTGTGAGCAGCAAGCAATATAGGGCTTGTTTGACACTAAAAGAGACCAGAATTATGAAAACCCCACAAAATGAACTATGACAGGAATATTGTCCCTGAAAATGAGGCATTTAAAAGATTCTCTCTAAGCTTGACTTCGGCAAAAACTCTGTACATATAACCAACATCTGGTGAACCCAGAGCTCATCCCCTGCTTCACAGCAAAAGCCAGCACACAAAAGCAAAGAGATCAAAAAGACAAACCAGGCTTCTTTCCACTTCAACTTATTGCTGCCCCTAAGATTTTTTTTTTCTGTCAGTAAGTGACTTCTAGCTATGTGTGGAAGAAAAAGCAGAATGTGAGGAAATGAGGGGCAGAGGACTATGGAAATCGCTCCACTGCATCCTAACATCAGTTCATAGCCCTGAATGGAAAGAGGTCTAAATACTCAAACCATAAGCCAGATGATGCAATTATCACTTGAGCATAATTCCTGAAATTTGCCTGTGTAGGGACTGTAAGAACTTACAAGCTTCCCTTGCTACAAGATTATTCTTTATGCCTCACATGTATCACGAGCAGCTGGGGCAAACAACTACATAAAAAATCAATTAGGAAAAGACCATGGACAGATATGATTTCTTCCAATTGGGATCTAGGGCTTTATAAGAACTTTAATCAGAAAGCTGTGAATTGTATGTATTTGTCGCTTTCACTTTAGCATTAAATGGAGATTTAATATGACTACTTTCATTTGTCACAAATGCACATAAGCAAGGCTGAAGGACTAATACGCAGAGACCTGAAATAGATTTCTTCAACAGGAAGCTTTGCATTTTTGCAGGCGTAGCAATACCACTATTTTAAGAAATGAGGATCAAATTAAATGTTTACTGCTGTAACGGTGTTGCCAACAGTGTCAGTAAATTCATGAGCAGTTTGTAATTTTAACTGTTTTCCAGACAGTGGGTCATATGTGCATTAAAGTAGTCATAATAACCTGTCAGTAAAAATTTCCTGCAGCACATTCATAGGAAAAAAATGTTTGCAAGTTCAGCAGCTCACTTACGCACTAGCAGAACAGTTTCTGCTATGAAGTGGTAGAGCCAACCTCTCCAAAAAATAATTTCATTTTGACCTGACAGGATTTTAGGATTTTTAAATTTTTTTTTTAAATTTCCAGAATTCCTTTCCAGAATTCACCAAACACCACTTTTAGCAGACAGTCATCGACTAGAAAATTTCTTGCTCTTGCCCCTAGATCTTTCCCCCAGAGAGATAAATTTGCTTTTGCCGGGGCAGTGACCCTCTGCAACAATCAACAAGTATTTAAAGTGAGAATTTAGATGTTTCAGGCCCTAAACAGACCACTTCTAAATTTATATAGATGTTAAGCAACATTCTGAATGGACGCTTAAATAATCCAATTATGAAAAAAAGAAGCTTTATTTCTATTGAAGCCAAACTTGATTCTCCATATGTTATATAAAACTCCTATTCCTTTTGTTAAATGGCCCTTCTTTTATTCCTATTTTTTTCTTGCATTGTTCTTTAAGTACATATTCTTTAAGTTATCTGGAGAGATTTCTAAAGCTTTTCATGTTATATTTAATTTAGAATGCTTTATCCTTTGTATCTAGTTTAGAGTCTTATATCTTAAGTTCATTACCTTGTATTTATCTATAATGGATTTTATCCTCTGGTGTCCTGCTCATTTATACCATTCTGGGCAGGCATGGGGCAAGGAGTAGGAAAAATAATCTTTTGGAACAATGACCTGCTTTGAGTGCACTCTAAATGTAGACCTCTGAAATGTAACTGTTATTATCATTTTCAGAATTACATAAATGTAAACTCCTTAGCATGATCAGTAAGAGGTAGAAGAAAGCCACTTGATTTAACATTACCAAAAAATGGTAAGTTTGAATACAATAGCCTACACAACTTTTAATATTCAAGTTTAGGTTAGGTTTGTACTTTACAGTACTGAACTAATTCAATATAAAACTTTTAATTAAGGATGTTCTCCAGCTGGGTATTGTTGGCACACAGATTCCTGTACAGCGTGTACCTGTCGATCAGAACGATATCCATATACACAAGATAGCTATCAGAACAATAATGGACAGGCCATAGCAAGAGACAGTGGAATAAAATGTTTCCATAATTAAAAAAGAAGTATCAATAGTTCCCCCGTAATAAGCACAAAGTGGGGGAACAGAACCATGTTAATAATTATTCTGGGACGCTACAGGCTAGTTGGTATTGATGAGCTTTCTGGCCTTGCCATGATATGATATGCTATTCACTGTCCCTCATATCTCATGTGCTATCCAAAGCATAAACTCATTTACCCCATTGCTGCTACTCTAGACTGCATGGCAGGCGTCAAGACTTCAGAAAACAATTGTTGTCTGTTGCTTTTTAATACTTAGTTTTCTTGGCAGAGCCACTGGGATAGATTATATGGAAAGCATCTTTGCCTAAGCTTAGTGAAAAGGACTGTCAGTTCCTGTGTCAGCTGGTGCTTGGGAGAGGGTTCCAGCCTACAAAACAGTTTAAACAGATGTTGCAGATTTCTACAAAGCAACAGATGCTCCTATTTAAACAGCAACCTAGGATACCTGCATGATCTGATATTGCAGTCTGCACATGTAAGAAACAGACTTGTGTATCTCAGATGTTTATATTTTGCCTTCCTTCTGTTCTCCCTGTAGCACTGACTAATTTGTGTGATTTTTCCTTCTTGGTCTTTTCTCTATACCCTCAACTGAACATCTGGATCTGCTACGAAACCTATCCCTGATTCTGCCCCTGCAGCGTTCCTCCCTTACTGAATATTCTGCGTTGTCATCGTATGTCGGAAACACAAATAAGTGACTAATAAAGACACATCTCCAAGTAAAACCTGTCCACTCATGATGATAAGACATCCTTAGCAAGTCCCCTATTCTTCTCTGTTATATCCATCTGTGCAGCTTCATCCATTTGTGTGTCCTGTGTTTAGGGCCTTATCCAGCAGTGAGTTCTTGCATGAAAAATTTATCAGTGAGATTACTGTCAGACATCATTTTCTGGAGGAGGTCAGTGCTGGAGACTGGACATTAAGGTAGATGGATTGCTGCTCCAATGCAATATGGCAATTTCTGTGTCCTTAGGCCCACAAAATGATTCACTTTTCTGCTGGAATGGTGCTTTACTGCCACAGCAGCCTGCCAGGCTGAACTTATGGAAGGTGTCTTTTTGCATGTGGCAGAAAGTGCTTTAGTGCACCACATACCTTACGTGGTTTGGTGTGTACTTAACAGGAGAGTTATGGTAGGCCTGGTCCCTGCCTCATCAGCCCTTGGTTGCTGATGTAAAGGGGACAGCCAGGAAGCTGTCCCAGATGGAAATCTGTGGTTTCTTTCTCTTTTCTCACAAATATACCTTATGGTTCTGGCAACTCAAATAACAAGAATTGTCATATGTAGGCATAGTTATGGTACATTGACTTGGTCAGCTGCATAACCATTTATGAGTCCCTTTGCAGGTACAGAACAACTTCAGGTTAAGGAGTGATCAGTTCAGTTATCCTTTTTTTAGCTTAAAAGTAACAACAATACATTTCTAGCCCATTGGAGAATAGTTACATTCCAAGAAAAGCCCAGTGACACACAGTGGATAGTTATCTTCCTTCCATTATTACCTGCCTTCCATTATTACTGCAAATTATTCTGTGAGAAAATTATTCCCAATGTGAACACTTCCCAGTGCAAGATTGTTCTCTCTGAGAACGTGGAAATGATATTGGCAGGAATGCTTTTCCAGCAAGAAAAGAGTGCAGCGATTGTGCAGCTGTGATAATTCAGAGTCACCAATGGAGATGCACCAACATTCACTCTGCTGGCAAAATATTAAGAACCAGTGCTTTCCATATAATTCCATGGCTATGAAATCATTCCCTGGGTATAGAAAAATGTTCATGGCACCAGCAGAACGCAAAGCAAATGATCCCAGCTCTTCAATCCAGGCGGGTGAGTTCCCTCTGAGCTGTCTGTTTAGATTAGCACCAATGATCCATCACACGGCTGGTGCCGAGGCACTTTAGGTGCTTGGCAGGTGGAGGATGGCATGTTGTTTTGCATGGCACGTTGGAACTGACCCTTCAAAGCCTGAAACTATTTGTTCTTCCAGTTAACAACCCAACCTAGTAATGACGCAGCGACTTGTCGTAGCACCTGCTCCATTAATCATATTTTTGTGTGGTAACGCACACTGGATGCCTGATCGCTGCTGTGCTGGGGCTCAGGCTGGTATTGCAGCAAAAACACAGAGATCTTGAGCTACTGCACCTGCTTGACATAGCTGATCATTTTCTCTTTTTCCACAGAACATTCCTTGTCTTCCCATCACTTTCTGTTTCCAGGCTCCTTCCTAGGCAGAAGTCAGTGCTGTGGTTGGGGACGAGTGAGAATTAACCAGCATGAGAAACCTGAATTCTTGCATTGTGGCACAGAGATATCATCTTAATTTTTTGCTGATTTCCATACATTCAAACTGTTTCATTTCTTGCTCCTAACATTTTTTCATGGTTTTTACCAAGCCTTTTGAGGTTGTTTGCATTTGCTGTTACACCTTCAGCTAGTCCCTAAGCTTGTCATTCCCAGAGGGTTTTTCCCATCACACTGTCCCATTCAATCCGCCTCATCTTTTCTCTTTTTTTGACTATGTTTGCTATTACAGGCTTTCTGTCCACAGAACATATGATTGATTCAGAGTCATAAACTTGCACGATGTTTTGCAGAGAAATAAAATAGACAGATTTCTGCCATGAGGAATTTACATTGTAAAAATTACTTCATTCTCTTCCCTAATTCTCCTCTTTTTCTGTCAGGACTGACAACATTACCTCGATCCCTTCTCCTCAGGCCTCCAATGTAATCTCTAATTGATATTTTGATCTAGCAAGAAGACTTTGTTTATGACTGACCTTCATAATTTGCTTTGTTCCTCACTGGGCACAACCACCTTTCTCATCTCTGCCTTTCTGACTATTCATAGCTGTTTGCTGGGCTGCTTCATTCTGCCTTGCAGAAAGATGCTCAGGAACTAGCCACTGCTGCCCTCCCTTCATGTGAATCATCTCACTTCGCCTCTCTGCTTCCACACCAAGCTCATGTCTCTCATTATTTTGAAAATCTCCTTGTCCTTGACTATAATGTTAAAATTATTTTTCTCAAATGTCCCCTGTCCAACTCTCGCCATCTTTTCTTTTGAGCCCTTCTCCCATCCTAGTTCTGGTTTCTCAGCTTCTATCTGGGCACTGGGATTGCTGCCCACCGAGTTTCCTGCTCTCAGTCTGGAACTCCTACGTACTCCTTACTCCATGAAGCTACAGATCAGATGGTCCATATCTCACTCAGGGTCCTTCCTTCTTTAATCCTCTACAAAGGTCAACCACTTACTGCAAGTACCATGTGAACTGCACTTTATTTTTTATTTCTGAGGCTGCTAAAGTTGCTATGGTTTCCAAACAGTTAGGATGCCTCTTCCCCTAAATTTATGGAATCTCAGTCCCTGCTCTTTGTTTGGTGCAGTGTTAAAGGCTGTAAAGTGTTTTACGAGACAAGGCAGTGTAACACAACTAATAATGACAAGAGAAAGGTAAGCAATAAAGAATGAACTTGCACTTGGGCGAAATACGCTGTGGAAGCTTCACATTTTAGTGTGATGCCATTAGAGAAACACATCATTAAATCCATAGTTAAGGGACACAGAAGCCTGTATCACAATCAAACATCAGGAAGTGCTGAATTACATCAAATGATGCAGCATAAACATCAAAATGCATCAAAAGGTGGTTAATGTCGTTGCACTTTTGCTGTATCTTTAATTTCCGTGCAGTGTGGATTATTTGCTCATTATAAAAGCCCTGGCAGGAGTCTACCATAAACCAAGCAGTCATGGAAGGCTGCTGTTGTCATTCAACATATGAAGGGGCGGAGGGGATAGATGGAAGAAGTGACAAGTTATGTGATAAATTCCTATAGTTAATTAGTGAAAAAACCCTCAACAATCAATCAATCACACAAAGCATGCAGACAATTCTTTAAAATTAAAAAGATGTTGCACACAGAAAGCAGTACACGTAATTTGGACCTCCTAATAACGCATGAAGATGAATTAACATCTAAACATCCAATGAGTGATCAGGGACCAGAGATCCCCACAAGTTAGGTTCATCAGGTTCCTGATGGCATATAAAGAACTGAACTCTTACTAACAGCTACATCTGGGGACTCAAGAGAAAAATTATTGGAATCAAACAATTTGAACAAAACCTGACTGAGAGAGAAAAGCAAATAGGAAAAATACGAGGAAAATCACCATTTGATAGCAAAGAGGTATAGTTAAGAAAATAAGACAGTCCTGACAAAAATATTGCCCCTGTTTAATAGAGAGATAAAGAGAACGATAAGAAAAAACATTATCAATAAAGAAAAAATAAAAGAAAATAATTGGTCTGAAGTAAAGGCTTACTTTGTAAAGAATTAATGTCACAAATGAAAATATCCAGGAAAATTTATGACATACCCAAAGAGCAGAAACAATAACATTATTTTAAAGGTATGCTAGGAGTAAGGAAAAATCCAGTAGTGTGCCAGGCCCATTATTAGATAAATGTGGTTCAAAATCTTAAAATTAAGCAGAAAAGACAGAATTGTTCTGTAAATAAGATGCTAAACAGAGTTCAATCCCAAGAAAAGTAATGAAAAAGACGGTATTGGCTTCTCTTAATTAAGAAACAGGAAAACAAATAGCACCAATCAATGTGGCTTTATGAAAAACAGGCTCAGATGGACAAGCCTGACTAGAGTCTCCAAGAGAGCTACGAGTTTGTTGTACAAAGAAACGGTGATGACATGAACTCCTCAGAATTCATTTTTAGAAAACCAGGCATATACCATAACAATATAGTACATGTCAAATGGATTAAGAACGAGCTAACTGACAGCTTGACACTTGGGCATAATCCTCTGAAAGGGGCATCTTTAACAGTCTCTGCATGGATCAAAGTACAACCACTGCAATGCCCCAAAGGCTTCACGTTTTCTCTCATAATTAATACTGTTATCCAACAAGAAAACATGCAATCACAAGAGCAAAATGGTAAATATTGGGAGGAACTGGGCAGTCATAAGAGGTAACTGGCCTCACCCAGTAAGCTGGGTTTAAATCCATTTTAACACAGTACAAAATGTACAATGATACACCAGTGCACAAGGTAAGAGGATATACCTCCGAAAGAAGAGCTGCCTCTTGCAGGCTAAAGCTGCTTATTTTGATGCAGTACAGAACTTCCCAGGCACGGCTGCTTCCCAAAGAACTGCTGGAAGCAGGAACACCGCGTGCAAGGGGAGAAGAGTGATGGTGTTGTTGTGGTGAGGCCACTGATGAGACAGGTGCTGGAGCAGTGTATCAGGTTCCAGCGACCAAATAAAAGGAGTTTTTAAAAAGTTTTTGAAATTGAGACGTAGGGCAAGAGTTTAATTTGAAACAAAACCCAAGCAAATAGTGAGTGAGGTCTTTTGATTTCACTAAAAGATTCCATGAGGTGAGCTGAATTCCATGTATATACAAAGGAGAAATAAAGTAGCTTGTAAATAATGAAGGCCATGGCAAAAAAACAAAACAGAACAAAAACATCCCCCCAAAAACTCTCTGAAAAACAATGTTTTTTCCATTTTTCTGAATTCAAGTTCATGATTTTTCACTTTTCTGGAAAAAATACGGCATCTTAACTCCAGAACCTGATGGATGAAAAATAATATTTTGGGAAAAAAGTGGCTCTATAGTTCTAAACACATGAAATTATAAAACAAACTAGAGTGTAAAATGCATTTTCTGGATAAGAAAGTATATGGTGTGTGTACACAACAACTAAATGCAATACAAGCAACATTTTAGCGCAGAAAAACAAGTATCGCCAAAATCCAATGTTAGGGATTTTCTATTTGCTGTATAGATTTTGTGAAAGAACTCGAGTAGAGAGGGGAGAATATTGATGTCAGTCTGTGAAAATCAGGGTGTTGAGGCTATTTTTCAGCTCTCTTTGCTGAATCACTGTACTCACTTCATAAGAAGGAGGTTTTTCCATTGATTTCAGAGTAACCGTCATGTTACCATACACCTAATTTGCCATGCTTATAAAGTGCTTTGAAAACTGCTAAAACCTGGCACATCACTTCTTTTTCTCTAAACTCCTTCTGGAGCTTCAGTTACTGGATGAGGCCGAAAGGACTGCTTGTATTGCTTATTCCTACTATAAATGCTGCCTAACAGTTTAGCAGCAGTTTAGCACTGTCCCTTCTGAGTGAAGATATCTTCTTCACTATAGGCTCCTGATAATTATCTGTTCCTTAGCCTTCCTTGCTCTCCTGCTTGACAGCACCCCCCCTTACCCTCCTACTGTACTTGGAGCAGAAGACCCACTATGGTCCGTTCCAACATTATTCATTCTGTGATTCTAGAGGACATCCCATATTAGTGTGTCCTGGTCAGCTCTGGTGATGCTTTGGCTTGGTCTGCCCCTCACACAGAATGCTGACTTTACAGTTCTACAGAATTAAATGCTGGCTGTCCTGGATGGGGGCAAGGGAAAAGAAGTGAAAGGTGAAGAAGGAGTTTGTCCCTGAGAAGATGTAACTTTAGATTAATGCCCACGTACATTTCCTCTGAGACGGCCAATTGCTATCAGTTATGACTTGGATTTTTTGATAACCTGGATATCTACTTTCTCAGAACTGGATCAGTTCATTTGCCATAGACCAGTGGGCCCTCCTGCTCTCCTAAGTGCGTTAGCACAGCCTTGCTTTAAACCAGCAGTTGTATCTTCTTATTTTGCTGATTAAGTAATTCAGTAATCACACTTTCTTTGACACTATGAGATCAAACAAACTTGTCCAAATAATNGCAAAAACACAGAGGGAACACAATGGCTTAGTCTTGTATGCTTATTCAAAATGAGAACCGATCATTCCAATGGTCTCTATACTAGCATGCAGAGAAAATGCCGTGTAGTGACTTTGTTATAATCTTAGTATGAAATTGGCATTAATATTTTATATGAGTTCATCAATTAAATGGAGAGCCAAAAACAAATGTGCAATTTGTAAATTTTGCAGTAAAATCTAGCACTATCACTTCTGACGGTGGTCACATGTCACCTGAGAAATGCCAGCCTGACACACTCCACTGTCTTACCACCAATTACTTAAAAAATAATCTGTAGACAATCTCTCTTTGGTACCTGAAGAGTTAATCAAACCTTAGCTGATGTGAGGGACTTCTTCCCTGCAGGTCCTCAGAGACAGTTGTAATTAATTTGATCTTCTCCAGTCATTAACTCAGATTCATAGTGAGCTCTCCACACACTGCTCTATTAATTCACTGGAGATCAGTTCTCAGGATTCATTTGGTTAAGCAGCACTGCTGGATTACATTTTAAAACCCTTTAAACTGGTTGTAATTGATGTCTGTTTATAGAAGCTTACTTTAATGGAGTCAACGTGAGATGAAAATCTACCATACTAGTCTAAGACAGTGCCTTGCTGTTTAAGGCATGTCTCCAGAGGCATCCAGTTAAATAAGAGACACTGCAAAATAAAATAAATTCCTCATTAATCACCAACCTACTCTTGGCATTTTTAAAATAGTTTTTGATCCTGCTGACTGCTGGTGCCCTGGAAACAAATCTAAAGTGGATTTCACTGTACAATAACATACGTATTTGTCAGGTATTAGGACTTGATCGTGAACACAGTCAACAAATCACAGAATCACAGAATCTACTGAGTTGGAAGGGACCCACAAGGACCATCGAGTCCAACTCCTGGCCCAGCATAGGCCCATCCCCAAGAATCCCACCCTGTGCCTGAGAGCAATGTCCAAACGATCCTTGAGCTCTGGCAGCCTTGATGCTGTGCCCACTGCCCTGGGGAGCCTGGGCAGTGCCCACCACCCCCTGGGTCAAGAATCTTTTCCTGAGATCCAGCCTAAACCTCTCCTGGCACAACTCCAGGCCATTCCTTGGGTGCTGTCCCTGGTCCCCCCAGAGCAGAGATCAGTGCCTGCCCCTTCTCTGCCCCTCCTGAGGAAGTTGGACCCTCAGTGAGGTGTCTCCTCAGTCTCCTCTTCAGCTGAACACACCAAGTGCCCTCAGTGTCCTCACACGCTGCCCCTCCAGGCCCTTCCCCATCCTCATTGCCCTCCTTTGGACACTCTCTAACAGTTTAATCTCTTCCTTCCACTGTGTCCCCCCAAACTGCCCCACTATTGCAAGTGAGGCTCCCCAGTGCAGAGCAGAGCAGGACAATCCCCTTCTGATGCCCCCCAGGACAGGGATGTCTCTCCTGGCTCCAGGGCACTGCTGACTCGTGGCCAACTGGACACTGACCAGGACCCCCTGGGCCCCTGTTGTGGCACTGCTTTCCAGCATCTGATTTCTGGTCTGTCCATCCATCTGGAGTTGCCCCATCCCAGGTGCAGAATCCAGCCCTGCCTTGTTGAACTTCCCATGGTTGGTGATTCCCAGCCCTCTATCTCTCTGCAGGGCCTCCCTGCCTTCCACGGAGTCAAAAGCTCCTCCCTGTTTTGGGTCATCTGCAAACTGGCTCAGTGTCCCTTCCTGTGCTGCATCCAAGTCACTGATGAAGCTGTTGAAGAGCAGGGCCAAGGATGGAGCCCTGTGGAATCCACTGGTGACAGGTGGCCAGTCTGGTGTCACCCCAGTCACTGTCCCCCTCTGTGCCTGACCCATGAGCCAATTGCTCACCCACCACAGGGTGTTTGTCCAGCTGGGGGCTGGACAGTTTGTCCAGAAGGATCCAGGGAGAGACAGGATCAAAAGCTTCACTGAAATCCAAAAAGATCACATCAGCTGGCATTCCTTGGTCAGCCAGATGGGTTATTCCTGTTGAGTTCAATGTAAAGCAAACCAGAGTGTATGTAAAGAGGAATGTTCTCTGCCTCTCAAATAATAATGCAGCCAGCACACTGGCTCTACTTCTCATTGTCAGAGCGCAACACATTTGCAAAAAGCTCTTCCCAAAGAACTAGAGCCACAAGACATGGACTGCATTCTTCCGTTTCTGTTCAGCAATTAAAGCATCAGTCACTGGTGCTACTGGTGCTTAAATAGCTTGATTTTAATGCCTGTTTTCTGCATACCAACACGTAGTTACACTAACGGCATTTAAAACAGAAAGTCTGAATATAGATTCTGGTCAAAAATATACAGCTTGGAGTCACCTTTGAAGCCATATAAGAGGAAAGAGTGCCATTTATTAAATTTCCATCAGAAGACTGGAAATTCAACCAATCCTCTGCGGGCCATTAACTTTATGCCTTCTGCTTCCACACTTGGGCTGTCTCATACCTGGTCATCTGAAAGCAAAGACAGAGGGGCTTGGGTCTATCCATATCTGTGTGGCTAGACACAAACTGTGTAACACGAGACAAAATACCTCAGGTAATGTTTTCTGAAGTAGCTCATTGACCACAGAGTCCCTGTTTATGGGAAACTAATTTGAGGCTACACACACTTGATTTTCTTTCTAAGCACTCAGAATTTTAGCTGAATGAAGAACAATTTCAGATGTTCCCTTTCTCTGAAAATGAAACCCAAGGTCTCTTAGTTTGCCATTCAAAAATCACAAGCATCACAAACTAATATTCATACAGAAAATAAAACAGGGCTTTGTGTTTGTCTCTGTGACCACAGAGGAAAGATAAACCTATTATTAAGTTATCTACTATTACATCTAGTGTTATCTACTGTTCATTTGTAACTTCTTTACAGGTCTGTTGTGAAGCTAAATTAATAGCTTTAAAAACTTGCAAGATCTTGGGTGAAAGATGTTATTTAAATGCAAAATCAAACCACTGTATGACATAGAGAAGAGATTCCTATCTTGCAGCACCCTTTTCTAGAATAATATGTTTCAGACATCTCTGCGTTGTGCACAAAATACAAAGAAAAATGAGTTTTAGTAGTTTACTTTAAAAACGACAGTCTTGATATTTATAGGGCCAGATTCTCTTTTGCTTTACAGGCAAGCAGGTAAACCAGTACAGAAAGTGGCTCTCAATATGGTAAAATTTTCCAGGCTATTTTATCTCCTAAATATTGTGAGTACAGGGGAAAAATCACGTATACCTTTTATACACAAATGATACAGGAATGGAAAATACTGGATACACCTTTTTTTTGTTGTTTTCCCCTCAAGGCCTAATTGCAGCAACATATTTACTCAGCATTCCTTATGTCCACTCAATCACTCAGAGTATGCCTTGAGTGCATAGGGACAGCACGTGTTTTCACCACAAGATGAGACAAATTGCAACAATCTTCTTTAATGTGATCTCATACCGCATGAGCTGAACAATACTAGAGGAAGCCAATGACAAACTTGACTGTTTGCTGCCAAATAAAAGTGAGATGGAAATGGAGGTCGGTGATTTTCTTGGTGATGGTGTTCTTCTTGTCTGGAGTGAAAAGGAACTGGGGTGCTGCTCACAACAAATGCAGCATGTAATTTTGTTAAGTATATGTTATTCACTGCAGCTTATAATACACAAAAAACCCTCCAACAATGCTGTTTGATTCTCCAAGACAGCAAGATACAAGCAAGAAGTTCCAAAATACAACAAGCTCACTTGTACTTTCTGTATTTACCTTCTTTATTTTTGTAGGATATGCCACCATATCATCTCAGCATCACAGAGCTGTTAATAAGCTAATTCTGTTAATAAGCAGGAGTTGACAACATGGAAACTGATGCCCAGATGGTTCTGTGGCTGGTTCAATGTTGTGCAGTATGTCTGTGACACGCCAGAAAAGAGAAAACAAATATCTAACCTTCATACCAGGGACTTTATCGCAATCCTTCTTTTTCACCTGCTGACATGAAATGAAAATTCCTCAAAAGGTCAAACAGATGTCTGAACAGTTGCTTAATGATAATTTCCTCTGCTTTTGTTGAATTTGTTGTAATTACTCCTTGTGCATTACTGGCAACACTGGAGATCATACTCTGGGGACCTGACCTCCACGAGCAGGCTTGTCTTGCATTGGTGTGCAATTACTTAAGAGTGCAAGAATACTTTGAATATCAAAGGCAATTTGCATTCCAAAAAGAGATCCAGTTTTAATGGCCCCTATTTCCACTAAGCAGCCAGATGATGGGCGCAGTTTTGCTGTACTTGTTCCCTGTACTCCATTCTTCCGTACTGTGAGCAGTACCAGCCTGGTTCCCCCTCCAAGTTACACCATGGGACCAGGGCAGGATGCAGGCTGCTGGAAAATCCAAGCCTCCATGAGGAAGGTGTTTCCAGGGTCAGCAGATGGCACATAGACCTTAGCCCCTCTTGCAGCAGGACCACTGCAGGAGAACTGACATCTGTTCATGAAGCACTCCAAGGGCTCCACATTCACCTGGCCATTGATCAGCTCCAAGGGTCACGAACATTTACTGGCAGGCTGCACCAAAGAGCAGCCTGAAACCGAAGCACTTCAAAACCTTTCAGGCCAGTGGGAAACAATATATTACTATTTTCAGTTACTGCACACGTGCTTCCCTCAAAGGACTCTTAATGGAAGCATTTCGGCTGCAAACATCCATGTTAAGGATCAAAAATCTACTTCTCTGCATAGAAGAGCAGCACCTCTAGTGTTACCCAAGTGTATCCAGTTTGCACCTAGACTGGAAGTTTGCCCCTAAATTCTGAGAGCCCTGAATGTCTGCTCTGGCAGCATCAAGCACATTTGCAGGTGAAATCCCTGCTTGTCATCCTCAGGACACTTGAAGAGCATAGATAAGATGCTAACTTCAATGAATTAATCTGCATTTCTCTTAGGGGGTCTTTTGAGACTGACTCTTACTGTATCCCACTCCTATTCTATTTCTGTACCTATGCTTGTGCTGAATATGTTAGTTTATATTCAAACTCACTCACAGAGCTGATGTTCATGTGAAATAAGATGACATTTTTTGCACAAGAGTGAAAGTCGCTGATTCTGAATAGAAAATGTACTGCTTTTCCCAGTGTGACAGGTGTGTGATACAATGCAAGTTCCAGTTATAACTACAGAGGGACCATCACATCACTGAAACAAGTGCAGAATATCTTCACTTTTTATTTCAGAGGAGAACAAGAGGAGTTATGGAATGCAAGAGTGTTTCCCCTTTCAGAAGATGTAACACAGTGTTATACTGAACTGAATATATTTTTTACGTTTCAAATGTGAAAAGCAGTGGCATTTACTGCCCGCAAGCCAGAGAGCTCAGTGAGCAATATCAAATAGTTCTGTCTGCATCAATCCGTATTGTTCTCAACAATCCTGCCCAAAGCTGCTTCTGGGTGATCATCAGAGTTTGATAAAGTGATTACTAGATAATAGTATCAAATAACTATCATGATTAAACAAGTAACATGAGTCTTGAAGCACTGAGCACTTCAGGAGAGGAATGAATTTCTCCTTCAACTGCATACGAAAACATATAAAACAAATCAATGTTTGAGCAGCAGGTTGGAATTAGGACAAGAAGAAATAAGTTTGTATTTTCTAAATAGCTACAAATACTGCAAACTACTTTCCTATGAATAATGCTATTGTTTTAAATAGCAGAACTGTTTTCCAGCCCCCTTTCTTTGGTGTTTCTTTGGTTGTTTCACTCTGCGTGTGGAATTTGTAGCAAGGTTGTTACTCCTGTCATTGTGGCTTTCTGCACACCTGGGCTATTTTATGACATTAAAGATTTCCTCTTCCCTACTCAAAGTACAGACACACAAATCATCCACAAAACAATTTACAGCTATTCATGACTTTTACATCCAAAATGTCAAAAGTTGTTAAACATAATTTGAACTCAGAGCCTCCATGTAATCCTGAGGTTCAGATGAAAGAATTAACAATCAGTCAGAGTGCTACTCATTCAGATTATGTGGGAAATCAGAGTGACCTGTGATATGAAATACTTCCAACAGCTGAAATGACCACCAAATAAATTGATGGTGGTGTTTATTATGTTCATTCATAAATGGAAGGCAAAAGACTTACTATAGTACAAACATGATTATCCTGAAGAGAGGAAGGACTTGGAATAAAGTTAAACAACAGATATACCGGGTCATCAAGGAAATCATAAATATAAATATTTGATGGCTATTCCCCCTCCAACTACCTCTTGATGCCATTCATATACAGGCTATTTAAGATCTTTTGGTACAACTTCCTCTATAAAAAAGACTAAAGATTGGTAATCTTCTAACAGGAGACACTTGCTCTTGCCCTCTCCTCCTTGCTAAATTTAGTAATTTGTAATTTTCTCATGCTTGTTTCAAGTTTAAGCAACTCCTTCTTCACTTCCAGCATCTGTATAACTATGTCCTTGATGGCAGTTCACAACTTAATTTTCGTTACTCTGTGGCACTTTATGTCCCTTTCATCCTCTGATTTCTGCTCAGCTCCTTCCTGCATCCTGTCCCCAACATGTCAGCTGCTGTTCAAGCCTTGGTTACCTCCCCTTCATTCCACGCCATTCCCCAGACCCGTGCTCTTGGACTTGAGCAACAACCTCTCCCTGAAACAACAATGCATTATTTCTGAACAACCACCAGTACCAACACCCAAGCTATTACTCCTCTCTGCTTTCCAAGCAGTTAAGTCCTACAGGGCATGGACTCTCTTTATATTTATGTCTTGTACAGCCCCAAGCACACTGTAAGCATTTAATGCATAAAATAAATAACAAGAGACATTCAGCTCTGCTGAAGACAAGAGGCAGCACTGAAGAAGCTAATCAAACTCGTACTGTGTGAGGTGGGGCTTCAACTTACAAAACACCCTCAAAAGATAACTGGGGCAGGGAGGAGGAGACATACAGCTCTTAGTATTGACCCAGCAAAGATTTTGGCATGTCTTTAATTTAAAGACCTTAAATAACCCTTCGGAGCACAAAGGCACTACCCGTACATCCACGACAGGCATTTTGTTAATCATGAGCAGCCCAACTTCCAGATGCACCAAATAACCCTTTAGGTTTCAGAGTGGTTTTTTTGGAGGTGCACAACATCCAGAGTCTGTTGTCCACGAGGACATCACAGAGCAGCAGACACTGAAGAAAAGGCACCTTTTCCAGCAGGGCATCAGAACCACACCTGTCCTATTGACTTATTCTTTCTGTTGACTAAAGGTCAGCAAAGTACCAGAGATCTGTTCTCCACCAAAAAAAAAAGTGCCAGTTCAGAAAAAATTAGTTCCCATGCTTTAGTTGGTTACTG
Source organism: Grallaria varia (assembly GCA_013396735.1). Lineage (NCBI taxonomy): Eukaryota > Metazoa > Chordata > Aves > Passeriformes > Formicariidae > Grallaria > Grallaria varia. The sequence goes on from VWZG01007393.1 coordinate 1,995,855, forward strand.
TCTTGGCTTTCTATTATTTTATTCACAATGCCATCTTGATGGATAAATAGGATAATTTAGTCCTCCATTAAGAATCCTCAGGCTCTGAAGTTCTTCCAAGCACATAAATTATTATGTCTTAAAATCCAAACAAATTTAAAAAAACAAAAAAAAAAAAAACCCAAAACCAAAAGAAGCAAAACCAAACCTTAACAAAATACTTCTGTTTATTCGGGTATGCATCTTATTTTCCACTAAGTTATCATGAATGTAAGTAAGAGATGTAGTTTATTAATCAAAAAATCCTTTCTTAGATCCATTTTGACATCTTTCCCATTTGAGTGATGTGGCACATTATTATTATTATTATTATTATTATTATTATTAAACACATCACCACAGGTGAACCTGATGCTTTACAGAGAACTAGAATGACAAGACCCTGCCCTGAGGTGCTTACAGATGAAATTAGATGTACACAGTGAAAGATGAAAACAAACAGCAAAAAGAAGCGTGGATTAAGAGTATTCCAACAGGGAAAGAACAATACATGCTGCCTCACATTGCTAATGGGTGCTGCTGGGTCTGTTTTCTTAAGTTCTTTGATTTATGATTCAGATTTTTATATTAAAAAAATACACATAAAGAACAGGAATTAGAGGCAATGCTTGAAAAATGAAAAATCCCGTGATTTATTAAGGCCCAGCACAATAGGGGAAACCTTCTTGTCCCCCCTGAGCTCTGTGCCAGGTCCTGTCAGCTGAATCATGACGGGAAGAAAGTTAAGGGAAGGAAATCCCCGCATGGAAAGACTCCTTAGTGTTTATTTTCTTACAGACAGAGAGAACCATTTTCAAACCATTTACACTTTGGGGGAAATGCCACCATTTCAGAACCAGAACCAAACTATTTTTTCCTATTAAATTTAGAAGAAAATAAAAAAAACACACTTGAAAAACACGCGGTCCTCAAAACAGTGCACTCGAATATTTTTGCAATTTCTTTGGCAGGGCAAGGGATCTCTCTCACTACATGTTTCCACAGTGTTGTTATTCTTGAGTGGGATGGCTGAACGTTATAGCAAATCTTAACAATAGGAAAGAAAAATATATAGCTATATCTTAGAAACTCAACTGAGACATAATGTGCAAAGGCACGTATTTATATCACTATTGCTGATACAAAATTCCCTCTCTGAGTTGTGACACTGAATCTGGGTCCCTCAGGGTATGAGGAATAAACATGTGTGGATGGGAGCCAGGGAAAAGGAGCTGAGATCTTTGTTTCACAACAGCCTAAGTTTTATTGTTCGGCATCAGACCTATTTAACATGCCACACGGTCTGCACCCACGGCCATTGGCAGACTTTTGCAATGTTTAAGGGCACTGGGAGGCTGATCCTTCCCCACCAACCCAGGATCCAGAAATCAGCAGTCAAGGGACTTCCTCAGCCTGAGGTCACATCTAAACCATTGAATTTAATTACTATGAAAAAACCCGAAGCCAATCCTTAAATTAATTTATCTAGTCCCGTTTTGAACTCATTTATACTTTTTGCTTCCACAGCTCCCCTGTGGCTACAAGTTCCACAATTAAATTACACGCTGTGAGAAGAAGGATGTCCTTTTGCTTGTTTTGAAGCTACTCTCTGATAATTTCAAGGAGCAGCCCGTTTTGTGGCTCTGTGCAATTCATGACTTACAAACTTCTGCATCCTACTCTCTCTTTGTTCTTGTAAAAGCGAAGAAGACTAATCTGTTCCATTTGCCCTTGTCTAAAGCCTGGCATTCACTTCTGAACATCTTGGTCATGTTTCTCCGGGTCTTCCTGGTTTTATTACAACCTGTGTCCAGCATCAGTAACAGAACTGGGTAAGATAGGCAGCATGTGAGCAAACTATGTGTCTGAAAAGTAACAACATGATGGCTTTTGCTTTTGCTCTCTCCATTTCCTTCTAATAATTGCTAACACTTTAATGCTCATTCCTAATAAACTGATTCTGATGTCCCACCTCACTGCAAAGCTCATCACGGCCATCACAAATCTCTCCTACTTATTTAATTTCCAGATACTCTGGGATATGGTGACATGAAGGACCACTTGAGCCATCAAGGTAATTTTGGGTGTCTTTGCTATTACATTGAGGCACCTCCACAGAAGTTATTATCCATCAAACAGGGATCTTACTCAGGACTGAAACCTGTAAATCCCTTTTCTGAGATTTCCTCTGCTCCTCACGTGATAGTGGCTTCATGACAGAGAACTAAAGTCACAAAATAGGGACACGATGAACAGGATTGTGTCTGCAGCTGCTTTGCTCTTCTCTGCTTTTCTCTGGTAGTGCTACAGCAACATAATATGATTTTTTTGGGGTTTTTTTACCAACAAAAGGGAGTCTTATCATGACACCAGATCCAGATTCAGAACCAAAGATGAACTATTCTTCAGTTCTAAATGCTGTCTTCATCTGATGTGCTGAATCTTTATTGTCACACACAAAAATTGGGAAACTCAGAACTGCATTCAAGTCACAAATTTCTCCAAAGCTTACTTTGAACATATTAAGTTCTGTCATGCTTACTAAGGTTATGTAGTTCTCTATACTGTAAAAACTTCATTGATAGCAACGAGAATATGTAAGAAGTAGGTAATTTTGCAAGATAGGTAGCTATGGCAGAAACAAACTTTGAGTTTTTAAGTCGAAAAGTGTATCCACTTTACAACTGGATCGTTCTTCCTGAGAATTTTTCTCAATTTTTAAAATTGAATTAAAAAGAATCAAACACCTACCTTTTTCAGAACAAACTTGTAAGAAATGTTTAGCAAGCCCACACACATTCAATTATTTTAATCTTCAGTCATAAGTCAATACTCGCAGCACTTAATCATTTTTAATTCTCTTTCTTGCACTCCCTTCAATTTATCAATGCCTTTTTAAATACAGATTCTGTAAGACGTAGTGGACTCATTTTTTATGAAGAAATGAGCAGTGATTAGCAACCTGCTCAAGTGAAAATAAATGTTAAAGATAAAGTATACTTTTGAATAAAGAGTAACTATTATTTCACGTTCTTGAAAATCGGCTTTTCCCCCTTCCTGAAAAGCAAATAAATCTTCTGTTAAAATGGCACTCACTGGACTTTTCGAGGCATTCAAATGGATGTGAGACTGGGCTTTTTTTCATGTGTACGTGACTGAGTGTATTTTAATCAAATGATCAGATCTGAATTATGCTACAACTCTGCCAAAGAATCAAACGAACCCAAAGCAACAGGTTTTTTGGACTCTGTATGATTTTCTGCATTATTTACAGGCTGGCTGGTGATCAAATAAAGCTGGGGAAATTAAAAGAGTGAAAGCAGTCAAGCAAATTATTATGTCCTACTTGTGCATATTGGTCTATGCACACTAAGGCAGTCCTCTGTCATTCATTCCCTGCTTGGGGATATCTTGTTTCTGCCGCACGTAGGAACAAGGAAGTTTTTCCTCTCCAAGAAGACACGTCGGACAAAGTTAACTATTGGGAACTGCTGAGAAGCACAGGTGGGTGTGGTAAGCAGAAGCAGGAGATAAAAACCAGTTTCAGCAGAAAATACAGACAACTCTGTGTAGTCTGCCAAAGTGACACTCATGGAAACAAAGGCTTAGTTAAAAACCATGAAGCGAACTTGACACAGACTCAGCACCCATAGTGATACAGGACCTTGTACAACAAACTCCAGTGCTTTGAAAAATCAGATGTCGGGGGGAAATTAGCCCAATCACATTTCTCTTGTGGGATGACTATTCTATCAGACTTCCAAGCACTCAGAATGATATATCCGGAAATACAGACATGGTTAATTTGTAGAGCTCTCCCTGCTGCTTACTTAGAACAGAAAAATAACCCACTGGAAGGAATACCAGTGGTCCAGATTAGAGCACAAAATTTGGACCTGAAGTTATACTCTGAATTTAGTTACTAGTGCACCTATGAGCACAGACATTTCAGATGTGCTTGCAGACTGAGGCATATCTCAAGCAAGTCACCTAAAAATTGACGCATTAGGAACTAGTGGCTTTCACTTCACCATCCTTATTTTCCTATATCCAAAGAGCTCTGAGAGTTCAGGGAAGAAAATCTTTTGCATGAAAGGGATGGCTACCTTTGTACTGAGTAAAAGCATTCCTAAAATATGTGTTGACACTTGAGGCCAAATTCACCCACCTAAATCTCCACGCCTCAATTCATCTTGGCCACCCGTGGCAGGCAGTGGAAAATGACTTCTCTCACGAGTGACTCAAACCTCAGCCAGCTCATTGAGTTGCCGTGGGTGCCTCCAGATGGCACCTAGGGGCATCGTGTTCCCAAGGGCCGTGTCCCAGGGGAGGTTAGAGGTGGGAAGGGCTGAGGGGTTTGGCAGTGGGCTGACTTGGGAATCCCAGCCCCCTTCCAACAGGCAGGGCAAGGCTGGGACACTTCCCAGCTCAGGAGCCACCTCTGGGATTAGGAGCCTTCCTGGAGGAGCCATCTCCAGGCATCCTTATGGAAGGCTTCACGAGAGGCTAAAGGTGGCATTCACCTCCAATTTCAGTGCTCTTTCAGAGCAATCCTGGCAAATAAGAAAAGCACCTCAAACATTTGCTCTCACACCTCAGTCAGGTATTCCCTCTCCTGCAAGGTGGGAAAAGGAATTTCAAACCAGGCACAAGGGAAAGAGGCTCTGAGCATGTAACTACTCACCCAGATATTGCTAAAGCCACTCATGCTTCCTGGAAAAGACTTATTTCTTTGAAGGTGGACTATGCTGATCTTAAATTGGACATGTCTATATTACTTCCTGCAAAACTGCATATCCTTTCTGAGGGGCATAAATTTCTTTTTTATGACTGTGACGATGCAAAGCAATTTTAAATGCCCGGAGGAGAGAACTAGAAAAGACGAATGAAAAGGAATTGAATGATTCATTAAAGTCAGAAGAAGATTTGACGAGGAATTCTATAATTCTAGAGTTTTAATTTAATTGTGCCTCTCTCTATTACTTTTCCCTCTTCTTTACCTTCATGGAGCTTCATAAAAATATAATTTTTAAGAGGTCCTTATCTTGCAGCTCATACTAAGATATATAGGACTGTTTATTCTGTTTGGACAGTGCATTTGGGTTTTGAGGTTGGTGATTTATCAGCCTTCTCAGGTACCAGCTATACCTGTATACCTGCAATGTCCCGATTCCTGTTTCAGAAAAGTTATGCCTTTGACATAAATTTCTGACTATTTTGGAACTTTATAACATTTACTATAGGTAGGAGATGAATGCTACGACCTCTCTGCTTATCTGCTCAGGTATTGGCTAAAACCTCTCCTCGCCCACATGGCTCCAAGGCACGGGAGTGCTGCAGAAATCAAAGGGGCTGGGGAGGATTTACACCCGTGAGCACAATCTCGCCTCTGTCCATTTACAGGCATTCTTGGAGATATTGTTACGGTTTGGATCAAACGATGAACTTCATCTGTATTTTGGAGGTCCGAGATTATTCTTGGTATTATACCTCTGCATACCAAGCTCTCAGTTGTTACAAAGAACCAACTTATATCTGATGAGGTTCTACACTCCAAATTACAAATCTGATTTCATTTCTCTTTGATTCAATAGGCTTCGATTCAGCCTTGCTGCATTCCTCTAAACAATCTTTTCTAAAACCTGTTCCCCCAAGTCTTGCTTCAAAGATTTGGTGATTTCTGTGTTCACCACTGTGGCTAAGGATAATCTTCAAACCAGCTACTCAAACAGAAGCAGCCAGATGCTAAAAGAGACTTTCTTAACATCGGGCAAGATAACAGAAAATAAAGTACCTATCCTAATTTCATGTTTATAAACTGCAAACACTTGAGCAGGAGTAGATTGTTCACATGTTCAAACATTATATATATAAATTATCCCAAAGCACTCTGCCAGATTCTCCAGGACCTCTGTGGAGCAAGATGGTAAAGATCTTTTTTCAGAGAAATGCAGAGCAAGAAGAAGGTAGATAAGTGCACTTCCACTTGAATTACTTTCTTTAAAGGGAGTTTTTCTGCTCCAGGCTGCATTTCTACAACAGGTAACACCCATATCTTCTCCCCATTGCCATCCCACCTGTGTATGTTTTTTCACCTCATACAGAGTAATTCCCTGAGAAAATTTATTATTAAAAACTGTTTGATTTTTTCCCACAGGTCCTAACACCAACATTTTCAGAGAGCCCACACCACTTGTCCTTCCTCCTCATCAGGACAATTTTATGCTTTTTTTTTTTTTTTTCATTTTACAAGTAGTATGGCCAACATTTAATTTTAAAGATTCATCTCTGCCCTCTACTGCCACTACACCAAAATGAAAAGTTTATGAAAATTAATAGTGCCCAGAAACACACAGCACAGAGCAAATTCCTGTAAATTCATTAGTAATTTCATATCTGCTAGGAGAAAACAAGGAACAGAGAATACTTCAACAATGACCCTTTGTTTCTGACACAGTCCAACAATAGGCTTGGGGTTTTTTGGCCTATTTTTATGTCAAACACTGAAATGTAAGTCTCCCATGCCCCCATTATTACTTAACTGTATTTAGGTAATTCAGAAAACCATTGACTTGACAATTTAATCCCAGACCCTGTAAATATATTTTCTCAGGATGACTCAATAGAAATGCCTCTGTCCTCCACATTAAGTACTTGTGTAAGTGTTTGCATGATTAAGAGCACGTGAGTACATCTAGACAGAGAGACACAACTCTAGGTACAGATGTAGGAACACATATAGCTATAGATATTATCAAATCATTCAAATATTTGCGCGAAAGGAATCTAGGATGTAGCTCTTGTACTTATCTATTTTAGTTAGTGGTTAATGTTAAAAATTTAAAAATATGTATGCAGTTGTTCACTATTGTACAACAGATGAATTATTGTTTTTACATGTTTCCCAAAGACCAATAAATCTGAGAGAAACTTCTGCTGGTATAAAGAATAGCACCAGACTCTTGAAAGTCAGCTTTGACTCACACATCCATGGGGCAATTTAATAATTAGACTACTTAAAGTTCACTTTAATCATTGATAAGTTCCTCTCTGCTGGCAATCACACTTATTCTGCAACACTGTGAAGAAGCTCAGCTCTGTCTAAGCAGAGTATCACAACATAAAATGCCACATAAAAAAGAGGGTGCAGAAGGGGAAAAGAAAAAAACTGCCCATGAATTCAGATGCCAGAAGATTTATTTAAAGTCAAACAACAATCACATTTGAAAATAATTTCTATCTCTATTATCATCCTGCAATTCTCAAAACTGGCAGGTTGTGGGGATTTTACAGTGCAACTTCTAATGCCTTTCTCATCTATCCAGACCTTTGAAGTGTGAACTATAATTTGTTCATATCTGAGGGCACTTATGAACCTGCCTCTAACTCTTAGGACTACTAAAAATCCCCCAAGCACCTTTGCCCTGGATTTGTCATCCAGTCTCATTTCTTGTCATCACAGATCACAGTCTCATTAACAGATTTCACAGAATGTCCTCAGCTGGGAAGGACCCACAAAGATCATCAAGTCCAGCTCTTAAATGAATGGCCCATAAAAGGATCAAACCCACAGCCTTGGTGTTATTATATAGCATATATATTGTATATTCTATATTCTGACCAACTGAACTCATCTCATAGTCTGTCAGTAGTGATGCTCATGTATGCAAGTGTCATCCTTGTTGTCCTAGAAAAAAAACTCATTTCAAAGAGAAAAAAAAAATTGCTGTAAAACTGTAATTCCTTTGATTAAAAACAACCAACCAAACCAAAGCAAACCAAACCTAGCACCCAATTCACCCATCCAGCAAACAAACCCCAACCTGGACAAAAGCACATCCCACCATCTTCTTCCAAGATATGCTCAACTTGAAATAAAAGTAATTTCACAACTCTGCCCATGAGGGAAAGGTAGCACTTACACAGCCACTGCATTCAGACCAGGATGTTATTGTAACCTTGAGAGAGCAGACGGGCAGATTTGGGTGAGGAAGAAGAAAACAAATCTAAAATACTCCCTTGACCAGGTAGGTCAGAGCTCTTTTATCCTCAGCAGAGCATTTTCAAATGAAAAAATACGAGTCTCTTCTCCTAATGCACTGAACTACAATCTGCCTATACCACTGACTCACTCCTGCTATATAAACATTAAAGATTTATTTGTATCCTGCATAAATAGGAACAGAATCAGTGTTTCTAACATCTGTCGTTGCTGGAGTAATCGTGCTGCTGTGCAATTATTATGCTGGGATCCTTTTACAAAATGAAAACGCATTCACTCGCAATTATTCATTACAGTAGGGCCTGCTCTCCTCCTGTGATTGTTAGTTAAGATCAAACAGCTCTCTTGTTTTCACTGAGTAAAACTGGCTTATCAGTGAGCTTTTTGCTTACAGATAATTTTTCCTCTGGGTCAGTTCAACTTAATTTTAAGAGGTTGCATTGCATTATATTATAAATTAATTACATCAACTGCCTGCAGTTTAATGCACTTTAAGGAATAGTTAATGTACTGCAGCAGTTCTTAGTGACAAATTGCTCCTTGCTCTGTTATTTCAGACTCACACTGGTTAGGATTACTCCTCTGTCTCCTTCCATTGACATGATCCCATAACAGGATGAATGCATTTTACACTAAACATTTAAACAATAAAAGAGGAGAGAGAGTGAGAGAGAGAGTGACTGTGGGAATATTAATGAGCTGGGGAACTTGAACAGGACAGCAATGAGATGAAAGCAACGTTGCCATTAAGGAATGTTTTCACTCCTGCCTGTCTATCACAAGGCCGAATCTTTAGATAAGGGTTTTTCAGCATGATACAAGATGTTATCAAGTGCTGTTGTACAATATTTAGTCTCAAGGGCTGACTTAAAAGAAATGGCATCAACTATAAAACAAAACAACACACAGCCACCAAAGAAAAGTGGAAGGCAAGTACAGCAAAGGGTTCAAGTTTGATGCACAGCTATTATCACAGCTTTGCTTTCCCATAGAGCTGATTTTTATCTGTACTGGATATCACTGATAAGTATACTTTATGTCCATACGTGTTGGTGTGTGCGTGTGTGTTCCTGCTCTAAAAGGGGACTGTGAAAGTGTAGGGGGGAAAAGAGAGAGTATAAAATTGAATGCAGGCTGCCAGGATGGAAATGATATTTGTTTTCTATCACACCAGAGATGCACCATTCCAGCTTTTGTCCTTCAAAGCTGTGAGAGACCACGCTTTAATGCCTGCAGGTTGACCATGCATTGTTATTATACAGTCTTCATGTTCACATCATGTGTCATCTGACCAAAGGAGAGTCTACAAAGTGAAAGCCTCATGCAAAATTTATGCTTATATGGCTGTTTCAGTCAGTGGAAAAATCAATACTGCAGGCTTGATGCACAGAAATGACTGAGTGCTCTCTGACTGACACTAAAAGCACTGGGAGATTGAGGGGCTGCATTTGCCGTTCAAGGAATTGAGTGTATTAGAGCTCTTATAATAGTCTGCTCACCTTATATTAGCCTTTCCTTGGGATTATTTTTTGATAACAATTATGATTGTGGGGTTTAAGGCAATTACACTATTACAAAGAAAAAGCTGCTTTTTATGTCCTGTAAAGCTGTCATATATTTCACACCACAACTGCCTTCCAATTATTTTGTTACAATGCACTTTGGAAGCAAAATGTCCTAACTGATATATATTAGTCCTTTATGTTTTATAAATAAAAATCAAGGTTGTAATGTAATCCTTCAAAAGAAGCTTCTCAGTTTCCTAGATGTTATTTTAAAAAGAGTAAAACGCAATGTGTGCTGTAAGTCTTAAAAAAGACATACACGGGAGCTGTTTTTATATGGGAGGACAACACAAGCCAGGGATATTGCACAGACTGTGCAGGCTGCTGTGGTTAAAAATGCTAATACTGCCTGTTAAACATGGACAGATGTGGTCCACAAAGGTGGAGTTCAACAAAAGAAAAGAAACAACCAAAATCTATCTACTCACAGGTTTTTTAGAAAAGTGGTTTCACGTTGTAGCTTAATGTCAGGGTGAACATCCTGCGATGATGTTTAAATACTCAAGGAATACTTCTCTGTTAGACACAGAGGAGGGTATCAGAATACAGACAAGGAAAATTAATGTTTGAAATAGGAAAAAACTCTGGTAATCTGTTGTAAGAAAATTACATATATTCTCTCCATCAAAAAATACCTCTGGTCAGAACAGAAATGCATTTGTACTGGGTTTTTGTCACTGTAAACACACAGAAGTATTTTAGTGGGTGGCGTTACAAGCTGTTCATCAATGCCCTGTACTTTTTACTATAACTCATAAATAATGAGCAAAATTATTAATACGGATTGTAAGAAAGGATTAAGAAATGCACTGCTAGTTAGTTTACAAATCCTTGAACTCCACAGCAATAGCCATTATATTATTACCAAATATACTTCATTCCCATATTTAGCTTTTTGACATCTATACACCAAGGTGTGTAAAAGATATCCTCCTTTCTAACCACAAAGAAAGGCAAAGCTGATGAAAACAAACCACAAAAAATACCTTACAAAGCAGAGATGTTTGTATGCTATAGAAATATAGTTAATGCTACCTAGTTGAATTCTCACAAATTAAAAATTACTACCTCTGGAACTCGTATAGCAGAGCCAAAGCTACCTATAAGCAGCTAAGTACAAGTTAGTCCCCAAAAAAAAAGATTTCACAAAGTTGGGTCTAATAGCCAAACAGTGCCAGCTGGAACATGATTCTGAGTCTCCTGATTACACCATTTTAACCCTTTTCTAAAACAAAAATCGTGAATTTAGACTAAATTTGCCATCAAGTTTCTGTGTTCCTGTGTGGGTGTGTCCTGGGGGGCGCATAACCCTTTCGAATTCAGAGCCCCCAGGAACGTGCTGCCGTCCGCAGGAGCTGGGCTGGCACAGCCACAAACCACCTCTGAGCCCCCTTCCAAATGGGTCACTCAGCCACCACTTCCAAGACATGGGACCATCTGCTCGCAGCATCTTCATCAACAACGCTGGGAGGGACGACCTTCCTCGGCTCAAGGTCCCACGTTCTGTTCTTGTCTCGCCAATCCTCCACCCCAAATGAGTGGACACTCTGCGCTGATTTGGGCCCTCCTGGGGCACAGGGGACACCACGGGGTGATCAGGTAACTGCATCAAACCTCCACGGGCAGCGGGGAGGAGGCTCAGCAGATTCCTTTTGGGGAGAGGATGAATTTTCCTCCGCTTGTTGTGGGGAACAGGATGGAGGAAGGGAAGGTACCTGCTGACTCCGAAGGTAGATACCTGATTGACATCTCGTAGGAAATAGCCAGTGCAGAGTCACACTGGAGCTCTAGGGGAGCCTGACAAGCCCACGGTGTCTCCGAACAAATGCTGAAATCAACTTTTCCCTGCTGTTTGGAAAAAAACCCCAAAATCCTACAGGGAACACAGGCTCTGGCAATACACCTTAGAGGAAGGATGCTGTCATAGAAATCCACAGCTTACCCATTTTTGCCACCACCATGGGGAGAGGCTGCACACTCAGGACACAGAAGTATGTGGGGCAACGCATTGTTTCTACCCATGGAAGTTCCAATCCACAACACAGAAAAAGTCCTCAAAGAGTTTGAGGGTGTCTTCTGGTAAACTGGGTTTGTGTATTCCTTTCTTTTTCTTTTTTTTTTTTTTTTATCCCCTGAGTAATAAAACACCTCTCCAGCAGATAATTTAAAAGAAGAAGCAAAAAGGGGGAGGATCACGGACAGTTTCCATGATAAAACATACTGACTTTTTTGATGTCTCTTTTCTCTTAGCCTAAATGATTACCAGTGTGGATAGGTAGTCTTGACTAGAAATAAACCAGCACAACAGCAGTGAAAACAGCCATTTTAGCTCTGAGTGGAGGAATGTAAGGCCTGGAAAAGATTGATTTCAGGGTCACAGATGACTGCCGCTGGAAAGAATCCGCACCATCCTACTTACAAACTAGTATATTCATCTTTGTTAGTTTGCATGCCTCATCAGGTATGCAGAATTACAGCAAAAAGTCTGTGAACAGAGCATTCTCCTAAGGTGAAGGTGTCCCACCATCAGACAGATGCTGCACCAAGACCAACAGCCCTGTTCTCTACCCTTTCCTACCGCAACCACTCCTCTGGCTGCAGTGGTTCCCTCCACAACTTACAAGGTTTGATTTTCGGAGGATGACAAAACCAAACTGTCAAAAAGTTCCCCTGAAGGGAGCCCAGACTTCTGGGTTGAGCCAACTGAGGAGAAGACATGGCTGGATGTTTCCACAGCTTGGTCATTTCTTCCTGTGTCCCACATCAAAAACCATTCACCATGAAAGAAATAACAATGATTATCTCTGCTCAAACCCAGATGTTCTCTCTCCTAATCTTTCTCTCCCTGAAACAACTGAACTTACAAAACCACCACATTAAAGACATATATAAGCAATGTTTTAACACTCAAATACTGAGAAGTAACAGTAACTAAGGTGAAAGTTATTTGTGGAGCATTAATATACACAAGATACGCAGGTTTTTCTTCAAGCATCGTACAGTTTATTAGGAAAGCATCTCCCCGCCCACAGATGTGGAAGAACCATATGCCAGTATCCACAAACCTACTCCATTGTCCCCACATTTATGATGTTTCACTAGCAAACTTTGGCCAGGTAAATGGTGAACTGAAAACTTAATGCACAGCAGCTTGCTTTCCTCCCGTTATACATCTGATCCCAGCTGGAACTGGGAGCTGCCCATGACAAGAATAATGGCATTAATGGGCATTTGTGAAGTTTTTAGCACGTGATGGCTTTGAACAATGCTGCTAAGTGCTACCTTGGGGCACAAATAAACCCTAACACTACCAGATCTACTCAAAAAGCTAAATGTTGCCTGATGTGAAAGGCTCTGTAAAATTATAAAGGAAAAATTAAAACATTTGAACTGTGAAAGTGCAAAGCTACTGACAGAAGGAAGGATAGAAAAAAACCAGGAAATTACATATATGGTGCATTTCAGCCTGTTAAATGAAAATCCTAACACCTTTTAGAAAATATTAAAATGCTCGCATATACACACATGAAATTTAAAGGTAGCTGAGTTTAATATGCATATCTGCCCTTATGAATAATCATTGCTCATATGTCCCTAGGATGGATATGAGTAAGTGGGTGCCCTGAGAGTGAAGGCAAGAATAGTTCATCCATGCATAAGCAACTGCAAATTCAGCTGAAGACGCTCAATACTTTTTACAGAGGTATTTTTATCCTACACCACCAGATTGACCAAAAGAAGGGAGAAAACATGAGCAAAAGTGTAGGGAACAAGCCGAACGTTCCTGGCATGGAACACAAACATTGCCAGCAGATTGGCAGCAGGGCAAGGCTTCCCAAGAGATCAGACTGCAAAGAACAGATCCTGGGTGCTGAGCTCAGACAGGACACAGAGCTTCAACAGGGGGTGTAAGGAAAGGGAGAAGGAAATGACCAGAATAAGAAAGAACATGCAGAAGAGTTTCATTAATGGCTGAGAGCAAGTATTTGAACTATTTGGAAACATTAGAATGGCAAGTTTGGGGTAAGGCTTGAATGTGCAAGAGTGGAAATAGAGAAGTTAAAGACAGGTTGAATGACTAACTAATGGAGGGGATGTTGTTAGAAGTGACAGAGAGCGGCGAAAGGTGAGACGTCCCCGCAAAAATAGAATGGCAGAAAGACAATCCAAGACAGTTTAGGGAAGTCAGGAGAAGTTGGATACATCTGTAAGTCAACTCCGTGGAGACTCTGGGTGAAGATGTGTTGATGATGTGTTGAAATCAGCGTATTCTCAGATAAATCCAACTTAAAAACAGGAATTTAGTAATTAAGGAGAATTTCATGCTATCTGTGTAAGAGCAATAGTTTCATCACTTCGAAGCAGCACAATTTGTGTATTGACATTTTTCCCTGAAAAAATGTAGTGCATTTATTGTTTACAAAACCAGGTTTGAAGGAATTTCAGTGAGAAATAGTTGAACAGCCTATGTCACTACAAGTACAAATGTAGTTTTTACAGTTACAAAGAGGGGGGTGTGACTAGTCAGAGATGTGAAAGAGGGCTCCTTCAATTTTCTCACCTACTTACCTTCTTCCTATCCTATAATTCTGTTTTTACTGAGTAAATGCAACCACCTTATTATTCTGCAGGAGCTTAACCATGGGTTTACTTTGTCTTGCTCTCCTGCTTAAGAACTTCATTGACAAAATGTTTACTTGCCAGTAGCCACTGACAAAGCACTCAGCTGGAAAACACGTGTTCCAGCTTGGTCCCCTCGTGGAAATTTCTTGTGTGGAGTCCTGTTAGACCATTGTTTAGCTTTTTAGCTTTTCTGTAGTAAAATCTGAATTTAAATATCTTTTGTTTCAAACTGAAAAGGTGGACATTAGAACACAAAAGAGCTGAAACTGCAAGCTTGATTCCCCCTCTAACCTTAGGTCATCACCTTCTGAATGATGCAGCTATTAACAGATGTGGAAAGTCCTTATCCACATCGCTTTCACTTCTCTTGTAGTTGGAAAGGGACAGCAGAGATGAGCTGCTGTGACACTCCTGAAAAGCCATTTTCTTCTTTAAATCAATATATCTCAACAAGTCCAAAAGCTCTTTTTCCTAAAGATACGTTACAAATAAGAGGGAGGCAGTGAAAAAAATAAAGTTACAAATTCTCTTTTAGATTTGCCTTCAATGGTACAGGAGTCCGATAATTTAATGCTGAATATTTCTTCAAAGGTATATTTTTAAGGACTAAATTTCAGGGAGAAAAGTAAAGTGATTACTCTCCTTGCCTTCCCCTCTTAAACTCCTTCTGGCATACACAGGGCACTTCTGAGGTGACCAGAAGGGTGTGTGATTTGTTGGCACTCGGGTACCACTGCGCTGCTGCTGCTTTGAAAACCATCCCCTGTGGAAGTCCCTCCCAAACCTGTGCTGCCTGACCCGAATCAGCTTGTGAGCAGCACAGGCTGTGTCCCCCATTCTGTAGTTTCTACTTCAAATAGCAGCATCTTCCTTTTCCTCCTGCTTTTCCTTTCGGCAACCCTGAAATTAAGTCTTCTCTCCCTTCTACTGCACAGTTGATGTATCACACTATCCCGAATGCTTTTTCCCAAGAAAACCACTGGCTTCCTCTTCATACTCCTTCCTCTTTACACTTAGTATTGCTGTGATATAGTCCAAGGGGAAGCTGACAAAATACAATGTAGTTACAACTTTCTCTCTTTCCAGTCATCAGTTTCTTATTTGTTGGGCCACTCGTCCCACTGCCTAGATCCTCACTACTCACTGGAGATATGTTCACTGCCTTTTGTCATCATCTTTCACATCCTGATGGCTCTTCCTTTTCAAAACACTAATTTGTTTTAGTTTTAGGGAAAAAAATATAAAAATATCAGACTTTACTTCATCTTCGTCCTCACATGGCACCACAACTATTGCCCCAGCTGTCTTCTTCAGTTCATTAATAATTAACATCTACTCACAATCACAGCCTAAAGCTCTTTACTAATTTCACCACATACCTTTCCAACCTGTCTCCCATCATTTGCACTCGATGGAACTCTGTCCTGGTGCACTTCATGTCTCACATTTCTGTGTTCCACTGCCATGCCTTGCAGAAGATCCTTCTAATCCCTCTCCCAGCTTCCTATAACAGTTTCCTCAGATCCTGCTCCTGGCCCTTATAATACTTTATCTGATTAACCTCAAGGACACAAATTCAATTCTGTCTATATGCTGACAGCAAATAAATCTGCTTGGCAATTCCTAAATCATATGGTTTCTTTACACATAGCCGATGTTAAGGTTCTCCCTAACTACTTGCACAGCCAAAGCTCTTGTCCAGCCTCTTATGACAACGTTCTTTTTCTTTTTTTTTTGCTCACAAGAAAATAAATTGGTCTCCTTCTACTCTTTTCGAGTGCTGCTGATTCTCCAAGGCTACTGCTTCAGATGTCTCTTTATACCCATTAGCTCATTTACCCTTTTTTCATCACATCAAATACAGGTCTCCTGTTTTCCTTTTCAAGGATCTGTATTGCCCACCTTTGCCCCTCCTCCCATTAGCTCTCATTTACTATTCAAGGACTGGCAGCACACACCAAGGCGACACTGACCACCTTTACTGGCTTTTGTAGTCCCTGTCTGACCATGTCAGTCTCTGGTCTTCTGTATTACGTGTAGCTTTGGGGACCTTCTAGTTCTGCATTTTTTTGAAGTGGACAGCACAATGAGACCTCAGTGTGTTTGTCAGGCACCTGTGTAAAACCGATTACAAACAAGCAACTAAACAAAGCAACCATAATTTTTTGCAGAGATACTTCTCTCTGGGAGGTCTACGTAGAGCAAGAGCAAGTTGAGGGCAAGCTCTGCCTCACTGCTTTGTGGAAAGAGAATAATAAAGAGATGTAGAAAATCTCTTTAATAGCTTAATAAGTTTAATAGCTACCTTTGAAGGCAGCTATTTAATATACAAGTTTAATACCTTACCTTTAAATCTTAATAGCTACTTTCAGAAGTCAAAGGGAAACATTTACCCTAAACCAAAACCTTTAGAAAAATTGCCATGCAGTGTATTGAACCGTATGAAATAAGGACTTCTGGTGCTCCATGTTTCTCCCCCTCTGCCTCCTGAGCTTCCCAGGAAAGCAGAGGGGAGCACAGGTGGCTGTAACCCAGCGGGGTTCAGCCCCTGAATCCTCCTGCTGGGGCTGTGTTCCATTGCTCTGTCTTTGCCAAGGAGCTCTGCAGTAAGAGCATAACAGAGTTCTTTCTGTCTGCCTCCTCGTTCCGAACTTTTTCTGAACTTGAAGCACCTCAGAGCTGGGGCATCAACACAAAACACTTGTCTCCAGGAACATAAATCAAGGGGACAGCAACTAAAATTGAGGTGGTGCTAAGGAATACGTAACAAGGAGTGAGAGGTCTACATCTTCTTTAATGGATCTTTTTTTTTAAAGAAACAACTGTAGATCCTGCAATCTCAGTTCTTTCTCAGGATATTTCCTTTCTGTGAATCTGTTTTTAGACTCTGAATACGGAAGGGAAGAAAATACTGTGCGGAAAGGAAGGGGATCACTTCAGAGGAAAAGGTTTCCCTGACTTCTCAGCACCTCCATTTCCTCAGCAATGAAATGTGTATAACATTATTTAATAGTTATATTAATGGTGGTAATGCATGTTTAGATGGCAAAATGATACAAATCATGGGCATGCAAAACACTGTTTCTACACAATAACTCCATAGTTGCCTGCTTTCTTTTTTTGATTTTTTTTTCTTAATGTAGCTATGCACAGACTTTCTTCAAGGGCTACCTTTAAATCTACAAACCTACCACAATAAAATCAACTGGCTTGGATATCTTTCAGGAGAACAAATGAGAACATCATTGACTAAAGTATCTCGACAATCTTCCCTCCATAATACACAGGAGTTTCTTCCTGTCTTCTATACTTATATTAAATACGCTGTGTTTTATCAGCAGCTTGAAAACAGCAAAGTGAATGAGCATCTTTTACCACTTTAACAGCATATGAAAAAAGCTGGTGAGGCAACGAAGGTGAGGCATTTGACAGAAATTATTTCTGTTCTGTGTTGGCCTCTCACTGTGCTGAGCTCATCTGTCTGATATTGGAAAAGCCATGGCTGTTTACATTTCAAACCATCCTAAAGCAGGGCATGTGTCCTACACACCAGTTGGTTCAGGCATGACCTGAACTCTTCTGTTAATCACTTTGCATCACATTGCTTTCTCAAAACTAAATGCAGCAAATATTTGTCTTCTTGCACTGACCTCAAGTACCTGGTCATGAAAAAACCTAATTGATACTTTTTAATTATGGAGCTATCTGGTCTTGTGCAAAGTTCTTGCGTAAAATGGAACACATCTGCAAATTTCATAATTAAAACAGTAGAGAGGTACATCACAAAACACTAGAGACATATATCAAATATACAGTGACACATTTATCCAGCAATTTTTTTCCTTCATGAGCTAAAAGGACAAAATATAATCATAAACAACAGCTAACATACTGTATGTAATCTCCTGCTTATAGAGACAAGCATAGACTACTTAAACCTAAGGGAAGGCTTGATTTCAGCAACTCTGTTGAAGCTCAACAAGTCATCCAGTTGTATACCAGAAACTTCTGAGTGTCTGCCCCTGCAGAACCCTGGTGACTGTAAACAAATCTACGTGTAAAATTCTAGAGAATTTGTAACTCCTGAACTTGACTCAAGTTTCAACCTCTCGATCATTGAGTTTTAAAGGGGGGAAAATACTGTTATGTTTTTAAACAAACCTTGCAAATTTCTTTCTCTTATGAGCCAATCACAGCTATTAGTTTCACATTTCAGAGACATACTGAAATTGTGACCTATTTGTTCCTGTGAGAAGATATAGAAGAGAATGATGACAGAAATCTCCTTGGTGTGAAGTACCAGACTAGATAGGTCACTTTGCACAGCACCAGTTCTACTCCCTTCCTTTCCCATCCATTGTTTACAGCACGTGGTGACCACGTGAGGAAATTACCCATCTTCATACGTTTCCATTCTCTTCGTCTAGGTGAATCATGACTGCAACACAACTACAGTTTTCCTGCTCAGATCACTTGCACATGGACATTTGGCATTTCATAGGCCATGACGAGAAGTTCCGATGGGGACTCTGATGGAAAACCTCTCAGCTGAAGGAAACCTCTTTTGGAAATTCTATTCTATCACATTACCAGGCACCTTTTCCAAAGACAATGTTTCCAAAATGTACAAAAAGACTCCACCCTGTATACAGATTTCTTCCCTCTCCCCAGCGAGATGGATGAGTTCTGGGTTAGTTTTCCTTTCTCATTCCTCTTCTCTCCCTCCCTCCTCTATTCTCCCCAGACATATCTGTATCAGCTCTGATAACCTACTGAAATTACAGGGCACGTAATTAAACTCTGTTTAACAAACCCACCTTCAGTTCTAGTTCAAAGCCAGAATGCAATGTCACTGCGAGCCATTAAATGCTTCTACTCCTCCCTAGAAATGGATATCTACGAGAGATGGTTGAAGCGACTCTTTTGTGTACAATTTTTAAAGGATGCAGGATAAAAGATGCTATATAAGTATAAGATAGGCTTTTTCATAGTCCAATATCTTAGTGAAAGGTTGTAATTAGTGTAAGCATGGCTTAACATAAATCGGAGCTTTGCATTCAACATTTCAAATGCAACATCTTGACAAGATGTAGATTATGTTGGAAATAAAAAGCAGCTTGTAGTAAAATATTGCGGTGATGATCTGAAGAAGCCTTGGAATCGATAGATGACAAGGTACTGAAATTAGGGGGGCCTGACCTGCTCTGCAAGGAACAGCTAGTCCATCAGATAGACTTGGTTTTATTTGACTTTAAATTTCTTGCTATTGTTTTCTTTCTGTTGAGTTCTAAATTCCTGAAATAGTAAAGGATTTTGTTGGTGTTGCTGTTCTGGTTGCTATTTAAATCTTTTTTTTTTTTTATAGAAGACGCAGTGAAAGTTTAAACTAGAGAGAAATTTTAGGAGAGCAGAAGGTTCTTAGCAATGGTGGATTTCTTAAGCTTGTGATTTATTTGCAATGTAATCCAATTATTAAAAAGATACAGTATTTTTATATCTTTCAATTTTGCTGTACACAAAATCACAAAAGCCAGATATTTTCTATTAGTGTTTGATAGCATGTGGTTACTGAGGCCACAAAAAAAATAAAGGGCACTTACAGTCTTAGTATAAACTATGATTAATTTTTATTAGGATGATACATTTATATATTATAAACTGATGATTTATTTGTAGATTTTTTTCCTGCAAGTTTAGTAGTTTCCCTTGGTGCAGAATGCAGAATTATATATGAGATATTTGAGTGTCTAAAACGATGTATGATAAATGAAGTAGCATGCTACTTATACGCTTATCATGTTCCCTGACTAGCAACAGGTTCAGCAAAGGGCACAGCCAGTAAATGAAATTTTCCACCAGGACAATATATCATCACAAGAAATGTATGCGCTGGAAACGTACGAGCTTGCTGGGGATGCGGACAAGGTGTGAAATGGTAAAAAATGAAAAGCAGAAACAGCATATAGTAAATTTCAAATTCAGCTCCATTTCCATATTGGCTGAGCCTGGTGATTTAACGGTTTGAAGTCACCTATTTTAGAAAATAAGAAACACATACACACAAATTTTGTGCAGTATTAATGCTAGGATGAACTTCCTTCATTAGATAGCCTATAAATTCTTTTGAGAAAAGAAATTGTAAAGCATCTATTGAGAATATTTTTTTTAATCCCCTTCAGAGTCAAAATATAAACCAACATCTTTAAATGCATATTTCTTCCTCAGAGTCACAGGTTGAAAATCTGCTCCAGGAAATGTTTATCATAACTTTCAACACTCTGTGGAGAGGACTAATTAAAAATAATAATAAAAAACCCAGTGAAAAAAAAAAGGAACGGTGCCTGTATATTTCCCAGTGGAATTTAGTTTGTTTACAAAAACATTTCATAATAAGAATTTCTGACATATAACCACTGAGTCCTAATAAACTATAAAACACTCCTGTTTTCTTGCAAAAAAGGTACACCAAATACCAAGGAGAAACTTCTTGGCATTCTGGTGGTAGGTGGATTCGCGGCTAAAAATACGTTGAGAGTGTCTGTTTTTATGGCTACCAGCTGTCCAGCCTCACTGAAGAGAGAGGAGCCCAGGAAAATGTGGTCAAATCCTGCACTTCTATCTGAAAGACACTTTTGAAATGTCTTGAAATTTAATTGCTGTACTGCAAAAAATCTGACAGTATGACATTGCTTGTGTCTATGTACTATGGCACCAGCTGTATTTAAATGCTGAGACAATTTTGCAAACTGAGTAGCAGATCCTGCTCTTTTCTTAGGTCCTTACTGGATTAAATATGCCTCTGGAGAGATTTGGCTGATTTACTTTCACTGTGCACGATAATTTTAAAACCAACAGAACATGCTCTGGTCCATAATGCCTTTCTATTGCTTGTATGTTTTTAAAAATCAGAAAAGTCTCCCTCTCATATCTTTCTCTATCTTGCTTCCGAGCAGCAATGCTTTCTCCCACACCCCACTCAAAACAGTAGTAAAATACATTTACGGTCACACTCAAATATTTATTGCGAAAATGTTCCATTCCTTGCCAGGTATGGCAGGATGGACAACTTGTTTCCATGGGCTGAGTTATTGCAACACTCTTCCAAAGATGTTAGTGACAAAGAGTCACAAAGAGACACACCAAGAGGAGTAACATTTCTTTAACAAATAAGAGTTATCCCCTCTTCAGGACATGGCCTCGCCCTGTTCACGCTCTGAGCTACACAGCTTTTCCTAATGGCAGTGCTGATGCAATTTAACCAGGATTTTAACTGGAGAGCAAAAAGGACTCTCTGATACATCCTGTCCCCAGAGAGAATCTGTCTCACATTCTCTGGCTGCCTCACTCAAGTCCTTCATTTTTCACTCCATGTGTTTAGCCATTCTGTTTCCCCCCCACAATGGCAAAATGTTGACCAAACTAAGTATCAAAGAAAATTCTGATATTCCATCCAACAGGGCCAGCATGTCTCTTCACATTTTTGCCTAATTCCAGGCTTTCCTGATTTATGCTCTTTGGCTTCATGACTAACATTTTTCTGCCTCGCTACCTATTTGGATTTACTGTCTCTCTGTCCATCTCAAATACAGGTTTAATTTTTCTTTTGTGATTTTCTCTAACTTTTTATCCTTATAATACTAACTTAGAATCAAATTTTTTCTGCTTAGACGGACTGCTGTCTTTTGAAGGACAGTAAATCAAAGTCCACAAACACACCAAAAAAAGGCAATGAGAGCTCTTTGTAGTCTAAGCAGACAGATTTCAATGAAGTCCATGCTCTCTCTGGAACACAAGGCTAGACCCTGTCTAGCCAAAGACCTTTGGAAATTTAGCTCTGAACTCCCAGTTTCAGGCACAGCTGTCTAAGGACTAACTCCCTCAGTAAAATTAATTAATTTTGCAACTCAGAAGAAAACGAGACCACTTGCTGCAAGCCTCCAGTTGGCGTCCTTTGCTCTCTTGCACAAGTCTCATGATCTTTGCCATGTCTGGAACAAAAGACCTGATCTGCTTGGTTGATGTCAAATGACAAGGGTTTATGCACTGTCTGGTTAATTTTGTCACTAGGCAATGACTGTTGTCTTCCAGGGGCAGGCTCACTTATTACTGACATACGGAGACCCCCTGGGCTCTGTGACCATTTTCAGAGTGTTGATATCTCCTGTGCCAGCTCTTTTTGCCACTGAGTTCAAAAGCTCTGGCACTGCTCTGTAGTTTCTGAACGCCAAGCCCTCTTATTTATTCACAAAGTAGTTTCTTTACCACTATTTCTCTGTTCTTTTCTTGCTGCAAATAATATCTACCTTTTTGGACAGCGGGCATATTTGCAGTGCCTTTTGTTTCACCTTGCCTTGTTGGATGGGTTGCAGTTTCACCCAGTTTCTGTTCTCTCCTCCAAAAAAAAGTCTTCTGTTACCTGGGATTGGGTTTTCGTTCCTTAACATTGTGGTATTCTTTTGTTAACTTACAACATTGACATTAGCATCCTTGAAACATCCTGTATAAATACAGCAAAATGTAGATCTCATTCATTTTCTTCTTGTGTAAAACAAGTGGATAAGCAGAACCACAGTTAACCTGATATCATCTTTGTGTTTGCCACCCTTCTCAGGGGTGTGAATGAAGATAAAGCCAACTGAGTTTCATCACTGTTGCCATGGCATAATGTAACAAGAGCTACTTAAAATATTTCCGTTTTTTTAACAGAATGTCAGAGATCAAATCTTCTGGAAGAACTGTAAGGACTAATGACGGTAGTTGACAAAGGAATGTATTTCTTTAACTATTTTGTACCTTTTTGCTCTGTTACTTCAATAGCTTTCTAACAATTTGTTCCTTCTGAGACATGTACATTTACCATCATAAACATACTATTCCATAAATTGTTGTTTAGGGAAACACAGGATCTTAATTAAGGGTGATAGCAATGATTTAACTTTTATATCAGATCTCAAAAGCTTGGGGACACTTTGCTCTCAGTCTACATGGCATTGTGGTCTCTACAAGAGCCACTAGGTACCTACGCAGCTCCTAAAATTCATACTGCTTTCTTCCATAAAAATTTCAGCAATCTTACTTTGGCACTGTGTACGCTTGCCTCACGAGCACAATTAGTAAATAAAACAAAGCAAAGAAAAAATGCCACAAACCTATCAGAACTAAGTGCTGAAAAAAGGAAAAAGTTTACAAAATTTCTCTATTGCAGACTGTAGAAATTAATAAGCTGCCCCTACAAATGCCATACATATTCCTGTTTCTGAGTATAGATACTAGGTTTACTATATTCCAGGTTCCATGTCCAAAGTAACACCAAAGTACTGACTTTTCCAATCTTTTTGAAACTTCCATAGATTATTCTATGAGCAGTTTTCCTTTTCCAAAGAACAAAAGGGCCTTTGTCAGCTGGCAGCGTAAGGCTCAGAGCAGGACAACTCACACTGATCCCAAGGAGCTCTCTTGTCCATGTGGAGGGCCATGGGAAAACATCGGAAGCAGCAAATCTTGCATGGGACAGCACTCATTGCATCTGATCAAAGACCAAGGACTAACATTTGAAAGTACATTAATAATCCTTTCATTCAAAGACTTCAAGACCAAGAGCAATACAGCTCTCCTTGCTTTTTCCCTTGTGCTTGATGAACGCAACCTTGGTTTTACTGGAATTCTTCTCTTGCCATCTTGACATTAGGCAACTATTGATTTTAACAATACAAAATTATCCCTAATATTCACCCTCAGAAGACAGCTAGATTATAGGCCCTGAATTTATGGATGTTACAAGATTCATACACAGAGAACAGATTAGCCAAAGGAATTAGACCCACTCACCTACATAATATAAGCATCCCAGTTTTCAAAGGCCTACAGAAATTCAGTTTTACCAATGAAAACTTGGTAGCAATTTAAAATTAATTCCAGTAGAAACAGAGTCCACTTAACTATGTCAGAAGGAAAGACAAAGGAAAAAATGGGGTTTGGGGCTCATTTAAAGCACAACCTCAAAAGCAAAACCTGCTGATTGCAAGAGCTATGACACTGAGGTTACATGACTGAATATTAATGATACAAATCAGCAACTTTATGATGAAATGGATCTCCTCATTAGAAAATCTCCAACTATTTTGTGGTCTGGGGAGACGTTATCTGATCATTCAGTGATGTCCTTGCGGTTGTAAAAATGGGGACCTAAAGACCATCAGAGCCAGTCTCTCCCCTGGGGCCTTTTACTCACTGACACTTAGTGAAAATCTACCAGCAATACACTCTCAAGAGCAGCAATCATTAACTCATTGAAAGTCACAGGCACAAGGGTCTGGGGTTAGCAGCTATTAATTAGTGTAATTATTCCCAGGATGACAATTACCAGCTGCAGGATCCACTTACCATCTATTTCTCAAAACTTGTCATTTTGCAATGCTAATGTTTCTAATAGGTTCATTTGCCACCATTTACTGATTACGTTCACTGTGGTATATTGTTTCAGATGGACAGGATGGAAAGCCAATACCTCATATTGACCTTTACAATATCCTATGATTAGATAGGCTGCTCCTACCATGATTAGCCACATCATTCTACTGGAAATCATATATATTATTTGTGAAGGATTTGTGATATTTCTCCTCTTTCAAACAAGGTTATAAAATTAATTTCCTGGAGAAATAACATGGTATGTTTCAAACTGTATTCTTTCATAATGCGCTTGTTCAAACTATTACATTGAATATAATAGTTGTACAAGCTGGTGTTTAAAGCTACTTCAGCTAACAGTGCTTTGCATATGATACGATTTCAAACCTGATTCTCCAGTGTTGATTAGCAAAAATTAAATGAGAAGTGGTACGAGTGTACACAGGCTGTGTTTGCTCAGCAGTGTCCAACTCCTGCATGGTGCTGACCCGTGTTGAAAATCTGTGCAGTTCAGAGAAACTAGAATGCTTGGCACAGGTTAAACAACACCCATATATTTCCTAAAGGAACGGAGCAAAACAAGGAGCATACACACATTTCAACCTGCTTGGGGAGTTCAGCACACCTCTCCTACGAACAAGGGGATGAGACGTCCTCAACAAACAAGACTTGGATAGGACATAGAACTAATTCAGTTAGTAACAGAAGAAAGCAAGCCTTTGATGGGAAGATTTTTTCCTAGATTTTGAAAATTTGAGGTATTTTAAATCCACAATGGGATTAATTTTGGCAAATGCTTTAATAGACCTTACTGATTGCAAACAATATTAATCTTCTGCCACATCAGAGTCCTACATTTCAAACTGTGTAAACTATGATAAATCAGTGGTTGTCATATATGAAGACTATAAAAGAAAGATTATCTTTTAGAAGGCAGTACAAGAGTTCCTCTTTCCATTACCAGTAAAGTCTGGATTGTTGAAAGAGGAGCAAGATTTTCTAGTACAAAAGCAGGAGAGGAATGCAGCGAGTATGGCATCATGTTATTCTGACATGCCTCTCTTTCTTCATTCTCCAAGAAGCTGACAGCAAGAGCAATCAGGGATGTCACACAGTGAATATCAGAGTTCAAAAGGAACAGAGGAGCAGAAGTATGGCAGTATGTTTTCTAGAAAAGCTTTAATTCTTTACTCTTACTATTCTGATGAGTCACAAATCGAAGTGGAACATATTTTAAAGGCTGTGTTAATAATCTGTGTTTCAGAGAACATGCAATTTTAGCATATATTTCAGAGGGTCTCCTGGACAGTGCCTTGACTATGCAAGAGTAAGTGGAAGCAGCCGTGTTGATTTTCAGTGTGCTGCTAGATTGTATTTGTGTGCATTTGATGTTCTTCTTTAATAACCTCAAGTAAAAGGCTGAATGAATTCAACAACAGTAGCTGAAAAAAGTGCAATGAGTCATATTATAGGAAAATGGAGAAAAGGATACAGGACTCTCCACTGAACACAATCCTATATTGTAGGCAATCTGTGATAACACCCTTTTCATTTCAGTTCAGTCCCATAAAATTACCACTAACATTACAACTCATGCAGAACACAGATAAATGTAAAAATGTCACAGAATTCTTCCAGATGGGACTTTTAGTTCCACTAGATCACCATCTACTTTTTTACTTGTCTAATATTTCATTACAACCTTCCATAAGTTAATTTTCTTTCCACTGACCATGTAAATCACAAATCAATTTTCATTTAAAATGCCTGACTACAGATTGCTCCTGAAAGCTCAAAGTATATGCTTCAGTGAGCTCTCCGACATTCTTAATGCACATTAGAAAAATGTTGTGGTTTTTTAAAAATCTTTTAAAAGGAATTAATTTTACATTAAGGTCTGGCATGAGACCCACGTAGTGGTACTCCTCCCTCCCTCTCCACCCTCCTGCCTCTGAAAAGCAGGTATATTTTTGAAATGTAAGTGTATGCAGAGATAAAAGTCTTTAATGACAATGACATTTGATCTTAAAATAAAAACTCAGACAAAACCATGAAGTGCTTTAGAGTTGCAGAAAGCAGAGATGATTGCTTAATCCCAAACTCTTACTGCAATGGTGTACTTCTCTAGGGTAAAGAAGGGAGAAAAAGAAGAAAAAGAGGAAACTATTCACAGTTCAGATATTGGCTGTGTCTTATTTGAACAATTCTTTTTTTCTCTCTCTAAACAGAACCTTTGTTTGGGCTAAAATATACAAATGAATATAGCCAGTTTTACTTATGGAAGCAGTCACCCTAAAACCAATTGGATATACCTGTGAGACAACCAGGATTCAGCCTTTAAAACAATCCATAAGGAATGTTTCATAGGAATGCCCAGAAAATACCTTGAAACAGTATTCTCTGAAATATTCTTTTCTTACGTTAATTTAAACATTACGTTCTCTCCCTGCAAATCCGTAAATATACATTTGGCAGACTGGACTTAGTTTTGCTGTTGTTCTGCTGAGAAAGGTAAGACAATCACTTCATTACTCTGCGCCTTAGTTTCTCCATTAGCAAACAGTCGATCATTAAAAAGACCTCTTCTCCTATTAAACAGGACCCCTTAAATGAGCTGGCATGTGCATCAGCATTTGCTAAATCATCAAGAGACAAGAGCGTTCTAGTGGTTATTTAACTCTTTTTTTACAGATAGTTCCCTCAGCAGGAACAGAGCGTGGATATTTCCATGCTGTTTCATCTCAGGTTGTTTTCACGTGTTCTTGGTACCTGAACAGCCTGCTGTGGTGGGAGAAGGAAGGCTTTTGTCTGCTCTTGGAACACAAAGGAATTGTAATCCCTTCCCATGGCATGACCCTAGATCACTGCGTTTAATGAATTGATTAAGAGAAAGGGAAGACAGAAGCGTGAGTCCTGCGAGTCTCTTTCCTGATCTGAACCCACTTCCCTTTGCTCCCTTCTCTGCTTGCCTAGCATATCCACATTTACCACGTCTCCCTCCACCTTTGGCGTTGTCCTTCCATCTCAGAAGTTCACTTCTGTGCCATTTCACTCTACCACAGGTCTTTGCCAGGCAGCATGGCTTTGAATCCAAAGTTCTTGAAGCACTCTGACATTGGGATTCTTGCTTGGGGGTGATGGAGAGGGTGTCAGTTTAAATAAGGCTGAATGCTCGTGACAATTGAAAGCAGTTCTGCATTAAGTGGGGCTCTTTCTCATGATGTACCATGTCAGTGCTGACCACTGAAAAGGGGGGAGGGAACAGCTCCCGAGCAGTCTCTGTAAACAGGGTCCTGTCAAACCATTTGCAGGTTATAGGCAGCCAGACCTTGAGGGTTTTCACATAGGGTTTTTTAAAACCCGAACTCACAAATGTCAACAGGACCTCAAGCATCACATCTAATGTGAATCTGCCTCACTAAAACTGAGAGTTGAGGGCCTCTGGATTTGGCTCTGTGCTGGCATCTCACAATCACCACCTAGAGCTGTCCACTTACTTGCAACAATGGTGTGGAATCACTTCAGAAGAGGCGTGTGGAAAAATGTTTACTTTGCCCCCTGATTAGAGAAAACCCATCATCTGAGAAGGAAGCTGTTCACAACACTGAAGTCTCCAAAATCCCATCTATTTGTAGGCACTGGAATCTTTCTGGGATTACTATGTAGACAACCCGTCCGGTCCCCTAACAAGACTTCTAAAGTTAACTACTCTATCTTCAAATAAATAAACAAATACATGGCTGGGTTATGCAACCAGTCAGTAAGAGGCCCACAAAACTATTCCATGGGGGAGATGCCTGTGATTTGGTTCCTTTGAGTGACTCGCTAAATTTTTCTCCTCTTTTCCAGCTAAGGACAGCTAAGGGTTAGAAGGCTGTGCTTTTTTTTGGGTTTTACCTCACTTATCTCTTTATTTTTTCATTCATATTCCTTTCAGTGGCTTTTTGTTCCATCAGCAACAGATTGACAAATGCCTCTAATAATCAAGAGGTGAACAACCAAAGAGGAATCTGCATTACACTGGCCAGAAAGAATGCTAGACACTTGAGCATCTTTCCATTCACTAGATCCTCCATACATTACTACGAGAAATTCTTTTTGGGAATAGTTTCTATTCCCCAACCTCCTGGACAGTCTCCTGGCTGAAGGAGCTAGCTGAAGCCCAATAGGAGCAGTAGAATCACATGTACATGTTCAAAGGTGCCAGCTGGGATGAGGAAAAGAAAATATCTGAAGATATCTGTAAGAAAGAACAGGAAAGCCGAGACTTCTCACAGAAACTCTCCTGAGAGTCTTCTTAACCACCCATGTTTTCATGTAGGTCTGAGTATTTCTTGATGAGGAGACTAATATCTGTGCAGCGAACACGACACTGGGGAAGCCTGTGCTTCCACTGTGAATAAAACACCAGCAGATACAGATCAGAACCCCAGATTTAGACGCCTACATGCCTATTTATAGATTTACACACACATACAACACACAGGCATTCCACGTTCAGCATGTTGTCTTCAATTACAAAATAGAACTTTACAGCTGCTGGTGGCTAAAATCAGACCTGCCAAGCTAAATTTAAGTGCAGGTGCTGATGGGAGGGAGCTATTTACTGCAGGAACCACCCAATCCTGCAACTTGGGCACTCAGTGATCTAACAGAAGCCTCTACCTAAATTAACTTGCTCTGAATCACAAGCAAAGAGGATGTGTTTTCATTGCATATACAAAAGTCTCCAATCACTTCTTCCTGAAGTGTCTACCTCAATGTTAGCAAGTGATTTACTGCAGTGTGAGAGGACAACTAGATGGAGGTGGTTGGTTCCAAGTCCCTTTCTCTCCCTTTACTTGCAGTTCAGAGTTTCTCTTTTGGACATGATTTACTCTGGTTTCTTGAACTGAATCTATGGGTCTCAAAGCTGTCCAAAGGGCCAGTTGTTAGTTTGGTCCTTTGTGTCTCCACTTGGCTCTGGAACGCAGTTGCTGTGCACCTGTAGTGGAGTTTCTAGTTTAGTTTCCTCCAGAAGAAATCTGGACTGCACAGGTCAAACTAACATGAGGCAAACGGTGAAAACAGAGGCATTCATTTCAATTCTGCTTTACCTCTCTAAAACAAAACACTTCAGTAGATGGCGCCTGCTATACAGTAAGAGATATTTCTGAACAATGGCTTTCTTCCTGCCTTCCTACACCACTTCAAGGAAAACTTCTCCCATATTTACACCAGTGAGTTTAGGTTTATCAGCCCTGGCTTCTAATCTCTACTAGGTCATTTGAATGAAATATGAAATATGAAATTATCAGATCAGGAGACAAAGAGAATGCAAGTGGAATGGGACTGTGTATAAACTGCTCTATATTGGAAATCTCATCCCATTCGGTTATTTACTCTTCCTCAAGCAAGATAATTATATTTGTATAGGTATAGGTATAGATACAGATTAGATGTTACATTACAAAGCCACAAGGGTTCCTGATCTTGTTAACATGATGGCTGTCACTGTTTTGTTTTGCATGAGCAAGACCTCATTACGAAGAGCCCTTGTCATTCACATTGCATTGTGTCTTCTTAACGTGGCATTCCTGAAATGAATGGCAGGACATACCCATTTCAGTTCAAACTGGACCCCAGAGCCCGGCTTCCGCTGAAATCAGGGGGCTTCACAACAAAGGAGGCTTTATAGCCTGGCTTCTTCCAAGCGTGCCCTAGCCTCTTGTCCAGTGTGCTTTTAAGAAAGGCCAAAAGTGATTTTCAGATGATGTTGCTTTCAGGCTCTGTTTCAGCTGGTCTCTGTGGCTGCCTCCTGTCCTGGGTTACTTGCACACTTGTAGTCTCCCAGGCTCACTGATGATACAGTGCTTTGTATTCCTTGCACTGCAGTAGGACGCAAATATACAAGCAAATAGACAACCCTGTCTCAGTTAGCCAGAGAGCGTATGGTTGTATAGTTTACAGTGCAGAAAAGGTGAACTAAAACCGAATTTGACTGCTGGGGAGGGTAATAGCAGCACTGCTTTTGCATCAATCCCCTGCCAGGCAATCCACAGACTGGTTGCTCTGGAGGGAATCACTTACCCTCCAAGCTAAGATGCCAGATAAGCAGGAGCACGCAAAAAGGGTTTAAAAATAGAGAGAAAACCAGGGGAAAAGATTAAGATAATTTACCCTTTTATATTGTATTCATCATAAATCCCATTGTCAGTATCTATTGTTCAGGTACCTGGCAAACTTCTGTTTCTATCCCCTCCATAAAAACCTCCATCATACAGAAAGTTGCGTACCTTTCATGGTTTTATAATAAACTGGAAGTGAGTAACAGTGTGATATCAAAGGAAATAAAACTCCGGTTGCTATTGCTGCTGGGGTTGCCTTCTGAATGTGGCTTATACAATATTTCATCTGTGCTGACACCTTTCACTCTCAATTATTTGGCTGCTGTCAAAACAAATCAATCATATTATAGCACTGTGTCTTCATGTTACCATTCCACTGCAAGTTAGCTGCATTAGCTTTGAAATATATGGAAGTATAAAATTTATCTCTATTATTTATTTAATACAACTTTCTCCCTTGTGAGTTACCTCAAAAACACAGCAAACTCAAATTATCTGATGTCAAACATTCAATATATATAAACACCACTAAGAAATTTTAAAATAATGGCACTCACGGGAACATAAATGCATAAAGATACACTTGATAAGCCTTACACTTAAAACCAATAATATTCTTTTTAAAAATGGGACAAAGAGTATATGTTTTTAATTTTGTTTACAACTGGCCATGGTGTTCATATTAGATAAATGTAACGTCATAGGACTTAACTTTGAATGACCATTTCTGCTAAAGCAGAGTAAAATAAATATTTAAAGAACTGATTTAGTTACCACTAAAATGAAAGGGGGGGGGGGCAGAATCTGGGATTGAATATTTTTTAAAGATGCTACAGTGCTGGGGGTGGAACATGGTCTTCTTTTGCAATTCACAAGCACTGGTCTGGGAAAAGAAAAGCTAAAATCTGAAAGCCATTGCTCTATTCAGATGTTAGACTTAACAGTTTTCAGAAAACAGGAACAAATTTTTTTCTCAAGAGGTTTTATCCTTTTAAAATAAGCAAAATAAAAGAAACAACTTTCGGGCTGCCAATAAGCGAATTTCCTCAAAATGTACTACTATAATTTCATTACTTTTTAGACAGGATTCATGTCCTGTTACAACTGCATCTTCTAAAATAGAGAAGCCAAATATAATGGGAAAATTACAACAGGTTTATCACCCTCAGAAGTTTACCTCTTCTTCAGTTAGTACTGCTGATGTAATGGGAAATTAGTTACACAGTACAGAATACATTCAGGAACACTTGGATTGTGAATAGCTTAAAAAACTGAAGCTGAAAAAAAAAGGATAGACAGAACCAGCTCTGGATAAGGAAAGGCACAAGAAACTGAGACGGGATCTGAGAAACAGAAAGGAAAAGATATTGCAAATTCAAAGCATCTGCATTTACTTGATTAAAATTAATCATTGGAATTGAGATGAGTAGCTTGTCTTTATGCTGAAGATTTATTTTTAACACTGCATAATTTCCCATTCACAATTAAGTGAAAGAAGAGTCTGTAAGGTATGTCAAGTCTACAGATGATTAAGTTTAATCATGTTTATTCATGTTAAAATAAACAAGTAAAAAAACCTATAGCAGGCAATTGTCTAAGAGCCAGTATGGTGCTGGATCTTATTAACCTTGGTGGAAACCTCCAGTCCTTCTTGAGCTGTAGAAGGACACTAGGTCCCAAATGAAGAAAATTCAAATTACTATTGCAGCAACTGAAAAAGAGCCCGACTCTTATGTCTATTGGGCCAGAACAAGACTCAAAAATTTACTGCATTTAGCAAATATCTAGGTGTGTCTGAGGAGCTCAGGACATGTGACAGGAGTGATTTAAGTCACTTCATAGGAAAGCACAACTGCTAAACATTCACACATTCATTTACAGGTAGAAGAGTCGCCAAAACCATCCATGAATTGTCTCCATCCCCTGGGACAGCCAGGCCAAAGCAGAGGGCACACACAGGGCTGTCCCAGGGCTGTGCTCTCTGCTGTGCCTGGCAGAGCAACGGGCTCACACAGACCAAGCCTTCAAGGAATGGGAGCAGCTTCAGGGGGCAGCAGCAAAATGGAACAGAGGCCTGAACATCTCCACAAGTACAGCTTTCTACCCCGAGGACATGAGATTGCAGAGTGGTCTGGGGATGGGAAAACTTGAGGAAAGTCCACTTTTATAATTTCTGATGTCACCAGATAGGTCCTGTTCGCGTTTCAGGAGCAATCTCAGTGGCAGATGGAATTTTTTTCTCAAATTAAAAAAAGAAAAAGAAAAAGGAAAAAACACTATAAAACATTTGAAGATGCATAAAAATAAAGATACCTTCAGTCATAAGATACCTTCAGAACTTCCCATGACACTTAAAAAGAAAAAGAGACTAGGAGGTCTCCATGAAGAGGAGGTATATGGTTCTCTGGTACAGAACCACACAGACATTAAAGAAATTTCATTCAAAAAAATCGTCTCTTTAGTTGTTAACTTGTATGTTCCATGCATTCAAAATTTAAGCTATTAAAAATGCCCTTAAACCCAGCTGGTCACTAAAGACTTCACTGTTCTTATGAGTCTCTAAATATATATGTGCTTGATTAGAATTTCACTGGTGAATCAGGAACACAAGCTTGTACCCAGGGAGTTTTTAAAACATGAATCATAGGGATTTTATTAATACAAAGACCATGGAAAAACAAAGGAAATTAAACTACAAATACTACAGATGTCTGACTTAACTCCACTAAGGCAAGGAAATTAAGAGTGAAGGCTTCAAATCCATCCTGGTAATCCTTCTACAGCTCCTTCTACTGCAGTAGAGTGTCTTGGGTCAGCATGAGAATCATATGTGCATATACCATATAGATCCCCACCTATCTGCATGTGATCCACTACTTCGGGTAGCACGTGTGCCATGATGCAGAGGTGAGGACAGAGTGACAAACACTAGCTAGGTTTTTTGACTTGCATTTGGAATTTCTTGGCTTTTGTAAGATTACAGTAAGTTAAGTGTTTCATATTATTGGAATGAGTTTTCTCCACATTAATTTAAATTGTCACAGTCTAACTTCAGAGAAGAAGATTAAAGGCTCCTGGAAACAGGTGCAAAGATACACTTTAAAAGTGGCATTAAAATGCATCCATGTTCTGGTTGACAGAAATTTCATTTATAATCCCGCACACAGAGTATTCCTGCCAGGAGCAGTATCAGTCTGAGTCAGGGCTCAATAAAGGTGCACATTCCCCAAAACAACCTGGTTGTGGCATACCAGTCATGCCACAACTCCCCACTCAGTGGTTGTGTCTGCCAGAGGGTAGTTAACCAACAGGTTTTGGGGGGAAAGTCTGGGGAGGTTGGAGTAGTCTGACTTTTGTCTTTCCCATCTGCCTCTTGGCATACAAGTCTGGGAATTGAGACTCTGTCAAAACTTGGCCTGTGATGTTTAAGTAGGTGTGAACACTTTGATCTGAGAATTAATTTGATCTACATCACATCATTACTCCTCACTGATGTTGCTCCATAACCACAAGTAGCAAAAAAAAAAAAAAAAAAAAAGGCATGTTTGAGGTCTGTTTTGGGTGGAAGGCAACAAGAGCATGCACAAACATTAAGAATACTGCATTTTAATGCCTCTGATGGTGGGCCTTTCACTTATGGGGCAGAAAATCTAAACAACAAATAGCTAAACAATCTGGGAGTGATCAATAAACAACTAGTTACTAAATAAAGACCTGAACCTTACACATTCCCTCTGTGAAGGCAGCAATTTGCCACCGGGCAAGAGGAGCAATTAACGTGGGACCAACACATTCTCACAGGAGAGGAAAAAAGCAAACAAATAAACCAACAGCCCAGTAAAGGGCTCTTCCTGATCTATCTTCAGAAGAGCAGGTTTTGCCCTTTCTTCCAAAAGCACGTTTGGCCTCCCAGAAAGAACATTTCCTGGGAGGGCAGGCAGAGCCAGCCCAGCCCATCTCCAGGGATCTCTGTGCGTTACTTCGGTCAGCGCAGGGCAGAGTTTGGGTGGGATGCAGCTGCTGGGCTGAGGACACCTGCTGCAGTGGTGCTGATGCAGAGGTGCCCCGTGCATGCTGCATCAATCCTATTGCTCTCCACACACTGAGCTCAGGGGGTTTGTCTCAGGGCTTGGCTGACCCCTTTGTGTGAGCGAACCCTTCACAGCAACTGCACTTTGAGCAGCATTTCTACAGCGAGAGGAGAGGTATATTTGGTTTGAGGGCTTCACAGAAAATTGCTGTGAGTGCAGCTCTTTTACTTGGTTCTTGTCATTCTTGTTCTGGTTATGTTAGTACACTGCAAAAGTACCTGGGAATAAACTATTCCTCTAAGTGAAACATCATTTTGATTATTACTGACATTGGTGCTCATTAAAATACATAAGTGAAACACTGCCTTTCTGTAGACTCTGAAAGCTATTTCATGTTACTTGAAGGGGAATACAAATGAATAGGGACTGCATCACTTTAGTTAAAAGGGAAAAATGTTCTAAGAAACCGGAATTTGGACTCTAGATCAGTAAGCAATTGAGGTTTGTAGTTTACTTCTTCTCTGTCTCTTTTTTGTTTTTCATCTCTTTCTGATTTCTGATTTTTGAGGTGTGTGTACATGGGGGAATGGAGATAGAGCATGTTTACTTTATCTGTTACACAATTAATGATACAAATCACTGTTCAGATGAAACAAGATCTATTAAATGTAAACAAAAGGGTTTTTTTTCCTTTTTGTTACTATTGTCTTTACCTAACAGTCTTTCTGACTGATCTCCAAATAAAAAGCCTTTTTTATTTTTTTTACCATTTTCTATGTCAATTGTAACCCATATCAGTGCATTTTAATGGCTGTCTCCTATCTCTCAAGATGTTTAATACATTTCCCCTTCCATTGTGTTGCTGCTAAAATATGACCTGCCGCTGTTTAAATAATGTAATTTAATGATTTCACATTTTCAGCCATGCAAGGCTTCCTTTCAGCACCGAAGCCTTTCACTAATGATTTAGAGAGATAGTTTGTTCTCATTTCTCTCACAACTCAAGACTGAGAAATTCTGACTTGTAAATAAATTATTGACATCCACTTTAGGAACAGTACAATGGGTAGTAGAAATAAAATACATAAAGTTTCTGTGCCACGAAGCTACAATCTCCACCTTGTTGATTCCTTTCAAGTGTCATTCTATCTCCGTGTCAGTGCCCATATCTAACACACTCCTGTGCCATTGCTATGAGATGTATTTGGACCAACCCTTTGCAGAGAGATTCCCAAATTGTTGTCCAGGGTGGGTGAGTGGCCAGCAGTAAGCTGGCAGATAATGCTGTCATTTTTAAATTTCAAACATGCATACCATACTAAAAGAGGAGCTCAAATACACTTCCTTTTTTAGTTAAAACTGCTTTGGCTACCATGGAAAAGTGAATTAAATGAGAGGACAGCTGTTAACAACTCTCTAGCACTGGAATACCTTCCTGCTTCTCAGTTATTTCAACAGGAAATCCACGGGTTTAAAAATTAAATTAAGAAACCAAGACAGAACAAACTCAGCCCTCCCTTCCCCCAAAAAAGGTATCCTGTTCAACTATACAGAGACATAAAAATCAGATGGGCTTAAGGAGAGAATGTCTTTTCATGAATATCAGCTCCCAGGCATTACTGAATATCTGAGATTAAGCAACTATTGGCCCCTTGGAGAGACTCTTGAGAAGGAAAACTAAAATTAAAAAATAGAACACACTCCTCTCAAAACTCAGAGAAATCTGACTGGGCAAAAGAGATGCAGAAACTGAAACAGTTCAGCCCATAGAAAAGTTTCCTGAAGACATTCAGATGGATACTGATAACTACTGGTTTGGATGATTAAGAGGAAAGCCAGCAGACTATTGTCTGCGTCACCTCAATAAGGACTGGCCAAGAAGCAATGGACCAAGAGCAAAAGACAGCAAACACACTGTCTTGTGGGATACTTGCTTCACTTTTTTCCTTCTCACAGCCTCACCATTTTTACTGTGACACCTCCAAAACTTCAGGGGAGCAGGGCTGTGCTCCAGCTGTAATAGCAAGAAATGGTGAGGGGAAGACAGGCATGTAAATTTCTTGGGACAACAACTTTCATGGAGGGTTTTTAAACTTTTATCTTCAGTGCTTTTAGTGGATTACAATAAAAAGGTATGGTTGCTGATTTTAGGGTTTTCTTCAAAGAACTGTTGGTGGAAAGCCAAAATTCCATAGGTAAATCTGTGTTATGTTCAGGGATTTCTGTTTTCACTAAGGCAGATAGCTCTACTCCCCACCAACCCTCTTTCATCTCAGTAAATTATAGTCTTTGAATATTCATTGTGCATACGAAATTTGCTTACTTTAAGCCAGGGAAAGCATATTTTTCTGAGTTTCACAGCAAGAATTAGCACATTTACCTTCCTTTTTTCTGTTCACACATGTGATGTGTTTGCTCGGGGAACAGATATGGTATAGCAGCATATATGGCAAATGACATAGTGTAATGAACAGAAAATAATCAATATGTATGAAGAAAAGAAGTGTAGAAAGAGGTTTGGTTTGGTCTAAACATTTTTTCACTTACAGCAATGAAATCCTATCTACTTAGTGGTGGATCAGGGCCATGTAGCAAGTGAACAATTTAACACAAATACCTTGGGGGGAAAAAATCTTATTTATAGATAACTGATAAGTGAAGAATAGGCAATTTCACTAAGTTATACTGTATGAGTAATTTCCATATCATTAATCACTCCATTCTACCAACGTCTTAACTTTCAAAAGAAACTCTTGTTTTCTCATTTTAAATACTGAACATATCTCCTCTATGATTCCTACCACGGAGTGCTTTTTTCTCTTTCCACAACCGAGGATTTTCATTGTTTTATGCCATCACCCTGAGGTCTCACACCTATCACCCTGAACCAGACCTGAAAGTTCCTGAGAAGAAAATCAGTGAAACATGTACATGGATCACACAAAATGTAGGGAACCTACTCGCCCCGTCAACATTCAGTATGAATTCAGGTACTGCATTAGATGGAACTTTTCTGAATTCAGGCATCATTCAGAAAGTTTTCAGTGTACCTTTTATGTTCCCTGACCGGGGTAGTTTGCGATGAAGAGCTTTACAAGTTTACTTATGAGGAAAGAAAGACAGGAGAAGACCCGACTCACAGAAGCTGTGGACATCTCTGCTTGACTTCAGTGAAAATTCAGGGACAGCAGAGGTGACAACAGGAGTAATAAGACAGGCTGGAGAACAGCATGAAAACACATCCCCCACGATCCAAGCTGACGGAACCAGAGTGAAGCTGAAGACATAGAAGTTGGTGATCATGGTCTGATTTTGCCCAACGGGCAGGAATTACTGAAACTGTGTTGAAGCCTGGACTTTTAGGAGTGTACCTGTAAAAGTGCCAGCTACAAAACAGAACACACACTCTGTGATTATCTTTCAACCAACCGCAAAAATGGGGACCAGAAGTCAATGAGGGTTGATGGAACTGATGACACCACGCAATTCCCAGACCTGACCGCTGCCTTCATTCATGCATGAACTGTGCAGTGGGCTACAGAGGAAGCAGCAGAAGTTTCCAGCTGTGACTCAGGGTGGGCCAGAGCTATCCTGACCAAGTTATTTCGCTGTCTTGTGTATCAGTTCCAGTTCCAAACACTGAGGGCAGGCAGTAGCACTTGCTTAGAATATAAGGAAGGAAGGGTAGAGAAGACAACAAACAGTAACACAACTAAATAAATTCATGAGTTCTGCTCCTTTCAGATACTTTATGGAAGGTATGATTGTGTTCATAAGCAGGGAACTGTACTCCAGCAAGTGCCTATTTGATCCCATGCTCCTATCTACCAGCAAAGATTATAAAGGGAACCTTTTCATCTGCTGTAAGGTCATTGCTTGCAAAATTTATTTGGCAGTAGAGTTACACCTTTTAGCTAGCAATTAGACATCCATGGCTAAACTAAAGAGCAAAGGTTGCCTGGCTTAATCCCTACTCTCCAGCTTTGCAACACGGGGTTAGTAAATGACGTAAGAACTGCACAAGCTTATGTTTATTTATAATACTACCTACACAGCAACTATAACCTGGAGCACTTCAGAGTGGAAGGATACATTTTTATAATGCCTGTTTCTTCATTAAGATTTCATCATCCACCTACACAAAAAAGCTACTTCCCCTTCACTTTGTTATATCTGCTTTTACCCGCTCCTGTTCCTGCATTATTTTTTTAATCTCCAGTTCCCTACTTTACATGCACTCTCAAATTTTAAACAAGCAAAATTTGTGCATTAGTGTGTCCTTTTCATCTATGATTTATGAATGACAGGTTCTTTGGCGCAGCTTAATGGTATGAGAGAGACATTATTTTAAACATTAAAGTGAAAACCATTTACAACTATGATAAGAGAGGTCTGTTGACATTAAACTTTAAAACACGCACAAGGTAAAGGCAAGTAGTTGCTCCAACAGGTGAGAATACCATGCTTGTGCTTTGTAAGGGAGTTTGTTTAACACATGAGCTGTCTCTCCGCTTTCTTTCTTTCGCAACCTGTAGGCTCTGGTGCTTCAAACAACACACCTGGTAATCAGCAGCCACCAGTCTGGTAACTAAAAAGTACTTAGGGCACTGTGCAGAGGATTCAGTTAAAAAAATTACCCTTTCATTCCAGGAAAGCTTTCCCTACCATTTAAATCGGAAAGAAATAGCAATAAATAAATAAATCCAAAGAGCTAAAGCTTTATTTGGACACCTCCTGCTCACATCTTTAGCACTTTCACACTGAACAATCACTCCTTTTACTGTCCTGTTCCATTAAATACACTTCTATTGTAATATGTTTTGCTCAGTTCTGTACAGCAGCAACTGCATTCTGAGAAGCATCAACATGGTTTGGAATAGTAAATAAATACATCTGCATTTTATATCATATGTATTTGGATTGAATACTATTCCTAACAGCACTAGACACATTGATTTAACAGCAGAGAATACTGGAGAAGAAAAGAAACCTTGCAGAACTGCTTTCAGTCTGATTTTAGACCACAGAGAAAATGCAGCAGATTTCTTAGGATAGAACAGCTGCAAACATGGTACAGCTCCAACAACGGGGAGGATACATACAGACATTAACTGTTTGCTTGTTACTTTTGAGTCATCCAACTACCTCAACAGCTTGAAAGAGGATGGCAGAACCTTATTGATAAAGCAGCCCTCCCACAGCAAGAAGGAAAAAATATATCTGGGGTAATCATGACAGCTGAAAAAACCTCTGATGTTATTATAAAAGGGACTTTTTTTGCTTTATTTTTAAAAGTTATTGTCATGCAATACCGTGTTCTTCATTGCCTCCATTCAGCTGCTCTAATCAGCACCAGTGAAAGAAGCTGTGTGGTGCAGCCAATATGCTGGAGGGAAGGGATGCCACCCAGAGGGACCTTGACAGGCTTGAGAGGTGGGCTGATGCAAACCTCATGAAGTTCAAGAAAGCGCAGTACAAGGTCCTACACCTTTCATGGCAAACCCAGGCACACCAACAGGTTGGGTGGAGAAGTGGTGGAGAACAGCACTGGGGAGAAAGACCTGGGGTGGTGGGTGATGAAAAACTCAGTGTGAGCCAGCCAGTTCTACCCCTCTCCTCTGCTCTTGTGAGACCCCAGCTGGAGACAGTTCTGGTGCCCCCAGCATAAGAATGGCGTGGAACTGTTGGAGCAAGTCCAGAGGAGCACCACAAAGTTGACAAGTGGACTGGAGCACCTCTTCTCTGAGGACAGGCTGAGAAAGTTGGGGCTGTTCAGCCTGGAGAAGAGGAGGTTGCAAGGAGACCTCATGGCAACCTTCCAGTATCTGAAGGGGACCTACAGGAAAGCTGGAGAGGGACTCTTTGTCAGGAACTGATAGGACAAGGAATAATGGGTACAAATTGAAAGAGCAGACATACAGGTTGGATATTAGAGATTTTTTACTGTGAGGGCAGTGAGACACTGGAACAGGCTGCCCAAGGAAGCTGTGGATGCCCCAACCCTAAAGGTGTTCAAAGCCAGGCTGGATAAAGCCTTGAGCAATCTGGTCTAGTGGGAGGTGTTCCTGTCCATGGGAAGGTTGGGACTACAGGATCTTTCAAGTCCACTCCAACCTCTTGGCTTTCTGGGATTTTATCATTCTATGATTTGAAATTTTAAAGTGAGCTGCAAGTAGAGAACACTGATCACTGATGACAGAAAAAGCCTAATGAATCATTCACATGATTTCCATCACTGGCCCATGGAATGTAAGACCCGACCTCCAACATTTTTTTATAAAAATTCAAATATCCCCTAAGCATCTCTCAAGAATTCAAAACCAATCCAGCTCCTAATTTTCAATATGCATGGACAGCAACATTTAATTTGGAAAAGAGATCACTCATTTTTAAAGGGACAGGTGACGTGAAACAAACTGGTGAAAGAACCTATTCGAAAAATGATCAGCATGACTTACCTTGTAGATTTTGCAATGGCAAAGTCATGATGCCTCCTGCTGCAGCTGCTGCTACCAGTCCTTGGATGTTGGTGAGGTTAGCTGTAGGTAGAGTTAGGACGAGTCCTTGTTGGCCCCCCAGCTGCCCAGCCATGTTGAAAGGAATAAGGATTGGCTGATTCAGGGCTGGAGTGCCTCCTGGCATCACCCCCGCTACTGCTGAGGCCAACTGTTGGGCTGTCAGTAGCGGCTGTAAGAAACCACAGGCACAAGACTATTGTACCATGCATAGCTCAGTATCACACACTTACAACTCGTCTGGCTCGGGATCCTCTCAGGGTCCATTACAGACATGCACTGCTTCCGATATCTCAAAGCACACATTTTCACCAACACAGAAAGTTTTGGCAAACATGGCAGCCTGAAGCTGTAAGCCTCAATCATGTAGCATGGTAGAAATCCCAGCAGAATTTCGACTGGAAAATTTATTTCCCGTGCACCAAAGAAAATTTATGAGCAAAAGAAGGCCTAACTCAAGTCAGCCTACAAATAGACAAATGCCAAGCTTTTCCCAGGGGTATACTGATTGGTAATAGCAGAAAACACCACAGTAACAATTGCCAGAAGCTTTGTGGACCAAGGCTGCCCTGGGAAGCAGAAGAATATTGAGTATCTTCTTTGCATATGGCTGGACTTGGATAAAATCACAAAGTGAGATGGGAAATATTTTAAAATCTCATAAAGTGCCTGAACTTTGCTCTAATGAAAATAAATATGTGGCATAAAAGATAATGAAATGCCTTTACTAATGCAGGAGCTGTGTGTGACAGGCAGAACTGTCAGAGCCAATAGTGCTGCATTACAATTGTACAAGATTTTTAATATTAAGTTATTACATTTATTTCAAAAGTAATTTTCATAAGAAATTCAAATAATTTAACCTCCTATATATGCAAAAGTGTCTAGGTTTTATTTTAGAAAAACATCCATAAAGCTAATCTCGCCAAACATGACGTTTAAAACACACACGGTACATACATGCTCCTTTTTTGTAACACTGAATGCAGCCAAAGAAAATCACATTTTCCACATTACACAGATCAAAGATGATCAATCCTGGTTATGCATTTTTTATCAAATTGCATATTTCAATTAATTGAAAAGAAAGATACTGACCTGAGGCCCAACAGGGAATGCAGGATGGGACTGGGTGTGTTGGTGCTGGTCTGCTGGGCTTGTGTCAGGCAGCACTGTGTTTCCCCTGGCCTCTGAAATCCAAAGAGCACATTGACTTTAATATCAAGCCTGGGGACTGCCACATTACCTTCTACTCTGATGTCACATAACATGAAGCTGAAAATGATACGTTAAAGTGCTTTATCAATAACTCAAGCACTCAAATCACTTATCAGCTGCATAAATTATGCTAACATTCATTCAGA
Organism: Grallaria varia; assembly: GCA_013396735.1. Taxonomy (NCBI): domain Eukaryota; kingdom Metazoa; phylum Chordata; class Aves; order Passeriformes; family Formicariidae; genus Grallaria; species Grallaria varia. Next base: position 2,038,490 of record VWZG01007393.1, read on the forward strand.
CCAGCCAACTCATTCAAGGAGTTACAGCAATTTGACAGCAGTGAAACTGAAGCTATCATCAACCCAGCTAATGTGGGTTGCATTATACATCAATTTACATAGAGTACATGAGCACTCCGTGCGTGCGGGAACTGCACTTCGCCACGCTCAGGTGAGCATCAGCCATTGTAATTTCTGAAAGCAGAAATTATCTGAAAAACAATCAAGTCACATCTACTTTCTATTTTAATAAAGTATTTTATTTTGTCAGTTACTGAGGCAGCAAAGGCTCTACTATGCAGAATAAAAAGGCACTATGAAAACTGAAAACTGGTATGCTTCCAAACGACAGCTTGTTTTTTTAATTGCATGTGGAGGATGAGTAAAATTCTGTGAAACCAAGGATTTCCAGCATTTACTGAGATGATCAATGTCCAACAGTCGAACTATAAGCTGGGCACTAAGGACTTGCTAAGCACAGAACACAGCCCAGCCCTACTGGATTCTGCTGAAGTCTGCAGTACACATTTGAAAGGGAAGAAGAGAAATAAAAACATCCTATCAGTTGTAAGAAAGTACCAAGATGTTTTCAAAAACCACGACCCAGTCCTCTGCTTCTGCTGGGTGAAGGGCTTGCACTGATTCACACGGTTTTTCAGCTCTGATGTTGTGATCAGGCCCACACTTTGAAGTTGTGAGAATGACAGCAAGTGTCAAACTCAGCTGCAGGAGAACTGTGGCCTCTTATAGAGCAAGGCCTGGCAGTAGCACCAGGTCTCCTGGTTGGTACAATATCTCCTATTCTGCTATTTATTATTTTGTTTCCTGATGAGTGGTTGAAATTCTGTTCTAAGTAAACCTTAACAAGATGCTCTTTTCCAATGCTTGTCCCATGAATAGCAAGATAATCCAGAACCAGTTTCTTGGCACACCCTTGTGGGGTAAGGAATAAGGATACGATTCTGTCATACTTATAAATTTTAAAGAGGGTATTATCAGCTCATTTAAAACAAATTCTTTTATATATTCTCCAAGGGGAACAACTTATAAATAATGGAAATGTGAAGAAAAAGAAACAAACCACCTTCACCACATTAAGGTACAAATAAAATTGACTGCTACATATTATTCAATTGACTTTATCTCTACAGCAAGGTGTCAATCATAACAGTATTTTAGAATTGGATTAAACAATAAATGTGCAGAGACATTATGCAGAAATCTGAAAATCTGATTAATTTGTAATATTTTTGTGTGGTCTCAAAAACTCAGAAATGGACGTTGTTCTGGGAATACTTACAAACGCTCTGTTGGAATATCTGATTTGGAACTAATAAAAGAACACAAACTTGCTGATATTTTTTAAAGTGAATGCTATAAAAATATGTTTGGCATTTTAATGACCGCTGCCATTTAATAATGAGAATAAGCTGGCCTGCAATAATCAGTGAGGATTCCAACAATTGCTAATAACATGCAAAAAGAGATGCAGCCACTAAATTTCTTATTTTACTGCAATTTACTAATTCTAGTTATAGGAAAACAGAGAGGGAAATGTGAGGCTCAGTGAAAACTGTTTCTTTCAAATGCATAACAATCCTAGTGCTGCTGCCGCCACCCCTAAGACCCAAGACAGGGTTTCCCCAGTACAGGTTCCTTCTATACAAAATAAAGCATTATGTTACTAAACATTATTTTTCCTTTGATAATTTCCACAAACTGTTATGGTCCTTTTTTCAATCTTCTCATCACAGCTGTGTGTATAAACTGATATTAGATCAAAGGCCCAATACCAATGAATACATCATTCCCCATTAAGATCAAATCTCATAAGTCAATTTTGTTTATGTAATTTTAAGGACTGAGAATACTGGTTTTGTGTGCGATTTAATTAATATTAAAACAAGCTCCTGATAATCTGTCAAATCATTGAATTGTCCTATGAAAGCTTTGGGAAAAGAACAAAACCAAAGTCAAACCTTCACTAGGATTAGATTTTATTGCAATTTCTATAGCTTGAGCTCCCAGAAAATAAATAATAAATTCTGAAAAAATATGCCTGGGCATTAGTATTCTTTTTTCCATGGTACAGCTATCCAAAGAACAACTGATTTCTGCTATCTGTACCCTAAGGATTTCTCAATATTTGATCTCACAATCTTTATGTAGTACAAGCTGGTCATACAGAACCATCAAGCCAAAATTAATTACACTCCTTTCCTCTTGCATTGTACTAATTGGAATCACTTAGGATTACATTCCTTTCACACAGTTACTCACCACAGATGAGCCTTGTTTTTTTTTTTTCTTATTTTTTTTATTTCAGTGCTCAGATTCTTTGCCTGCTGCTTCTAATTTACTTTCCATAGGATGCAGGCACCTGAGGAAAACACACACTTTCACGTGCACGCATGGCGTCTTAGATGGCATCCTACAGGAAATTATCCACGCCGTATCCTCAGACTGAAATTCTCACATCTCTCCTGCCCCTTCTAATCTACCTGCTACAACAGCCAGTCAAGAGCCAAGAAAATGCACAGGAAAACCTGCCTGCCGGGCTGGCAGTAAATACAGTGAGGCGAGGATTCCAGGGTTAAGCTCTGTTGCATCACACACAGTGACAGCGTTTTTCCCTTGCTGTATTCAGTAAGACACACAGGTCAGTGCTCCCAGGAAGGCAAAGCTGAGCACAAAACACCAGTAAAAAGCTACTTTTCTCTTTCTGCCTTATAATGTTGGCTGGATGGGTTCTCCTGATTTCAGGGGAGTCAGAAGAGCTCTGTCTATTTCTGATTTCTCTATTATTTCTGATTAACATATTGCTATGAACTTGGAAAAATACCTCCATTAATACCAACTGCCCTAAACTGGTAGCACACAGCCCCCTACACCGTTTCTCCCCTCTGTTTCACTGCCTCGATTTGAAAGTTGATCCATTCCGGATCCTGGAATGACCTCTGCAGGTAAATTATCCCCCTCTCCAAATTCCAGTCCTCACTAATAAAAATGGACTGTCAAAATCCAGCCTAGATTCCCACATGTCCAGACCCAGGTCATTACCTCCTGTCAGGCTGCTCTGCAGCTCTGTCCAGCTTTCTGCCAGTGAGGGGTCTGTCAGCAAGGGAACCAGGACTCACCACAGTCCACCAGCAGGACCATCTCTGTTCTCACCTCTTGGCAGAGATTGGACTCTCATTCTATCTCTCCAAGGCAGAACAGGCACCTGCTTTGGAATGAGAGCCAATTCTCCTGAGCACCGTTTGCCCAGGCAGGTGGCTGAGACTTCTCCAGTAAGTGAGTGCTGACATCCCAGTTTGCTCAGTAGTACCTTAGGAACAGACAGGGGTGCTACTGCCACAGTACTGCCATGACTGTGGACAGGGCTTTAATATTTAATAAGTGGTATTCATCATATGTGATTCACCATAAATTAATTATGAATTATATAATACATACGTTCACCTCTCATCCCACCAAGGGGCTGGAAGGGCATGACATGATAAAAAATTGAAGTGCACTGTAAACACTGCAAAATAACCCTCTTAAAATAAAATATTATTTAAAATAAAGTGAAGTAAAACAAAGGCAATCTTCTTCTCCCCCTATGAAAATAAAAAATTCCCCAAACCAAGTGAAAAACCATGTTGTACAATCTGTGGTTCAAAAAAAAAGAAAAACAAGAAGAGAAACATCAGAAGTAAAAAGAACTTCCACATCCCAAGGCCTCTGAGCCTCATACAAAATTACAACTGTAAATGTACTCGTTATGAACAGGCTTTCCACAGTTTGCTCCCTTTTTTTTCTCTCATACACATTTTCGGCAACACACCAGGTAATTCAGGTCTAAGTGTCTTTATCTCCCAGTGCCCCAGGAAGGAGAGCATGCTCTAATTCCCCACTTTACAACTGATGTCCCTCGCCTGGACATTGAGCCCTTGTCCCACCTGGTGCCCGATGCTGGCAGGGAGCTACACTGAAGAGCAACACAGGACAGATGATGGAGTGCATTAAACTTGGACATCCAGCTCCACCCTGGCCCCATGACAGGACAGGACTAACCCCAGCAGATGATCTGGATGTGGCCTTCAAGAACAAATTCAGTGTGTCTCACATTTGTATCAAAACCAGGGAGATGCTGGGCTACCTCTCTATAGTACTCAGTGCTTTGAAAAATAAGCAGGATCAAATTTAATAAGACTGGATTTTCAGTAATCAAAAGAATACATAAATCCTTCTGAGATTTAAGCAAATATTTTAAATGAAGTAACATTAATAAAAGAACACAATATTTCAAAGAACAGTTCATATTAAAATCTTTAGATACAGTTCCACAATGTGACATTAAATTACTTGTATTTATCTCTCAGTTACCATAACAATAAGAAATCAAGAGCAGACTTTTTTCTTACTCACTGAGACAACTCACATTAAAGATACAGCTCTGAGAATGAAATCATTGAAGTAAAAATACTGTCTGTGAGAAAAAATAGTCTTACATTTTTAAAACTAATAATCTCACAGTCTGAGCATGTTATATAGCTGCATTTAGTGTGAAAGCCATATTACCAGGAGAAAAAAAATGTACCTTTTAAAGAAATTTAACAGACTGACCGATAATATTCAAATTATCAGGTATGATGTATGAAAGCCCATAATCTCTGATTAAAGGGACTCATCTCTTCATTAAATGAACCCTTAACTGTCAGCAGTTATACCGAGTGCAACCTGAACAAAATTTAATAGCTAAAAGAGAAAGATGCAACTGATAAAGAAAAAAATAATATTCCCCCCAAACAATCTTCATTCTGCCAAACCCCACTATATTATGGCTCTTAATTTCACTATTTTCATTTTCCTGCTGCTTCACAGTTTGGACTTGTAGGGAAGAAGCCTTCACAAATCGCCTCTTTGTAAAACCTTAGTAATCAGATTGCTACACAAAATTTCACAAACACATGTAAATTTTACAATACGTGCCGGAGAGAAAATTGAGATTTTATGCTGAATCCATTTTACATTGGTATTATCCTAGGGCTATCAGAGGGACATTCCTGTTACCTCAGCAGAGAAAATCAATCTCTTAAATTACATTAGAATAATGATGCATCCACTGAAAGGTACGAACTTAAGCTTAGGCTTTTCCTATTTAACTGAAGTAGTTAGATAGTTGTCTCCTTCCAGTCCATGACCAAGATGAGGCACACAATTCACTCATTTGGATTGTATGAAACTTCTCTAAGTCTCGGGTTTCCCACCTGATGATTAAGCAATTAACCTTTTCTTGCTGACCTGTACTTGAGATTCTAAGCTTTTATTTTTAGGCAGTAATTTCACCCTCACAAAGAAACACAGGCAAGTAGAGGTCTGGATGTTTGTAGGATTACTACCAGCACCTGTTAATTCTGAAACTTAACAGAATTGTAATGGTTGGTGTTATTATGTCACTGTTCAATCATTTTAGCACAGCGTACAAATATTGTGCGTATCTCCCACAATGTCAGATTGTGTCAACTTAAATAACTTTCATTCTTAATTTTCCCCTAGCAATGTACAAAAACCTGGTTTACCTTTGAAAATGTTTGTGGTGTGATAAGGAAATCATGTATTGATTACCATATTGACATATATGTCAATGTAATGTTCTGTACGGAAATGCTAAAAATCCTGCATGCAAAATGGGTTGAATTAGACTGCAGAATGAACAGCGCAGGTTTACTTCACTGAACGTATCATGCAGTCCTTAAGTAAGTAAAACACCAGAGTACTATACTTCTCTGCAACTGCAAAGCTACTAAAACCTTCTGGGGAGCTCAAAAATCATTCTGCCAGCAGAGCACAAAATGCCATCTTTGCCTGGTCCCTGGGTTTACCTTCTCCTAAAGGATCTTCCTCCGCAAGGCACAAGAGGTAGTGGAAATCTCTGTCCTCATTACCCACATGCACAGAGCTGGCTTTGTATTTACGTACCTGCATCTTTCTGCATTAGGACTGATAACATAAAAACTACATGACCCTTTATAATGAAAATCAGACTATTAAAGTGATTCATGTTACAGAGAACTTCTCCTGGGCAACCACCAGTTATATTTACCACCTAAGAAAAAACTCACCATACCAAGGCACAAAAATCACTCATAACTCAAAGCCCCCGTTCTCCCATGGCCTTAAATTTTCTTCTTTTGCGTCTTTATTTTTGCTCCTCTTTAATTGTCTTATCTTTTTCTCTTTTCCATAAGAGAGATTTTTTTTCCTATTGGTGCCTATATGAATATTCTTCCACTTCAGATACTTCATATGAGAATAGAAGTGTCGCTACCACAGCAAAGGTGAAGGGATATAATTACAAAAGTATGTTTTTTATTCAAAATAGACTCATTCTACTTTTCTTCCCCCCCTAAGTACACTGCATAAAAATCCCTTGTTAATGGTACATACATTTTTTATGAATGGGACCCTTCATATTGAGAGTTCTAGTTTCTTTTATACTGTATGCATTAGCACAAATATAATCACATTAAGGTCACAAAGACCATATCAGTTTTCCCTGAATTCATACAACATTTCATACTCACTGTTTGCTGTTAATGCTGGTGAATGCAATGATGATAAAGGTTACTTACCAGAAGATGGACAGTTGAATGCATTATTATTTCATGTTGGGCTGCTGATCCCTAGCTAAGAAGGGCAGGAGGCTTCTCTATATTAAACTTTCCTTTCTTTCTATCTCTGGAAGCTTACTAAATGCCAATGAGTGAGCACATTAAAGAACATCTATTTTGGGACAACTGTTAGACTTTGCCATCTTTATAGCTATCTAAGATTTCTTTATGATTTTTTACAGCATTTATCAATGCATTCTTTCCTAATAGGCAAGAGGGCAAGCTTTCCACCAAAAGCCCAACTTTCTGACACTCACCATCCGCACCTGACTCCTGTACCCTTCCCCCAAATAAGGTAGACTATGAAGATATCTTAAAATGATATACATTGCTGTTTGCCTGGGGAACCTTGCACAATTGACTTAATATGTGTTTGGCTGCTGGTTCTACAAGCAATTCATGTGGATGAACTCTGGTGCATGGTAATTCAGGCTTCTGGGTGGAAGAAAAGGGTAGTATGTCTGCTATGCTTTGCTTTTTCCAAGATATAATGACCGACTAATTTCAAAAGCGAGGGCGCTGGTAGGTGGCTGATGACAGAAATTAAACTCTCAACTTTGACAAGGGATTGGAAAGAAAAAGCAGTAAGATGGGAAGCAGGTGAATCCAGTATCCTATTGGATTTTGTTGGGATGAAAATATCCAGTTAAGGAAGGAATTAAACCTAGTAAAAGGATCTGGCAGCAGAGCCAGCGTTTAACGAAATGTACCCCACAATATATGTAAACTCCTACTGGAGCATCCTGATCAGCAAGCGTGGTAGAACAACAGTGGTTTATCAACCTGGGTTCACTGTCTGCTTTCATCCCTGTGGGGTCTTTAACAATTTTACACTCTTTGCTGTGGTCTTTGCACAGCTCCCTCAAGTCACTCACTACAGGTTGTTCAGCTGTTTGGACTTTTTTGAGACTCTTGAAAGAGCCGTCCCGTGGCTTGGTGTCCTGTAGGAGTCCAGTGGAGAACCAGGAGGAAACCCTAACAGTGGCAGCAACTCTGTATGCAGGAGACCACGCTCCTGGATCAGACAACGTAACAAAACTAGCAAGTCCTCATTATCAACCTATTTAGCAGCACTTGCACCTTCAGCAATTCCTAGATACAAAAATACAACAGGCTTTCTTAAGTATCCTGTGCCATTTGATGTCTGCAGCAAGTTCTCATGATGTGGCTCAGCAGCGTGAGACATTAGTTCAAATGTAAGGGTTGGCTGGGAGTTGCAGAAACTCACGGTGTGAATGCCTTTGGATCTTGTAAATCCTGAACTGCGTTAGCTTCTGTCTCTCCATTATTGTCTGAACTCAACTGTAGTGGCTATTTACAATTAGCTTTTGCCAGGAGTTCCCAAACACTTTATCTGTTTTAAAAGAGCCTTCAGTCTGCCAGCCAGGTCTTGCAAACTATGCCAAGCCTTACCATTACTAAACCAAGTTTAAAACACACAGCAGGGGCTTTGGGCTCACACACCACCCCACACCCCCTCCATTCCCTTTCTCCTTCACAGACCAAAAGCTGAAAACTCAAAAAATAGCTAAAGAACTACTAGTCAACATTATCATCATGTCTGGATTTGAGCAGCTGTTTGCCAGTCAATGACAATAAAACACTCTACAGCAGCCACTAAGATGGCCTTTTGTTCACTGAAAATGCCCAAAAATATCTGCAGAGAAATAATCGAGTGGTTTTTAAACATTTAGATACTGTTCCTGTAATATGTTGATCTTGCCTTTATGTGATTATAAACATGTTGGATCAGTTCTGTAGGAAAGATTTAAGAATACAGCACAGGTTAAAAAAAAGCTTTACATGTAAGAGGGATATATCCCAGGACAGCTGGAGTGCATGAAAGACCTCCCGGTTAGCAACTCCTTGTTGTGGCAAGACCTCTCATTGTAACAACATGTAGTGAAGGAAGGAAAAAAAGCAGAAAGAAGCCACAGAACTTGGCTTTGCCAAAATAGCAAGTGGCAGGCAATGTGCTTCAAATAGGGCACTGTGACACATCCTAACAGGATTAGATTATATGGAATATACAAACTGCTTCTAATCCATGCCAATGCTCGTCTTCATACATATACATGTATGCTGCTCTATATATAGATACATATTTTTAAACAAATCAATTTCTACATCACTTTCATTTTTACATTATATCATCCTGTTTATTTTTTCAGCATTACGGTAATTGAAAAATAACTACTGGTAAAAGATGCTATTAATTTAAGTGAATTCATAGTGCATTATGTCACTAATAGACTTGGGTAACACTATTTCTTTATCCTTTTTACAAAGCATTACTTTATTGTCCTCTCATTTCTAAGATTTTACTTCCACTTAAAGTCAAGTTGAGTGAGGGCTTTGCAGAATTCTATTATATTATTGTCCTGTCATTATTCTAACTCCATTACACAACAACACAAAACCAGCATCAGCTTCCATTTGTCATATTATTTACTTTGAGGATTATGTCAGATCTCAGACTATGTGAACGTGCCTACTAAACATAATTTGGAGTTGGGCAAAAAGTAATCCCTGAATCCTTCTGAGAAAGCTTTTAAAGAAAACATTTTTAAAGTATTCTGTAAGAGCTCTGGCATGTGACTTTGACCCATGCAACCCTTTAGAAGAACCTGGCTGAATTTACAAAAAAATAAGATCACGTTTAAAGGTACATACAGAGAATCAGATTTGAACTTCTTTGCCCATGCTCCCAGCTGAGCTTACAGAAGCCAGAACCACAGCTCATGGTGCTCTACAGATGCACACTGTGTGTCTCCAACAAAGCTGTGCTGCTTCTCTGCCCACAAAACTGTCTTATGTCTGCCCACAATGGAGCACAGAGAACCCGGGGCTAAGAGGACCCTGCGTCCACCTTTCCTACAAGTCAGATCCTTTGACAGCCAAAAGATGGTTCAGCACAGCCGATGTGCTTTACGGAATTGGATTGCTGTTGCCTTCCTAATATCTTCTTTTAGTGCTCCCAGCTTTGAGGATACGCAAAAGGCAGCCAGGGCTGGTTTGAAATAGCTGACCCTTCCACAGGCTGGTCCTTATGGCTGCCATAAAGATCAGGTGTTAATCTGGCAAAAGGAAGATTAAGGCTTGATGCTGCTCTGAGCCCTTCCCCAGGTGTTTTCATCTCACACACGGAGTGTTCTTGGGCATCAGAGCATAGAGAAGTCCTGGACATGTCAATTAGAGTGGTCCCATCGGCAGGTATTGCCAGCATGCTGCTTCATCCAGCCACAGAAAACAGGATGTGGTTGTTTTTAGTTCAGTCATTGTGGAGAACAGCTTGTATGTGCCAGGGTACTTTGGACACTTTGTTATAATAGCATGGGTTTTGCTTAATGCTGTTCTAATGACTTTCCTCCAAAGAGCATCAGTAGATACCACAACCCTCTAGATGGTAACAATGAATAAACATCAGCTTGAGAAGTGCAGGTCTATATTATTTATGAAACCGCAATTCCACTGTAAATAATCCAGCTGTTTAAATAATATGTATCTATAGAATTGAGTCTTCTGTATACAAATAAATAAGGCTTTATTGCAATGTCAGAAGTTAACAAACCAGTCAATAAAATCAATATCTCACTTTTTCTTGCTTATATATCTAACTTTTCTCCACCTTTCCTATGTTCTCTGTTTGTTCTGGTTACATATTAACATTCTGAAGGATATATAGGTCTTCTGATATTGTTCAGTAAATAGTGATCGGAAGAAAAGTCTGAAGAAGCACCACCTCAGCGATTTAATACTCTGCCTATTTATTGTGTGCTTTAACATATACCTGCCTGGTATAAATCAGGGAGAAAGAAAATGTCTTGATCCATACATCAGGGTGCTATAGATTTTTAATGTGAATGATTATATTAAGGTCTAAGTAAATTAGGGTCATATTGATACATTTAGCTAAAAGTTCTCCAGGCCTGAATTGCACTATCACATAACCATTGTCAAAACAGCACAGCCAGATCAGAACACGGAGCTGCTTATGCCTCTGTGGTTAAGGTTGTGTCAGCATTTCCATTATGCTTCACATTTTTCAAATATTTATAGCTTGGCTGTAAAATCTGCTTTGGCCTGAAACTTGGTGAACCAGAAGTAAGATTCTACAAATCTTGACTCAAGAAAGTTGGCCATTCTATTTCAGCTTTTTTCTGGGTCCTGCCAGATTACCATTCAAGGTCAAAGTTTGTGAGCCTGGTTGCTTTATTTTCTTAATGAATAGAGGATGGGGTCCTTTTAAAAAATATTCTTTAAAGAAAAAAAATGTATGGAAGGACTGGAAAATAAGGCTTGACTTTGTGATTTGATTAGGTCCCTAACTCAATAATCTCTTGTTTTCAGTACTTCGAAGAAGAACTAAAATTAACAGCAAAGCTGCCGCAACATAAAAACTAGCCATGGGGCAAATGCACTAAATTTTGTTCCACTAATTACATTTTCTTGTGGGTTTTCATCTGGGATCTAGCACACCTCCTAAACAGCATAAAATTGGGAGGGCTCCAAATGAGCCATTCTCATCTATCAGGAATACAAACATGCTCACTAAAGCTATCTTATTATGTATGCTCCATACAGGCTCCTTATTCAAAAATATTTTAACAGATGTCATGCTGGATAAATATAATGGCTCATCTGAGGCCTAGAAACATTTTACGCACAGTAGAAACAAATTTGGGCAGCATTTTTCAAATTGAGTTAAGTCCTTAATGCACACCCACAGGCTTACTTAGACTTATAGATACAATATCTTTTTCTTCCTTTCTCCTTAGCTAGCTGAGCACATCATCTGTTATCGACAAAAATTTTCCTGTTCTGATGCTGCTCTCTTGGTTCACTGCTGAAATATATATCCTAAATCTGCATTTGGCTCCTGGGTGAGATTTCTGTGGAGCGCTGGCTGGAAGACAAGCACAAGCCCTTTCTGCAGGGCTCCAGCAGCCTGCAGGTTACCTGCAGAGAAACACAGGAGGCGCAGGAAGGACCACAGTACCCCCTGAATCCTTTCTTTTTGAAAAAATGACCACAGACAGGGTTTGCCCGAAACAGCAGAGGGTAGCAACACATTCCTGCACCTTGCTAACCTACCCTTGTGAGCAGTCACAGTAAAATAAATGTTAGCATGAACCACCTGTTTATGCTGCTGGGTAAGACACCCTCATACATGGTGAGCTTGTGGTACTGCCCTCAGGTCTTGGAGAGGTTGCAAGGCTTTGCAAGACTTCATAAGAGTTTAAATATGTTCTTTTAGTTTATGGGATTTTGTTTGATATAAAAAAACCAGGCTCTGGCAGCTGCACGGGTGCAAGTACTCGGTTAATAGCGAGTGATACCTACTGTGAGCAGCATGAAAAGTCCTTACATGGAAGTTATTTCTTCCCCAGAAGTTTCATTTCAGGTCACACAGTAACACTGAGACAAACTGTGGCAGTAAGACACAGTCTGGCTGCTTTCTATTAAAGTAGAAGGTTTCTTGAAAGTACCTCTGACTTTTGCAAAGTTGGAAATCTTAAGCACTGGGTTCTATTGGCAGCACATGTGTCCTGACCTTCCAGTATGGCATAATGGTTGTGTTGTGTCCTGTGCTGGGGCCACGGGTTGTCACAGTGGGCTGCAGGCAGGAACACTGTGTGTTCTTAGGGCAATCTGCACTGCAGGTGGGATCTCCAGGCACAGTCCTTGCCTGTAACGTTCCATGCTGGGACAGCTCAGTCCCGGAGCACCCTGGCAGTGCAGCTGCTCCGAGACCCCAAGTGGGCTGAGCCGGAGAGCGCTGCGGTGCTGCTCTGCTGCACAGCCAGGGCCAGGCAGGGCACCAGGCAGCACAAATACCAGCGCTGCTAAGGCACAGCAGCACAAATACCAGCGCTGCTAAGGCACTGCAGCACAAATACCAGTGCTGCTAAGGCACTGCAGCACAAATACCAGTGCTGCTAAGGCACTGCAGCACAAATACCAGCGCTGCTAAGGCACTGCAGCACAAATACCAGCGCTGCTAAGGCACTGCAGCACAAATACCAGTGCTGCTAAGGCACTGCAGCACAAATACCAGCGCTGCTAAGGCACAGCAGCACATTTAGGGGCTGATGGGGAGCAGCACCGTGGAAGGGAGGTCATCTGGCAGCCTGAGCTTTCTGCACCAGCCTTTCCAGGGATAGCTCCCCAAAATATTAGGCCACTATCATCAAGTAGGACAGAGACACTGCTGACTTGATCAGTTATTTGAGCATCCTATAACCTGTACACCTCAGGAGCAGGGCACATCCCTTCAGAGAGCAAAAGGCTGCTGCCTATCTACAGCATCAGGCAGCACGACCAGTGTGCCTCTGGGCACTGAAATGACTTCATCTCACAACTTCAGGCTGACTCACTGTGGGAGATACAGCTCAGGGAGTAGAAAAAAAAAAAGTGGTTTAGTCATTGCAAAGAAAAGTGACAACATTTATGTCTCCTCTCTAGGTTTTAAACCTTCATTCATTTCTTTCTGAAGCACAGAGTACTAAAGGGTTGGATCCCCTTTCCTGCTCAGCTTCTCTTTTTTTCTGTGCTGTTTTCCTCCTCTTTTATGAGGATCCTTGGACAAAACCCCTGACAGAGTGACTTCAAGAAGATTAAAAATATGTGGGGCTAATTGCTTATGTTTTTAAAGGCAGGGTGGCTCTTGGAAAAAAATATCTCAAGTGCAATATATAAGGTAATTTGAAACACACTCTTTTTTCTGAGAATAACTTTGTGTTTGGAATAAAAAAGGATTTTGCATTAAAATGGGAAGAGTGGAGGAAATCGCAGTAGATGGTGACTGATCCTGCTACTGACACAAGGGTTTAAAGCACATCAGGGAATCCTGGAGGCCCTTTACACTTCACCCTCTCATGCTGGAACAGAAAGCAGAATTTCCCCGCTAGGAGCAGCTCATCTTCCAAGAGTACTGTCCTACTCCACAAAGACAAATATTTTCAAACATAGTATCATATTCACACTCTACTCTTCTACATACCAATGACATAAATACCTAAATATTTCAGAACTATAATATAATGCAATAAGATTCAGCATAATAACATCCATCAGAAAGGACAACTTAAAAGAAAAACATTGCATTTTCTGTATGAAACGATATATAATGATCATTGCCTGTGAATGGATCAATCTGGCTCCAGTGGAGCAGCTGCATAAGCATTCACGACAGCAATAGCTACAAGCTCTGGTGAGATACTTTTCTTCCCAATGTCATCTCATTTTATTCCCCCTGAGCAAGGCTGAAAGTCATGCAGAAAAAAAAAAATCCCAAGGCAGCTTTCTCTCTCTGCCCCCATTCCTGAAATTCTTGATTTTATTAATAAATCTCAATAGGCTAGCAAATTCCAGTTATAACACATTGAGTGCAATTACAATCACCACAAATCCTGGGGTTATGGGTTTACAGTGTTGGGGGGTTAAAAGCAGACTCTAGGACAAAACAAAACGTACATAATTTGTAGTTAAAAAGGAAAGCTTTTTGTTTTAAAATCCTTTTGCCATTTCAATTTTATACAACTGATGGGAATAATGCAGACAGTTAAAAGTATCATTGTCATAATTCTCTTCTTCTAATATACTTTTAATAATTTCAATGAAATGGAAGAGTCAAAACTGAAGTTTTGTATTTGGAGGCCAGATCTCACTGAATTGCACTCCACCAAGAACCAAATGAAGTTTTCCACCACATTTCTACCCTACACTTTGACGGACAATTTGATTCCAGACCAATATTTGAATTCAAATAACTCTCTGTTTCTCTAATATGCACCAGCATATTCTCAAGCAATATGCTTGAAAGTTGTAAAAGGTCACGACAGGAATGCCACACACCAAGATGTATGTCAGAGCCACACTTAATCAGCCCTCGGTCCTCATGTACCACAGGGGGTTTGTTCTCTGAATCCCCAAACTTTTCTGGAGCAGATGTGGAGTCATTTATACAATCTCAGCCTAGGTATAATAGCTTGGTTTTTATGGGTCCCCAAGTGCACAAACTGGAGGCTAAAACCCCTTTCCTACCTCCTTTAGGAAATTCATAGGTTCTGAGGCCATTCATTTTCCTGAACATATTTGATAGCTTTTACTGATGATGGAACACAAAACTACAGGGCATTCCTACTGTAGTGCCAATGAACATTAAAGAATTACCAGTTGCTTTTAATAAATGACAAGAAATACTAATGATGTGGTAATAGCAGTTGACAGCATTATTAGCATGAATATTTTTCTGCCCCGTTTACCTTGGGGGGCAATTTCCCAGAGACAACAAAGGCTAGGAGTGAATTCACATCCCAAACTGAGCAGTCAAATGCAACCCACAGTCAGGATTTTTGAAAATGACTCATTTATCTGACAGACCTGTACAGTCTTCTCCTTTCCATGTGCTACTGCAGAGGCAAACACCTGGGAACTCATCAGAAGTGACAGCTCTCATCTTTCCAACTAATAAGGACTGTTTTAAACAGCCCAGCTCTACAGTCAATTTTGTGTCAAACTCCCATCCTCTACACATTAAACAAGAGCAGTGAACACTGAATGGGGGATGCACCAAAGCAACTCTTCTAGCAAGGATTGTCCTTAGCCCACTCCCTCATCTGGCAGGACCGTAGCAATGCTCCCAGGTGAGCGGTGCAGCATTTTAGATCTCATTGTCATCATATTAAGTACACCCCAACAGTGCAAAATGTCTATGCATCATTACCATCCCCTAGGCTTGAAGGCTTCCACAGAACTACTTTGCCTGTTTATCCCAAGTCCTTTTTTTTGGCATTCTCTGCCATTTATAGAGCCATGACTATTCCAGCCTGTCCCCCTGTGTCACCAGGTAACCATCTACTTTCACCTGAAGGGCCATCTCTCTGTCAAGTCCATTTGCACAGAAGACCCAAGACAGTCCGTGTGGGAACATATCGCCTGGCTACCTTTAGAGTCATTGGTTCCAATTATTTTCTGCCCAGTAAGCCATGAATAAAAATATCAAACCCCAGCATTTATTAGAACTAATATGATCAGTGAAGTATTCATTTTTATGGCTGTCAGTCATTTCAGCAGCAATGATGGTGCTCAGTGAAGACTTTCCAGTCTTTTACTTACTGTGGTTTAAATTCTCCAAGGACTTTGCATAACTGCTTCATGTGTGAACAGGCAGAACCCCCTGCAACTATTTTTCCTCTCATCAAAGTTCCCAGCAAATATTTCATTGATTTTGTTGTTGTTGTTTGGTTGGTTTTTTTAAAGGCCAAGTCCAGGAGTGGTGGATTTCTTACCAAATTTACATCCAGTTGGCCAAATTCTGCTCTCTGACATGTGCAGTTCAGCTGAATGCTGGAGAATTCCAAGGGATCCCTCAAAAAGATGAATACTGTGAGGGTCTGACTGTCCCTCTGCTGGGAGCTCAAGGATCTGGTCCTGACACACATTATATTAGGTATGCATGAGTCAACATCTTTTAGTGCTCAATTTTAAGCCTGCACATTTCTGCTTAATTTCAGTATAACTAGTCACACTGCCAACACGTACAGGCGTGGGGATTAAGTGACAGCTAAACAAAACCCCTTCTGCATCCATGTTTTTGTGCTTAAACATCATGTCCTCTGCACAGAACGTGAAGGTGCAACAGCACATATTTCTGCCCCTAGTCCATGTGTTTATGCATCTGCTCCAACATGATGTGCTGGCAACCCTTGCACTGTACCTGTGCTGTGCCTCAGATGGGGGATATGTCCTTAGCAGAAGGATGGGCTCCCTGAGCTGGTTCACCACTTGGGTCCAGTGCACAGGGCAGAGCAGAGTCAACGTGGAGTGAGGAAGCCTAAAGAGCAGCACCACTGAAGGTGTTAATGTTACTTCTGCAGAAAGCATTCATCTTTGGGCATCTGCTGATGTGAACGGTTCAAACACAGACAGTGACTTACACCTACAGTATATTGGACCCATTATTTTTATGATCCTGACCCTAAAATTCAATTCTAAGAGACTGGGCTCTGGCAGACAGAACTGGAAATTACTTCAAGAAGCAAACTATACTTGAAGACCTTGTTTTCAAATTTTTGGACAGGCATAACATAGCACAGTTGAAACACCTTTGTACAACACCTTTGGATTTTCATACATTCACTCCAGAGGTAGGAAAGGTTGACAGTGTAAGTTTTTTACAAAAACTCCTCTTCTCATGGAACATTGCTGGCTTCCAAACAGCACAGCAGAGCAGTGCAGTAGGTTGTCTGCCTTCTTGTGCAGAGGAGAGCATGCACTGCACCAACAGCAAGCAGAGCTGGTATCGCCAGACACACAAAGGCATGGATTACTTAGGCCAGCAGTGTGAAACACTGAGCTTGGAAATGAACCTGGCAGCAGGCCAGGAGATCAGATCCAGAGCAGCTCTTTGTATTCTAACACACGTGTCTGAATCGATGCTCAAACCAACAGACTCCCTGAAGCCTTCCCTGGCACGCTGTTTGTTGACATGTTGCTCAACTCTATGTTGGCCAACATGTTCACCATTCTCAGCGGGAATCCCTGCGGATTCCCGGGGAAGTTTTCCTGTGTCTGAGCACTAAGCAATTTTTAGGCTTTTCAAGCTCTCCTCTGCTGATTGAAAAAATAAATAAATAAATACAAGAGGACCTAGATTATTTAATACATGCCTGTTTGGTCAAATTGCAGTTCAGATCCTGAATTATACACGTCTGATTTACAAAGGGAAATTGATTTCAATAAAAAAATATTAATTGATTTCCATAGGTTTGACACAGTATGTCAACATCATGACATCTAATAAAGACCAGGAGGAACACATGAAAACAGTGCTACTTGCCAAGGTCCGCTCCCTCTGTGTCCCAGAGGAGGGCTATGAGCCCCATTTCTGATTTAAATATTATTTTAAACATGCTGTCATCATCCTTGGAATCCAGTGATTCCCTCTTATAATAAATCTATCATGCATTTAAAAGTGCCGTGGTTTTCAGATCTGCACCAGGGACTAGCAATCAATTCAAATGAGAGAGAGAAACCACCACTGCCTAAAATCAGCCTAACATGAAGAAGATAATGAATGTACTTCCCCATCACTGTTAGTCACAGTGAGAATAACTCAGCAAAGCACCTCCAGTGACTGGCGTTATTAAACTGTGTACAGGCCCCTTTGGCCACCCTGGTATATGGACCACCCTATTCTGTGCCACTCCATTCAGAAATTTTGGTGTGATGGCTGAGCTGGTGGGAATTGGTCCCCATGTCCTCTGAAGGCAACAATCCACGGCTACCTTTTTCCCCTCCTCTGTCTTCTTCCCCAAATCTCCCTCAACTACCCCCTTGTCTTGCTAACAGGAAAATGCTATTGTTGTTTGTGAAGATTTCAGAGACATTTAGTCTTGCAAATCTAGCTAATCACTGAAAACCCATTTCTTTAAATTCAAAAGTCCTTCTGTTGGATAGTAATAACCCAATTCCAACCATGCTCAGGGAAAGAAAAATACACAAAAACTTAGTTTTCTTTGGCTATTTAAGAACTGTGTGAATTCCTCATAGATCTATGGTGGCCCTCATATTAAGAGTCATCATTTGTTTTATTCCCAAGAGAAGCCATACAAACCTTGAACAGGAAAAAAATAAGCACACATAGCAGACCTATTTCCTTTCTTTTGTCTTTCAGATAAATGTTACTTCCACCTGTAATCTACATGAAAAAAAAACAAACAAACAAACAAAAACAACAAATCAAACCGAAAAACAAAAAGAGAAAAAGGAGTTCATTAAAATTTTGGAAGTCTAGAAGTTCTGCAGTCAGACACTAAGAGATGGTTCATATCCAACTTACTGTCTGAGGACTGAATTTTAGCAACCTGAAACAACACAAAAGTCTGTCTCTCTCCTGCATCTAACTGTTTAGAACCAGTAAAAATGGAGAAGAAATAAGATGTCCTCCACTTATTTCACTGATGGAGAAACCCAGGCACAGGAAGTAGATTGACCGTGATCTTGCCCAAGATTGACCTGTCCAAGATGCTGCAACAAATCCATGTTGGAATTAGAACTGATCTTTCCTCTGGAGCTGTTTTGTGCCCAAACCTGAGCTCAAATGAAAGCAAAAATCAACCAAAAAACAACAATAAATGATATTGGCAGCTGGAAAAGGAGAAAACTAGCTTGTGGGGACAAAAAGTTGCACTTTGAGGGAAATGCAAGCATTCTTCCCAAGAAACTTAAAGAATATCAAGCTGTGGAAAGCCAAAACATTCCACACAAATTGATGAGAAACTGCAAACAAGATAATTTTAGGCTTTTCAAAATAAGAGATATTAACAGTGTATCCCAAAAGGGCCAAGCGTAGCCCGTAGTGAGATGCAGCAGTCTCTAGAAGTTTGTGAATCCTCCGTGTGTTGCCCCATTTTTCCCCTTGGATGCCTCTCTTCTTGAGTCCCAGGGCATTGATTGGATTCAAATTCTTTTTCCTTTATCCTGTCTCTCTTACCCAATGAACTACATGAAGCACTTTGATGAGTGGACAAGACCATTCTGTAGTCATCCAAGGTATTTGTCAAGGGGCTGTATTTAAATATGCATTATTTGCAACAAAGGAATAAGACTATGAAAGGGTACTAGAAAATTAAATGCAGCTATAAATTAATTTCTGTAATTACTATTCATTAATATTTAATATATTTATATAAAGGATAAATCTCCCCAATTCCCTAGGCATCCTGCATTTAATAAAGTGGAAACAGCTTATCTCCTTCTTGTTGCTGAGACTGGATTTGTAATAACTAGTAATGTTAAATGTATTTTTTAAAATCAATAATAAATAAATACATAAACACTTCCCTCCAGAATGCTCCTGATGTTATTCACAAAATTAAAAAAAAACCAAAACAACTACAGAATGCCAAGGGACTTCATAACCGTTTCATTACTACCTTCCTAATTGTATGTGGTGGAACTGCATAATCAGTTTATTGAAATTGAAATCTTTGGAACTGATTCTCCCTACAGACAGTAACAATAAGCATCCTGTGCAATAACACAGTACTTAATGTAATATAAACATTATATGCACCAAGATTTAAACATCCTTTGGCTTCACCTGCTGGAATTGGACATTTTTAACACTCCTGTGTTCTGCCTCTGCAGTGAATCAAATATCTAATTTACAGGCTGCAAAACACAATATTCCCATATTACAATAATAAAGGAAGATACCTTCAGAAAACAGACACGCACACACAATTGGTATAAGGATAAGCAAGACTACATTTAATAAAGTGTAAATAAAGCAGACCTTTCTAGAAAATTTGAATGGATTTTGATGCACAATATGAAAGAAATTGCTTCTGCTTCCCACTGTGTCCCTGTGCCTCTGCAAATAACTAGGCTGAGACTACACAGTCNTTTAAATTCAAAAGTCCTTCTGTTGGATAGTAATAACCCAATTCCAACCATGCTCAGGGAAAGAAAAATACACAAAAACTTAGTTTTCTTTGGCTATTTAAGAACTGTGTGAATTCCTCATAGATCTATGGTGGCCCTCATATTAAGAGTCATCATTTGTTTTATTCCCAAGAGAAGCCATACAAACCTTGAACAGGAAAAAAATAAGCACACATAGCAGACCTATTTCCTTTCTTTTGTCTTTCAGATAAATGTTACTTCCACCTGTAATCTACATGAAAAAAAAAACAAACAAACAAACAAAAACAACAAATCAAACCGAAAAACAAAAAGAGAAAAAGGAGTTCATTAAAATTTTGGAAGTCTAGAAGTTCTGCAGTCAGACACTAAGAGATGGTTCATATCCAACTTACTGTCTGAGGACTGAATTTTAGCAACCTGAAACAACACAAAAGTCTGTCTCTCTCCTGCATCTAACTGTTTAGAACCAGTAAAAATGGAGAAGAAATAAGATGTCCTCCACTTATTTCACTGATGGAGAAACCCAGGCACAGGAAGTAGATTGACCGTGATCTTGCCCAAGATTGACCTGTCCAAGATGCTGCAACAAATCCATGTTGGAATTAGAACTGATCTTTCCTCTGGAGCTGTTTTGTGCCCAAACCTGAGCTCAAATGAAAGCAAAAATCAACCAAAAAACAACAATAAATGATATTGGCAGCTGGAAAAGGAGAAAACTAGCTTGTGGGGACAAAAAGTTGCACTTTGAGGGAAATGCAAGCATTCTTCCCAAGAAACTTAAAGAATATCAAGCTGTGGAAAGCCAAAACATTCCACACAAATTGATGAGAAACTGCAAACAAGATAATTTTAGGCTTTTCAAAATAAGAGATATTAACAGTGTATCCCAAAAGGGCCAAGCGTAGCCCGTAGTGAGATGCAGCAGTCTCTAGAAGTTTGTGAATCCTCCGTGTGTTGCCCCATTTTTCCCCTTGGATGCCTCTCTTCTTGAGTCCCAGGGCATTGATTGGATTCAAATTCTTTTTCCTTTATCCTGTCTCTCTTACCCAATGAACTACATGAAGCACTTTGATGAGTGGACAAGACCATTCTGTAGTCATCCAAGGTATTTGTCAAGGGGCTGTATTTAAATATGCATTATTTGCAACAAAGGAATAAGACTATGAAAGGGTACTAGAAAATTAAATGCAGCTATAAATTAATTTCTGTAATTACTATTCATTAATATTTAATATATTTATATAAAGGATAAATCTCCCCAATTCCCTAGGCATCCTGCATTTAATAAAGTGGAAACAGCTTATCTCCTTCTTGTTGCTGAGACTGGATTTGTAATAACTAGTAATGTTAAATGTATTTTTTAAAATCAATAATAAATAAATACATAAACACTTCCCTCCAGAATGCTCCTGATGTTATTCACAAAATTAAAAAAAAACCAAAACAACTACAGAATGCCAAGGGACTTCATAACCGTTTCATTACTACCTTCCTAATTGTATGTGGTGGAACTGCATAATCAGTTTATTGAAATTGAAATCTTTGGAACTGATTCTCCCTACAGACAGTAACAATAAGCATCCTGTGCAATAACACAGTACTTAATGTAATATAAACATTATATGCACCAAGATTTAAACATCCTTTGGCTTCACCTGCTGGAATTGGACATTTTTAACACTCCTGTGTTCTGCCTCTGCAGTGAATCAAATATCTAATTTACAGGCTGCAAAACACAATATTCCCATATTACAATAATAAAGGAAGATACCTTCAGAAAACAGACACGCACACACAATTGGTATAAGGATAAGCAAGACTACATTTAATAAAGTGTAAATAAAGCAGACCTTTCTAGAAAATTTGAATGGATTTTGATGCACAATATGAAAGAAATTGCTTCTGCTTCCCACTGTGTCCCTGTGCCTCTGCAAATAACTAGGCTGAGACTACACAGTCTGAATCCAACTTACTTCTACTTAGCAAGGGCACTTCACTCTTGTGAGGAGGTCCATTCATACAAACAAAAGTATTTTTAATCAAGTGTATACCCAGATATCAATATAATTGCTCTCTAAAGGAAGAGGCTTATATTTCAGTTTGCAGGATTAACATGATAGCAAATAACAATGAGACTAAGAAACCTCCACCTGCACATTCTCGAGTCAACATTATGTCAACAAAAAGAACTCAAAACCAAGAAAAAAGTTGTACCTTTACCTGCTTTCATTTTCAACAGCAAATAAATAAAAAAAAAAAGCTGATGTTTTATTATTTTATTGTTACTGATAGTATTTTGAAGGTTTTTGTCCTCTTTAAAGATTAGGAAAAGGTTTTTTTGGGGAAAATCTCTGGTTGATGGGTTTTGAGAAGATCTTTTTACAGGGGCTTCTAACAGCATATTTAGAAAAGCCTTTACCAAACAGTTCAATACTTTAATTAATGAGGACTAGCTGATCCCACTAACATTTCCAACAAACAATTAAAAAAAAAAAAAGTAGAAACAGAAGAACATCCTGAAATAAATTCTAATATCAGAAAAGGAGTTGAGAAAGTTTCTTCTCTATAGTTCTATCATCCTGTGCCAACAATCGCATGTGAACATCTTCAAATGCCACTCTCAGTCACCTCATCTTCATAAAGTTTTATAAGACACTGAAAAGGAAATTAAGATTAGGGCTACTAGATATTGGGACTGTTCATCCCTCCCCAGGGGTCAACACTGATGGTGCACAATATTAGGGTGTCACAACCTCTATGGGACTTCACAACCACAGCCAGTCAGCAGAAGCACCAGCTCTTCTTCAGGACAGGGGACTCCAGAGTTAAGCACAGCATTTTGTGATACTATTTTAAACTTTTAAAGAATGTAACAGCTTTGCAAAGCCATGCAAAGCATCAAACAGACTGTTTGGAGCCATCTCCATGCTTGAACAAAGCCTCACAACAAGGATGGACATCACACCACAGCCAAAGAATACACCTGGTTAGTGTCCTAAGAACTGCAATGACAGAATAAGTCAAAGATAATTCCAAACATAGGGGGTCCAATCCTGTATCTCTCAGTATTTTCTGGTGCCAGCACAAGCCATGAGATACAGCACTATCCCTTTGGGAGGAACAGGAGGAAAATGACTTGACAAGAGCCTAAGTGACTGCAGAGGGCAAGAGATGACACAATGTCTTGCCCATGGGGTGCTGCTTTGATTGCTTAAACCTCAGGCTGGCAAAGCACTTGAAACCCATAAGCCTTCCAAAGACAGGAGAGCTTGGCAAGGCGAATGGAAAGACTCCCATTGCCTTGAAAGATGCCTGCTGGACAAGGATCATTTGGCTACATGTGAATTACTGGTTCATAACAGGAATTAGAAATGGAAAGATAAGGGAAAAATGCAATCAACCAAATTCAACTACACTTTCTCCTCAACGGGTCCATCCCCAGCTAAAACGTGAACAGTGGGAAGTACTGCACATTTGCACCAGCTGAAAGCCCTCTCGAAACAATCTGGGAAAGAAAGCAAACCAAAATGGATGTGACAATCAAAATATCACAAGCAGAACAAAAACATTAATGCAACCTTAATGCAAAAGGAATGCAATTTATTTTGTTACTCAATACTGCCTTTCCTGAATGTAGCTCAAACCACTGGAAGTAGGTTGGATGCTTTTAACAAGTTTTATTTTATTCAATAAATGTTTCATTTGTTCAATATTTTTTTGGAAATAACTTACTGTACTACACGTGTGTGTGTGTGTGTGTGTGTGTGTGTGTGTGTGTGTGTGTGTGTGTGTATTTTTACCCACTCCTGTTCTTTTTGAGTAAAACTATCCTCAGATCACCTCACACAAATCCAAGCAGGTTGATGCCTACACAAGTAGAAATACAATTTCCCTTCTCCCTTAGTGTTAGGTTATACCTTAGCATCATTCTGAATGATAGAGAATTACAACAGAAATATTCCTCTAAAAGTCAGTGCCCCCCACTGTCTCATATTTAAGCCAAATTTTGCATCAGCAGTTTGCAGGAGTTATGTGTACCCAGCAGGTAAGTTAAAGTCTTCAAACTACTTTGAGTAGTTTGTTTTTATATATCTATTTACAATCTGTAAATCATTCACCTCATGAACATGAAACATTTGCAGGATCAAAGCAGGTTCAAGAAATTAATTGAAGAGGGAGTTGCAGCTGTATTACTTGAATGCTTTTTTTTCCTACCACCTGACAAATCAGAAATAGGCCTGAGTAGCAATTCTCTCTCCCCTTAATTTGGTGTATACAGCATTTTGCACCCCGTCTCTTAAAATATAATCTGAAATATATCTGTATCCGGAATGGTAAGAGAAAAGATGCTCAGAATTGCACTGCAAAGCAATTGCATTTTCAATATACATGTTCTGGATGGATGAGATGCAGAGAAAGAGTATTTAGGACCAGGAGGATTGCATCCATCACTAGCATAGAAGCGAAATGCACATGGGTTAATCTTGCCATGGCATGGAAAGCCTGTAAAAAAATGAAGTTCCTATTAAAGAGCACTGCATTCAACAAACAGGCAATTGGCCCAGCCTGTAAGATAATTCCTGTTGAGGAGTGCCAGCTTGCCATGGCGGCGGCCACAGGGGTAAGTCACCCCCAAAGGAGTTTGTGTCCATCTGATGGGAGCAAATCGAATCAGAACCCAATACACAGAGGCAAAAGAGCTTCTCCTCTTCAGCTCCTCTTGTCCCAGGAGCACACTGAGGCAGGTAGAAATGCTTTCTGACTCACCACAAATTCAGTAAATGGGACTCCCAAGGGAAGCTTGAACTAGATTGGGTTTGGAGCTCGGCAGCAGAGCTGCTAAATAGAACCAACAGCGTGCTTTAAATAAAAGCAGTGGTGTGTTAAAAATCCCTGTGCAAAGCCCGTTTACCTGTCTGATTTCTTCATGTTTCTTTCCCTTCCACTCCTTCCCCAGCCCCCAAGTGAAAAAAAAAGTAGATTAAAAGGTAGAAGGCAAACGTGAGGCTCTGCCAGACTCTAAGAGCTTATGAAACATGCAGGAGCTCTATGGCTCCTTCTCTGGGCTGCTGCAACATGGTACCTTTCTAAGAGGGCTTGGTCAAGCCCCATGCTAGCACAGAGGTGGGTCTTCAGTGATGAAAAAGCAGGTTCTTTCTATTCATAAGACCCTACAAAGATTTTAAGTGAGATTATAAAAGCAAACCGGTTCTTCCCATTACTCCCATACTTGAACTCATTTCCAGTAAGGCCAGTGAGAGAAGCTCCAACAGACATCACCAGGAACCATATCAAACGCCACATCTTATAAACACAAAAGCATGCTTGATCTGAGAAGCACCTTCTTGACACTAAGGTAGTCCAGAGATGACAAGGAAAACTATAGCTTTTTAGAGCTGGAAAGCAAAGCTGGTTCATAACAACATTTTCCTCCAGAAGATAGCAATCTAAACTTCTGTAAGTTCTCCTTTCAATCCTTCTTAGCCAGCATGCCAAATTGTCAGGGAGAGTCGCAGCACTGAGAGAGGAAAAGCGCTAGAACTTCTTACTATTTTCTATTGTCATGATGTGCAGCTACGTAACTTGTTTTTCCTATTTACCCTCTCTCCTACAGAAAAACACAGGGAAGGAGGAAGGCAATGTGGATCAGGACTTCATACTCGGGAAACTTCATTTTGCTAAGGAACTTTTACTATTATTTCCAATACTATCCTCAGTAAGATAGATGACCAGTAGGCTCCCTCAAATCTCTGAGATGCGAGCTCTGAACAGGAGGGCACATTCCTTGGCAGAGAGGCAGAGGACACAAGGCTGCCCCTGCCAGAAGGAGGCATAAGGCCTCTGGGGATGGTGAAGGGAGCCCCCCTACAAGCAGTGGCACCTGACCCCGACCTGCAGGGCAGACACGACGGGTACTGTTGCCTGTGACATGCTCAGCTTTGGCCTCCAGCTGCCACAATGGTACAAACACTACAAAGCAAAAAAAATGCAACAGTGGGAAGGGGGCATTCCTGGACCAGAACAACAGTCAGCAGCTTTTCTGCACATACAACATCTTAAAATCACTTAAATTGCCCGGTAGATGCATGACAGGCAAGTATGAGGGACCTCTCTGGCCATAGTAACAGGTAGGGAAAGCAAGAACAGAGAGTCAGGAGTGCTTTGTCCATCTTTTGAATTGGGATTTCTTGACTACCACTCTCCATCATTAATCCCTGCATCCAATAGCTAAGGAAGCTCCATGCATGTAACACTAATCTTATCTTGATGCTGGAAGAAAAACAGATCAATACAGTATTCATAAGCTGATGTATGACTAAAGTATTGATGCAATTTTTCTCATGTGTATCAGTGCCTTGCTATTTCTGTTCTGCTTGCTTTTCTATGTATGCAAAACACAGGCTCTGTTTCTTGCTGTTGTATACTCTGCTCTTTTTGTTTCTGTAAGAATAAATAAAACTAAGAGAAGGCTTTCACAAAACTTCTGCTCATCTGTATCAGGGATGCTTCAGCATTATAGGGTTCAGTTCCACCAGACACTGAGACATATTGAAGTTTATGAAAACAGGGAACATTTTGGCACATCTTGGAAGTAATTAGTGCCTAGTAGAAACAGTGCCCAAAATTCTTTACTTTTCATTTCCACTGTCTGATTTAATATTCTCAGTGTCTTTAAGTTTTCCTTATTTTCCAAAAATTCGGTAACTTCTGGGGATAGCTCCATCCTCTTATCCTGTATTTATACAGCACTTAGTGCCATGAAATCCCTTGAACAAAGAGTGGGATTGCCAAGAGATAGTACAAGAACCAACTTTCCTGAATTTGACCAAGAGGAATGGGCTAAGAGTATCTTATTAAAAAACACCAAAAGTCACTCTTTTATGTCATTAAATTCCCAACACAATTTAACCTAATTAAAATGTCAATTTTTTTTTTTTTTAAGATGCAATTTTTTTGTGTATTGAATTTTCCCTGCTTGGCAATAGAGCCTGCTGTAAAGCTTATGTCTCAACACGGGAATAATTTGATCTGTAGACCCAGGTAGAAAATATCTGATTCTATACCATTTTATTTTTATTGGAAAATGCCAAAGTAGTTAAAACCAGTTAACTGAATTTCTCCAAAACTCCGTTTTCAGAAGAGGAAGGGTACACTCAATTTATAGCAGAACACCCATGTCTAACATCCAGAATACAATTTCTGACAGCAACCAGAACTGGAGGGGGAGAGAAACAGACCAGATTTCCAAGGAACACAGAGTGCTCCAGGGCCTTCCACACCTGACTCAGTCTGGGAGCACTAAGGCCTGACTTGGGACACAAAGCTGAGTTACCCGCTCACGACACCAGACCCTCATTTCCTGTAAGATCCATGTTCCTCTCCATCGTGTCTTAGTGTAATACCCCATTTTTTTCCACAACTGGAAGAAAGCCAGGCACAAACACCTGGTGGGGTTGGGAACACCTTTCTGGAGGAACAGCATGCTGGGGTTACCCATTTGGTTGAACCTCGCAACTTCAGGAACAGCTCCCCTGTATGTCAGCAGCGCTGCAGCTGCAGAGCCTTCCCCTGCAGAGGGATTTCAATCAAAAGGGAAGAATAGCACTAATATTAATTACGGGCAGACTGGCCCCTGGGCACACACATCTTTATGCAGGGCATGAATTCTCTTTTCAATGCTGCGTGTGCAGAAACAGCTGTTGCCCTTCTGGTATGAGGTGTCATACCTGTCCCACGGATAGACCACACAATACCACCTGTCAACAGACGTTTCCCTAAGTTTGCTTCCATTGCTCTTTCCTTGGATTTATTATAGTCATCATGATACATACTTTCTTCACTTTTCTGACCAGCTTTGTGATGCTTATAAACACACTGTAAAATAATATGCAGTTCTTCTTGGGTTTTTTTAGAAAATACTGCAATACAAATAATACAGACCTATGAAATCTAGGTGGGTGCTTTATCCATATGGTATTGCAAGGCATGACACGCAGCTCCAATTCAGACCTTGCCCTGTCACATACAAATATTTTGTTAATGCATCTCACATGGATTTTTTAAACCTTTATTCCCATGATTAGTTGACTGATTCAATTGGTAATTATTTGATTCCAGTCCCTCTGCAACAGCAACATGTTCTTTTTTGTCAATCTCCAAAAACATGAAACTACTATCAAAAGCTAAATTAGCTCAGGATATAGAAACAGAGTATCTTGACTTAATGGTAGGCTTAAGGTGAAAGCCTTTCACCACACTCTTATATAAAAAATTACAGAATGTTATCCTAAAAGGGAAAGTCTTGGCTTCCCAAAGCAACACATTTTCTACACTAGAAAGTCTCCACTGAAAACACTTCAATGTCATTACAATTTTATGTAGTGAAAAGATATTTTAAGTGGCTTTCTAATTTTTTTCAGAAGATTTTATGGATCCCACTAAGCCTTGCTCAGTTCATCTTGATCCAAATACACCTGAGAATCAAAAAAAAAAAACAACTGCAGCAAAACAAATACTGAGTAGCTGCCAGCTCTGATTCTGCAGGCATGTTTGCATGTGCTTTCTTTTATCCTGGAACGGATACAGTGGATGGAGACACTGATCCCAGTAAGTATTGTTCACACCTCACATGATCCCAGTGCCAGCAAATCCTCAGTTCCCTGCCCTGTCTTTCCCTGCACTGCCACGACCCAGGGTGGGGGAGTTCTGCTCCCAACAGCGAAATTATTCACATCAGTAAGGTTATGGACACACAGAAATATTTCTGAAACCAACAAGCCATGGCATTCACTGCACAAAAAGTGTGGCACACGGGTAATTAAAAGTTCACCACTTCTATTGGACTGTCCATATTTTACCATGTCAATAGACTTGAAGACCCACTGGAGGAAGAACAACATGAGTGAGAGATACAGCTGAGGCCATTAAGCACAAAATTTCTAAAATAGTCTTGGCAGATTGTCATGGCTCTATCTTATACAGTCTGTCATGCCAAGTTTCTCAGACTTTCACTTGAAGGATTAAGACTTTCTCCTGAGACATGTCAGGCCAGGCTCCCATGAATTCCAATTGCAATGCTAGGGACTGCGTGGGACTTGGGATAATTTATTATGAGGCTGGCTTCACAGGTCTTTGATAATTTATTACAGATCTCTCAGACCCGCTTAAAGAGCTGTCCTTGATCAGCCAATTGTCTAAGTTAAGGGGAAAAAAATCCAATCCTAGGCTGCATAAGTAAGCTGTAGTAAGAAGCAAACACTTCATGGACACAAAGAGATACAGACAGCACAGAAACCTCACTCAGCTGGCTGCACTGTTTAAAATGTCTCCAGTGACCACAATGCATCACTACAAGTCCATCAAGGATATTTAGTTTTGATGCTCTGTTAGAGTGCTACACAATAATGAAAGAGATGAAATAACCTTAATGTGAAGGTTACATGTAGTTATTTAACTAGCTCCTCATTTAAAATTAAGTGCAAATCAGAACACACTCAGGGTATAGTTTGCCATTGTTCCTGCACCCTGTGAAGCCTGAAACCAGTTAATTGACACAAATTTTGAGCAGCTGTTAGACAAAATTGCTACTTCCTGATAATTAAAAATTTCAAAGGAAAGCACTGCAAACATAGACTTGCAGCTCTAAGGACTAGATTTGGGAATTTTGACAAAAATCTCTGGTCCTTTAGAATTTAGAAGCTAAAAGAAACCCAAAGCCCTTAAACTTTATCTTTTTAACAGCAAAGGAGTGTCAAGTAAACATGAGGAGGTTTTTTTATTATTTTTTAATCCATTTCATTTGCAATGAGTGATAAGTGTTTCTGAGTTTTCTCCAGTAGTGCAGTATGAAAACTATACGGAGATAAATCCATGTAGACTACTCATCTTAAATAATTTTTGCTTTCTTTTAGTGAGAGAACGTCATTAGAGGTAAGGCTCCTTACAGAAAAAAATGCAACTGTAACTCTTATAAAAATGCCTCAAATTCCCCACTGCAAATGAACGCAGTGCCTCTAAAATTACAGTTCATTTCACATAATTTATTCTTGTACCAAAGATTTGGAAGGTTCTCCAAGCATCCAAACCAACCATGCAAAATTGCTGAAGAACTTTCCTAGAAGGTACTTGAAGCACTGCATAGAAAGGTGAGAGGAAGGAAGCCTTTGTGTTTGCCATCATATGCAGTGTGATGTTTGGCAGTCACCCCTTTATATCCTCCACCAGGGCATCTCACGAAACCATCACCAAGCTGTAGGTCTTTTAGGTTACTTTAGGAAAAGAGAAGGGACACAACTGAGAGAGAAGGGTGAAGACAGCATTTGTAT
The DNA here is from genome assembly GCA_013396735.1 of Grallaria varia. NCBI lineage: Eukaryota > Metazoa > Chordata > Aves > Passeriformes > Formicariidae > Grallaria > Grallaria varia. The sequence goes on from VWZG01007393.1 coordinate 2,068,887, forward strand.
GAAGGAAGGCCACATCACACTGCTGCCTTCTTCGTGGTGGGATCTTTCCTGATAGAGTTCAAAGACCTGGCCACAGCTATTTCTTTGAAGATGCAGGAGCTGTGTCCTGTTCTCCTCCCAAGATGTACATGTTACCACTTCTGTAGTGCAATTATGTCACGCTCCAGACATCTCATCTGCCAGTAGGGTTCTTTAACCCCTGGAATGAGCTTTCAGTGCTCACATTGAGGCTTCAAACGTACGAGTCTACCGGGAATTGTCATGATGGGCAGTTAGCTTCCAACTTCAGTACAGGGTAATATTTTCCAAGCATTTCACATTTCCAGTTCACACGTGTATACCACTGATGCACTGGTGTTTCCTGACAAGGATGTGGAGAAGGTCGATTGGCACCACCACTGTGTTCCACAGAGCCTCAGACTGCGAGAACGCAATTACGGGGCAACAGGCATCCTTGCTCCTTTCCTGCTGGGGGAATGTCTTTCTGCTAATAATCTTGGAAAAACTCATATTCTGCTCAGAAGAAACCTGTCTGCTTCTGAAATGTTGCAAAAAGTGCAAGTAAGCAGTGTAAGTTTTTTCTGGCTCTCTCCCACTATGTTACTATGTACATTGAAGTTTTTCCTGCCTCCCTCGCTCCCTACATCCTTGCAAGGCTTGTGAATTAAAGGAGGGAGCCGTGGAGGTGTGATAACTTGCCTCAGAGTCCCTAGGCTGCATACAGCACAGCAAATCTCGCCATCACGGCTGCCACAGGCAACAACAATCCACCAGCAATATCTACGCTCAACTTGGTCGGGAAGCTTTTATTATAAAACAGTAACACCAGAAAAAAAGGTGAACAAGAGCCCTGCAAACACAGCTGCTCCTTTCTCTCTCCCAAAACTGAGGTGCAAGGCTGCCTTTTGCTGCTGCTCACCCTGGGGTGCTTGGGCTGTCCAGGACCAGCTCATGCCACGATGGTACGTGCAGGAGAACCATCGCCGGCTACGTGCGGGCTCGGCAGCCGCAGATAAACAAAGAAGCAATACCCGCTATCAAAGTGTCAAGTATCTATAACCTCTAACACAACACAAAGATTACAGCAAGCAAAATAGATGTCTAAGAGGCAAAGAGCTGTAGGAGAGGAGGAGGGAAGTGATTGTGAGAGTGGAGCAGGTGAGAATGCCTTCCCTGACACTGCAAATGGTGCAGAAATGCAGGGCTGACATGTTGTGACTACGAGTTACCACTAAGACGTGCTTTTTACAAACCCAGGCTCCTTCCTCTTATGGTACTTTAGAAAACATTATCAGGTTTGCAATCAGCCTAAAAGCAAAGCATGACTCGTAGGTCAGGTCGGAGAACTCGGCAGCATTAAGTACAAGTTTCCCCTGCAAATACTCTGGAGCAATGCGCTCAGATCTTTCAGGCCCTCATTAGGAATTTGTTTCCAGTGAGCATGGCAATTATTCCAGCTAGCTGGAGATTTCATGATGCAAAATCTTTTGGATTCTGACACATCAAGAAAAGGCCAACAGCTAAACTACAGATGCAAAGCTGGAGCTCAATAAAACTGATTCCTGAAACGCAACTGTTTTCAAGTGATACTAGCAGAGAACCTCTTAATTGCTGTCTTTATTGGTATTTTTGCCCTCTGAACACTACCTGAAAACAGGCTATACCCTGCACAAGCCAGATATGTTGTGCACCAGAAGGTCTGAGCCTAATTCTTCTTTCCTGATGTGTTCCCTGTTTCAAAGGCAGTAACAGTCTGTATTCCCCCATTGGGGTCTGCCTGCTGGCAGAACTGCCTGCAGCTGATCCCATCACCATGTCCCTGACGTGGGGAAGGTTCCCAGGGCTTGGAGTAACTTTTGAGAACATTCCCCTGCGTACTCATTGGGAAAAGAGACCCAATGGCCTGATCCAAGAGAGAATTCGCAGGGTGGGCGGGGTTGTGTGTGTGTGTACGCCTGAGGTTTCTGACAAAGAAGAGGTTAAAGCTCTGCAAGTGTTTTCTAGAGCGAGGTGCATTGTCAGTGAAAATAAAAAAAAAAATGTTAGAAGCAGATGGAGCGAATAATTTCCCAACCTTTGCTATGTAAATGCAGAGTCTAAAGGCTTCAGGCAACTTTTACCCTGGACTCTGTTTTTGTCAGATCAATGACAAGTCACGTTAACAGCGGTGTTTAATTCTATCAATATGTGACCAATTGTGTTAGATTGTTTGGCCATTGATTTCACTTAGTGCTACAGTTGAGCCCTGAAAGGAACTGCTTTCCCCTGCATTACCACACACGGTGACAAATGCCCAGCTCAGACTTCCAGTCTGGCATGCACAGAAGGTCTGACCACTTAAATGCTGGCAAAATACAGCAGGATAGTCATATGAGCGCTATTCTTTATTTATTTTCTGAATTGCCAGGCCATGCCATGCAATTCTATTTAGGTTTGAAAGAGGTTGTTTTCAGAGACAGCTAAGTAGACACTAAGACAGATGACAATTTGTCCACAGGAAAATGATAAGGCAGACCTGGGAAGCTGCATGGTCGATGGAAACGAAACTGAAAAGGCAAATTCCTTTCCTATTTATTTATTCTTATTTATATTCTTATTTCTATTTATTTCTTATTTATTCCTTTCCTATTTATTTATTCCTATTCCTATTTATTTATTTCCTATTTATTTATTTACTGAGGCTTGCCTCAGATTCTAGAAACATTTGCTAATGTAAACTGTGGGGCACATGTGAGCTTTGAACAGCAATGATCTACCAACAGTGGTCTGTAGTGGATCCCGTTTGCAATGAAACCCCACCCCTCTGCACCAAATTTCTAGCAGGGATTTCTATGGGGTTCATACACTTGCCACAGCACATACAGCTGGCAGCCTGTGGCTTAAATAAGAAAGTCAGGATTTGGCTAGCCTTTCTCCTGGCAACAAAGAAGTTATTTATAAAATATTTATTAAACTGAGTTCATTTGCAAAAAACAATAAAACTACTGGAAATCATATCACCACCACCCCCATACTTGGAAGTGTTATTCTTCCTCTTGGAATACTCTGAAACTACAGAGATTTCAAATTCCACAAAATAACCCAGAAATCCTTAAGTTCTCACTAGCAATAGGGTAAATCACTACTAATGAGGCAATTCTTAACTTGAGCTACTTTGATGAACCCCTATTACTTAAAACAAATGAGATAACAGAAAAATAACATTCCACATGACTAAAGTTTATGATTCTTAAAGAAATACTGTGCATTAAAAAAAAAAAAAAAAGTTTCATTGTACCCAGCTTACAATTTCACGGCAGCCTACCCAAAGCTGCCCCCATGGTCAGCATACCTGTAAGAAGGAGCCGTGCTAGAGAAAGCCTCGCTCTTCATAGGCCCATAGTGACACTCTTTAATTCTAAATAATCCCATCTGCATCTCTCTCTGAGTTGTCTAAGTGAATAACAAAAACTGCTTTGATCTCTTAAACCCTAATGCATACATTTCTATTTAGCTGCTTTTCTTCATTCATGTAGAGATAAAATAATTAAAGTGACTCTTGTAGCTTCCACGTGGCCGTTCACCACCTCCAGAGGCATTCCTGAGGCACAAGGGATGGGATGTGCTGGCACACCGTGAGGAGCTCCCAGGGAGTTCAGCCAGGCAGGGTGCTGGGCTGGGGGCTGCCACACAACTCCACTGCTAACAGTGTCTTAACTGTGTTCAGCTTAGGGCATCCTGGCAAGTGTGTGATACACAGATCCATCCATGGTTCTCTCAATGTATAGCTTTGCAGTTGTATGGCACATCAGGGCTGCCACTAGGACTGTCAAAACAGATGTTCTCAAAAACCAGGAGTTAGGCTGGAAGTCTTGAGGAGACAACAAACCTCACAGTTTATATGAAAATATCAAGTGACTAATTTTTTTCTTTTTTTGGATCATTTAGGTGCTGGTTTCTGGCATGACCCCCCAGAAATAGATTGTATTATTCCTTTCAAGATTTTATTCTAAACCTAAGGAATGTTGTTACCTAGCACAAGCCAAATGAAAAGCAAACCCAGATAAGATCTGCAATAATGTGACCCTCATTTAACTCAAAATCATGTCTTTTGCTATGCCCTAAACTGTGTTGCAGAACATTTATATGGCATTTACTGGCCACCTTGAAGAAGAATTTGCGTGGATAACAGTGACTGTGCCAGAAATACCAACACAACAGAAATTCTTTGGGTTTGGGGTTTTTTTTTTTTACTTTTCAAAAGTGCAGAAGAAGCCAAAACCAGTTTTTTCAATCAGCTACTATTTGGTGCAATCCTGCTCCAAATAAGATATATGTCAAACACTCTAAAAGCTGAAGCTGAAGAAAGAGTGGATTTATAAACCACAGAAGTCACATTGAGAGGTTTTTCACTTATCTCAGAAGTCTGGGATCGACCCCAAAGTAAAGGCATGCATTTGAAGCACAGTGCAGATGCCTTAATTGAAAAAAAATACAAATATACACATTTCCAAAAGGACTCAGCTCTGCTTTCTCACTGACCTGCATGCTGTTATTAAAGGTAGGGAAAACAGCACTCCAACCTTATTCTCCACTGAGTTGGCAGGGAAGGTTTCCATTGATTTCAACCCTGTTTAACAAGATTCTGATCTAAAAATGTTCGTTTCTAAATCTAAAAGGGAGGAAAAGTGCACTTATTCGCATCCATTGCACAAGACAGATATAGGGGAGAGTTTAATTTGAGTGCGTTTCCCGTCCCCTCCCTCCTCCTGTGCCACACTCTGTTTGAGGAGGCTGGGGACAGCACCCACCGTCCACTCTTAATTAAGATGGTCAAGAGGTGTGCAAGTATTAAAACAGCACAGTCAGTGGGCTGTTTTGTGCAGCTTCCTAAAGCCTTTAGCTCTTGTGCGCCTTTACAGCACTCAGCTTATCAATTTACTTGCAAATGGCTCCCTGAAGTATTAACCCGGGTTAATTATTCGTCAAATATGATTATGCAGTGGTAATGTAAAAAATCGGAAATGCAGGATGGAATTTTTCACTCCAGCGGTTTGGCAATTGTGGCAGCTGGTGGAGAAGCCGGAGTAATTACCAAGCCATTCCAGCTGGTGGATCAGCACTCTGGTTCAGGGCGGGTGGGGGGAAGAAAATAGCAATAAAGAACCAGAGGAGCAGGAATATGAGCCGTGCCAATCGACGTGGGGAAAATTTCACAGCTGCTGGTGGTGATAAATGAGAGACTGTGGCCCTACTTCTAATCAATACATGTAAATGCTACTCATTACAGCTTTTATACACACTTCTCAATTAGCCTTTCCTCCCACTGGTAACAAGGAATGTCACGCTTTCTGGACTGTGAAAGTGGTTCGGCAGTAAGTTCACCTGCATTGGCGAGACACAGGAACAACGCTCGCAGCTCAGCCTGGCAGCAGGTGGTGGCAGTGAAAGTCTAAATTCCTCCTGCAATGTGAATTAAATGAAATCCCAAGTGTTGTCATTTAATTAAATGGGTTTTTTAAATACCATTTCCTCTTCCTTGCAGCTGGAATAAGCCGTTCCCAGACACACTTTTTCTTTTGCCTACCCCCAAGTCCTTCAAATGGGGGGTGGGGGGAACACCAGCTGAGATGAAGATTTAGACCTGTAAGACCAACTGAGTTCAGTCTCTGAAAAACAGACACACAAAAAGATGCTAAACCTGAACCCTAATATAGAAACCACTTTTTTTTTTTTTTGCAGAGTTAGACGTTTCCCTGGTTTATTTCCTCTTAGTCAAAAAGGTTATTTACCCCCATTCCCCTTCCCTTGTGCTATTTGAAAGAGGAAAGCAAGGGGGATGACCCCATGCAGCAGGACCTCCTTTCTTTGCAAGGTTAAAAATAGCCACCAAGGACCATTTTCTGGGAGTCCAGCCCAGCAGAAGCACACTCACCGCACAGACTCACCACAGCCATCCTCCTGCAGTTCCTGGTGCCAAGCTCACCTTGTTTCTGTAGTGTCCCTTGACATGGGCCAGCAAAGAACTCAGTTCCAAATGGAAATACATCACTATGTCCCATCCCATGATGTATCTTTCACTACAAGACTTACACTTTTTGAAGAGTCACAAAGTCTGCTTGCTTCTTTTTTAATCCTAGAAGTGACAGCCCCACTAACAAAAAAGGAAACAAAACATTTGCTAATTTTTCACCCTTCCCTTTGTCTAATGACCACATGTAGCCTTAACAGTCACCTTGCTTGACTGAGACTTACAGTAATTCATGCTTTTCTAAAGGTCCTGTCGTGGGAGTCAAGTGAATACAGGTTGGTTTTTTCTCTTCCCCATCCTTCCCCTACTCCAAAAAAAATAAAAATCTCATGTTTTCAAGATTTTGGAGAATAGAAACATGAATAGAAGGACCATGAAGCCTCAAAACTGAAGAAGCAGGAAATTACTGTTCAAAAACTCAAACTCCTATGATTTTTATATTCATGATTTTGGGAGTTGATGTTCTCAAAGCGATTCAGCTGTAAATGCATCATGCTCATGAGGACCAATACAGTTATTTTAGGAATATTTATTTAAAGGCCCACAGTCACTATGTGTTTCTGAAAATGTGGCCACATTTTCTCCTTCAACTTAAAGAGTAAAATACCCCAGTTTTACCACCTAAGGCCTGATTCATCTGTCATCATCAACTGGCTTCTTCATGCACATCCAAGAGCAGCATCTGACCCTGCAATTTAACTCACACATGTAACCTTTCCACTTGAAAAACTACCATTGCACTTTGGGGGAACAGCGTGCATAAAAGGCCACAGGACAGGATTTTTGGTAGGTCCTTAGTTGTTAGCTAATTTGTCCACTTTACAGAGAAGTCAGGGGTGAAAGTTAAATTCTCTAAGCATCATTAAGTAATATTAATCCATAATTTTAATTAATTTTGGGACATCTGCTTTGTAGACTTCTTCTGAGCGTCACAGACAGACAACATAACATGCTCTTAAGAGCTTAAGTACTCAAACTGCCTATGAATTCAATCAGAGATGCAAGACACGTGGCTGGGCGCTTTCTTGCCTTACCCTTGAGCACAATGTACTGTATAAACACCATGCAGCTGTGTAAAACTGAGCTTTCCCAAGGAAACAGTGGGAAATTTTGGTTAGAGGTATATCACAAGATACAGGGCAGATGTGCTACTCCTGCTACTAGAGATGTGCGTGATTGCACCAACACAGGATGGGTTGGGAATATATGTGCTACTGACTGCATTTTAAAATACATAGAGATGTATTTTGCATACATACGTAATTATAACTTCTTTAATCACAACTCATTTAAATGGCTTACTTCAATTTAAATTTTTTCTCCTTTTCTTTGGGTGAATATGGCTGCATAAGGCTGAATATTCTCCACCCAAAGGGTTAATTTGGCCCTTTGCACTAGTTCAGCTACAGAGGCTTTCCAGAAAGCTGTGCTAGAAGTGGTATATGCACAACCTCACACCCAGGCAACCTGAGATTAGGAGGCATCAGCTCCCTGGCAAGAGGTCAGAGACTGCAGAAGAGACACCTCAAAGCAGGGAGTCCTGCCAAGCCATGGGTGTCGAGCTGTTACCTGGAGAAGGCACTGGCTGCTCTGGAGCCCTGCAGAACAGCCTCCTCAGCTAATGCTGAGCCACTCTGCTACTCCTCTCACTGCTGTTCTCAGAGAGGTTAGGAGGTTTACTGTGGAATTTTATTAGGTGAAAACACTAATTCTTTGTGGCAAAACCTCATTCAAGTCTAAGTACTCACACTAGCATCTTGTCCCCTTTAGGAACACCAGCTTTTACTAAGATACAGTTTGGATTAATGAGGATCCATCATACCTGCTGTCCATTGAATGCATCAATATTTGCTTACTGTTCTTCCATCTGAGCATATTTCTGATACACACACATTTAATGCAATATGATATACACATTTGATGCAAAATTCTTTTAAAAACACCCTGCTACTGATACTCTAGCTTATATATAGTCAATCATCTTTTCATGTGCACCGTGTGAACTTATTTATAATTATACATTTGTTTCCCTGAGCATATTATCATGAACCTATATCCACTTTTGTTTCATAGACTGAGCTGTGCTTTCATTATTTATTAAATGTGTGTACATGTATTCTTTTTGCACTTTGACATGTTTCATACTGATAGAAAAATGAGTGAGGGACAAGAGGTGTCAAAGGAACATTGCAGATAGAAACAACAGGTTATGAGCAAAGTGTTTTACATGTTTTCAAAAGTAATTTTACTTCCAAAATACATTGCTATGTTGACAATATTTTGGATCTTTTTACTGAACACTAAACCATATATTTTCTATCTGAATAGGTGAACTCTCACATACTTTGATACTCCCTCAGTAATCCCATTCTGTACTGCCCTAAAAACACAAGAGTCTGGGTTTGTCCCTCTGCCTGTTTGTCTCTCTGTCCTGTAGGATATTAGAAAGCTTCATTACTTGTTGTCCCTATAAGTCACCCAGCTCTGTCCTGCTGCCAATGACATTGTTTGAACTTATCTACTTTAAGGGCCCAGGATTTGCACTCCTCCCAACTTCTGCACTAAAAAGAGAAAAAAAGATTAAAGAAAGCTCATCAAAATGGAACCTTCTGCCTTAAAGTAACTGTATCACATCTTAAGAGCTTTTCATCAACTCATGCATTTAGACTGCAAGCCCTAAACATAACTACATTGCAGTTTTTCTCATTATGTTACCCATATCTGACGCTATTTGCTTCATGCACTAATAAAACTTCCCATGGCAATTAGACTCCAGTCAGTCTCACAAAGGGTCAGAAGCAAAACTAGGTAAAGAACTTAAATGACAACTGCTTACAACCTGGCTGCTTACTGAGCAAGGCTCACTTAACACTCCACCTCTGATTTTGCATCTTTCAGAATCAGGACTTTATACTTAAGGGTGACCTGTAATGCACTTTCCAAACTTTTCATTCTGCAGCTGTAGATGACACCTTCAGCAAACACCCACAGAATATTTTATACTCCCAGTTCCAAGAAAGTCTCTTCTTTATAACCCTTGAAGGTGTTGAATACTTTCAATTGATAAAACCAGTGCCCTTACAAATCACTCAGGATGGCCTCTGAGCCTACTGGAATGGTGTTCTTTCATTACATACAGACTTCGAGCCTACTCTGATACACTCAGATCAAAGGTGGTGATACGGAAGCACCACAGATACGTTCCCACAGACTCATCACAGCGCAGACGCTGTCATTGCCTCTGACTTGGGACACACTCCCAGCTTCATCAATTGTGTTAGAAGGATGAGACCACAGCTGGACAGTTCTTGAGCCTCTCAAAGGTTTGAATGATGAGGAACACCAGTATGCTCTGGACCTCTTCTACTATTCTCCTATTCAACACAAATGCACCATCTGGAAATGGAAAATCCAAGCTTTTCTTCCTTTATCAGTGGATTTGTTTTTCTAACAAAAATCATGTATACAAAATGAAAAAAAAAAAAAAAGTTGCTTTCCGAACTACTAACCCAGCCAATACATTCCTTATATACACATATGCTGGAAAAATAAACACTCCTGTACAAATTAAAGCAAGACTTTTCCACTGATTTTCGAGATACCACAGCTGGCTACAATTTACTAGTGCTTATAAAAACACACAAACAAAAAACCAACCTAACACAACAAAACGGACTCCAGTTTTGTTGCCTGTGCTTGACAGACATAACTGTTCTGTTGTTCCACGTGCCTTAGAGAATTTGAGAACTTTCCCTTAATTTTCCAGTTATTTTCTTGAATTGTCACCTTTTTATTCTCCCCCTGTTAGGAGTCCTGACATTTCCTACATTTCCTGGAAAACTTCCTTTGTTACGTGCTCCCTGCACTTCAATACATTATCGCTGGGTTTTCACCAAGCAAATAAATCGCCGAGTTCCCTCAAGTTATTCTCAAGTATGGACATGAATCTTTCTGCCCCCAGGTAAGTTTAAATACACTTTCTGTTTTCCCCGGGTATCTAAGAGGCCGCATTTATAATGCCATTATTTCAGAGCCCCTCCAAAGGCTGGATTCCAGGCTGCATGAGCGCAGATCCCAGTGAAGGCACGGCGCGCGCTGGCTCCTGCACAAGCTGTTAATGAGCTGTACTGAAATGGTAGCTGTCACTTTGCATTGGATCACAGCGACCTGTACAATGTAAGGAAATTAAAAGCTCCCAGTGGCAATGGATCCTGTTTCAGTCATTAGCTGCTAGGGAGTGACAGAGACCATTCAGAGGACCAGCCCCCTGTGAGGTTCGTTGGTCCTCGGGGGATTCGCTGCTAATGCTGTTTTATGCCCCACTTCTTTGTGATGCAGAGTGAGCACAAATGAATTACTATTTAATTTATTTATTTAGGTGCAGCTAGCATTGCAAAGGAAACAAAAAAACATTGAGGGGGGAAGAAAAAGCTCCCCAAACATGGATGCATTAATCTAACAATGAAGATGCCCACACAAGCCATTTGGTGGAGGCCTGTAAAGTACCTGTGCGGATGCGTATGTGGGAGATACATTATAATACAATGAATACCAAATATGTATTTCCCAGTCCTTTGCTATTTTCTTTTGAAGTGGGTCCACTGAGACTGAATTAGAAAAGCAAAACCTCCATTAAGTCTCATTTCAGTATAAGATGTATGGGAGAAATATCTATCTATCTATCTATATTTTAACAGAAAGTCTGAGGATATTTGCTTCAATCTCTGTGTTTCAAAAGAGAACGAATCAGGCAGAAGGACAGAAGGTTACAGATTAGTCCTGGTCATTGCTCAAAGAGCGCGGGTTATAAATAATAAAGGAGAAAAGGGTGAAGGACACTAAAATATAACGTGGGGCCCACAATGGAATAATCAAAGCAATGAATCTAATTTCAGCTTAAAAATAGGAAGCAACTTTGGACTGAATGTCTCTGCACTGCTCTACTCTGAAATATAGAACTGATACACTAACACATTTTTAACAAGTTCCATCAGGAGAACAAACTAAAATATCTTGCTTTTAATGCACTCTAGATGATGGGAATATTTGTGCTTGTGTATCTGTATGTATGTATACATGTATATTTATAGTTTAGATACATTCCTTGAAAGTTCCATGCTGAGAGGACAACACTAAATTGTGTTGCTTTCTAATGTAAAATAGATGACATTCAGCCTATACGTACCTGGTTGGTGTGTACCTATGTATATATGCACATATTACATACATATATCTACACATATATTACATATATACATACTACGTGTGTGACTATATGAAAATATATGCGTGAGTATATGTAAATATATAATAATATATGTATTTCTTCACTACACAGCCCTTCTCCCTGGTGGTGAGAGGGTTCTGTGCTGCTCAGGAAGGAGATACCTCTGGCAGCATCACCTTTGGAAGGGTCTTTCCCAAGATTGGTTTTTAGCCAGAGAACTCAGTGTCAAAATGAGGCAAGGAATAAGTGAATCACTCAGTGAATGCCTTTAAAATTATGAAAGGGACTGAAGGATAATTTTCTCCAGCCTCTTGGTTCAGAAGCTTCTAGGCCTGACCCCTGTATGTATGTCAGTAATGGAAAAATCCCACTTTTTCACCAAGAGCAGGATCAGGCCATCTGTTTACCCAATGTATAAGCTTTCCTACAGATGACCACCGACTACAGGAGATGAAATTTCCAGACAACCCTGGGGCTAAGGTGACTGTCCTCCTTCACATATCTCATGAAAATATGCTTAGTGTTTCATGTGCTCAAGCAAAGTGAATAGCCACAGTCTCACTCAGATCGCTAAATCAAAAGAAAAATGAGATTGCAATCAAGCATATAGAAATAAGGACTTACTAATATTAGGTTTATCTGGGCCTTAGGGGTGTCATCGCATAACCTTGAACTGATCAAAGCTGGGATTTTAATGTCCTAACACACAAAAAAAAAACCCAAAAAAACAAAACACAAAACCAAACAACCAACCAACCAAAAAACACAAGAAAAAACCCAAACAACAAACTAAGGCAGTGGAGATGGAATCACACAGCACAGCCACAGCTCCCAAAAGGGCTTGCAGTGGGACTGGGACTTCTTCCATGTGCAGGTCAAGTGAGAAGGCAGCAGGGATCCTCTGAGCAGCCCAGTCACTGCCATGTGGGTAAGATGCAATTTTCTAGGGGATTTTGAAATTATTTATTCCGCAGAGTAGTTTCTGAACTGTAGGAAGTCATTTTCTCCAGTTGCTATGGACTAACTATGCTGGACAATACATATTTTCCGGCTGTTCAGGAAATGGTTGGGTCACCACTGTTGCAGGCAAGACTTACCCTCAGGAATCATGACACAAAAAGTTTGAGTCTGAAGTTTACAAACTTGAGACTGGAGCTTAACAAAGGCATGAAAACACACTAGAAAATATTAGGCAAGCTTTTAGGGGTTTCTTCTCGTTCTTATGACATTAAAAAAAAAAAAAAAGGTTCAGGACAGATCTAGCTAAATTTGCCACTGAGATCAAACATGAGGGTACCTCTACACCCACTACTATGACACAAGTGAGTTTGTACCAGTGCTGCATCTTCTTGCGTGCCATGGTAGTTAACAGGAGCCTAATTTCATACACACACACACACACACACACACACACACACACACACACACACACACACACTCACACACACTCTCACTTGAAAAGAAAGTCTGAAAGAGAAAATTGCCAGATTTCTGTCTTTGACAAAAGTGAAATCATACAAATGTCAGTACATGTAACTGTAAATAAAAGAGAGAAGAAAAAAAGCTAAAAATAAAGGTCAGTGAAAGCTGAAATTCTCCCTCCTAGACATAATACAGTATATAAAGTTATTACCAGGCTTTCCAGGCCTTGTGCAACTTTGCCCCTTTCTGCATCTCATCTCTAGTTGCTTGTGACCTCTGCTTTGCCAGTTCAACTTACCTTTCCACTATCTAAGGTGTTTATATAACCCCCATCACTATGGTACTGGAAAAAAAACCTCACAATCTTTTAATGTTTTTATCACCATGAGACAGGGCCAAGCTATTATCCCTGCTTTATACAGAGGGAACCTGGGTGAAGCAAAGGTAAGGCACATTTTTAAGTGCTTAGACTCTTAAGTTAAGGTGATTGGAAACTCTTAGGAGAAAGTCCATATAAACACATTAAACTGCCTTAATTTATGTCCCTCCACTTCCTTCTTTTATTTGATCCTCCTCAACAGTTTTGAGAGTCCCTTGTTCTGTAGCCATTTTCGAAAGTGATTGCCATAGACAGTACCTAAAACTCAGTGGAAATAAATGGAAGATAACCTTTAAAATCCCATGGACCAGATTTTTAAAGATGTTTAAATACCCAGCTCTCACACTTGAACAACATGGACCTAAGTCACTCCCAAAAAAAACCAGCTGAGATCCCGTCATGCCCACAAAGGCAATGTTTCAATACCCGTAAAATTTGGGCTGTGCCCACCAGCATCATAAGAATTATGAAAGGTGAGAAGAAACAGCAGCTTGAACCCTCAATTCTTGGATCCTTCAGAAAGACATTCCTCAAGGCACCATCTTTTCTGTTACCTGCCACAAATTAACTCTTTTCACCAAAGAAACCGCTCAAATCTGTGAGCTCACGCATTCATTCCTCTGCCAAAACCACTCTTTGTGCTAACCTCTGGCTAGCCAACTGCCACTGTCTCTGAAACTTTACTCTGCATGCAAGTGAAATAATGACTTTTCACACATTAAAAATGGGAGGATGTATGCTAATTGGTAGCTTATCTCTTGTCTATATGAAGAGCTTCCCGTTTTACCTTATCTAATCTTCCTCCCTGGTTGAGCCTGTTTAGGACTCCTCTGTCGCAGGAGTCTGAACTCTGCTGTGTACCCAGGAAAGTGCCAAAAATCCCCCAAAACACGCTTGCTGGTTCTGTTGTAATTTCCAGTATCATCATCAAGATTCCAAGATTATCTCAAAGTGAGCCAACTCCACATCCCCTAGTTTGGGGCTGTGCAGATTCACAGACCTCAAGGTGCGTGTCAGTGCACTTCTTACTCTCTGTTCACATTAAAAGTTTGCTTTATATCCAGGATGGGTTAAGATCTTTCACTTTTTAATATTTTATAGAAGCTCAGACCCATTATTCATCGGGAAAAACACCAATGCTCCTAACAACATGGCACTTTCAGTAGTATTAAAAGTCAAGCAGAAGACCTAAGCTCCTTCTCAGTGCTTACCACAGTATTTTCAAATGTAAAAGCACAGAATATATTTTTCCATTAGTTGCTAACATAGGGAAGAAAAGATACTTTTATTTCTAAAGAGAGAGTAAGGAAATATGATAATCAAAGGTTTCCCTCCTATTTACACCATCAACAAAACCTCTTTCCACTTTTAACTAAACTTGAGGTTCTTCAGTCCCTGTCCTGAACTACTTTCTAAACCTGTGAGCTGCTGAGCATAGTGAGTGTTGCAGATGCAAATCAGGCAAGGAAAGCATGCAGCCTACATCCAAATGTATAACAATTGTATTGTGTGATAAAAAATTTCAATGTCTGTAAAATATGACTGACACGTTTCCCAAAGAAACACTAAACTAAGATCTCACTTTATGCCTGCATGGCTTGCAAATTTTAAGGTAAAACATTCTGCACACAATTCATGAATTGATGAAATTGAGATTAAATGAGGAGGCAACAACAAAAGGAATATAAAAAAGGTTGCCTTTAAGATGCTCCTAGAACAGTGTCTCAAAACAGTAATCTAAGTGCCTCCCTGTTAGCCTGTTAAGGATATCTACATCACCAAAAATAATTCAAGTGAAATGTTGCCACTAATGTATTCTCTCTGAAAGTCCACATAATTCCCAACTTATGGGGGTGTTACGTCTAAAATATGGCTTATTAGGAAATGTAGCCTGCTGCTTGGTTTATGTTTTTAAAAATAAATATGAAATACTAGTACAGTATATTGTGTGTACAGAGGCTTTATTAGAATAATCTTTCTCTAAAGATGCTTTAAGACTAACCCATCCACTGACCCATGAAGGGTAAATGCTAAATTCTGAACAGTCAAATATTCATTGTAACTCTTAGAAAAAGATGGATGAGCTGTGCCTCCTCTTTAAATTACTATGAGATGGATAAGTAGGTACTATCATCTGGAAGGTGATCACCATCACTAGAAGCATCACCTCCCAGCTGTTAAAGATGACTGAATTCTGACAAAGGAAGTTTGTTTACATAGCCATAAAACTGCTATAGCACCTCACTCTCTCTCTATCTCCCTGTACATATTCATAACACCACTGTCATGAGAAGGAAAATTTCAGATGCTGCAAAAGCAACTGGGGAGCAGACTTTTATTAAACCATCTGTTTTTTAAAGATGGTAACACAATCTAAAAATTAATTTGCAAACTGCAAAACCACTAATCTTAAACCAGGAAAGAATTTATTACAACAGCAACTGTGCAAGCATTGCAACACGAGCCTTTTTGAAGACGCACGGAAGACTAAACACAACTCTCCTTCTCAGGCTGCCTTGAATACTGGGCATCTTGCAGGGGTAACAATCCCCAATTTCTAACTCCTGGTACCACTTCATCAACAGGCTGCTCTGACATCGGGACCACATATGCCTAGTGAGGTTGAAAAATTGAAAAACAATCCTGGTTTGGACTGGAGAGGGCTCTAGGTGATGTTTGTGGGTTTGGGTTTGCTTGTTTGTTTGTAGTGGTTTTGCTTGGTTGGTTTTTTAAGGTTTTTTAGACAGATTTAAACCATAAAACTACAGTGCTTAAGCCTCAGTATTAGAAGTTGATATCTTATTAGAAATTCGGGCCAAATCACATTTCTGCTGCAGTACACAAAGAACTATCAACTACATTAATAGACAGAGTTGCCTTTAACTGTCTTTAATTGAGGAGCACATGTGGACACAAGAACCAGAACGAACTGATATTTCATAAACCTATGACTGCTCCTGTTACATATTCCAAAAGCACCAAGTTCATAAACATAAAGAAATAAGTAATGATAATTTACTGATTTAGAATAGACAACTCCCAGACACCTGAAGTCTTGCCGGCTCTCTGGGGTGCTCGTGATATCTCCCAAAGACACCCAAAGTTGTTTTAATCTAGTTTAATTAGAGAGAACACTCATATAGTACTAGGGGAATTATTTGTAAAGAATGATACTGGTAATCAAAGTAATTGAGGGCCCTGTAAAGCATGGATGACAACTTCTTGACACACATAGTGGAAGATCCCACAAGGAATGGTGTGCTGCTTGACTTATACTAACAAACAGGGAAGGTCTTGGTGGAGATGCGAAGGTTGGGGGCAGCCTTGACTGCGCTGACCATGATATCATGGAGTTCAGTATCAGGTAAGGATGAATTAAGGCAGCAAGTAAGATTGTAACCACGGACTTTGGGAGAGCTAATTTTAGGCTCTTCAGGGATCTTCTTGGAAGAATCCCACGGGAAAAGGTCCTGAGGGAAGAAGAGTCTGAGAGCTGGTTGATATTCAAGGATCACTTCCTCAAGAATGATGCATCCCAGTGAGCAAGAAACTGGGCAAAGGGGGCAAGAGATCTGTGTGTATGAATAAAGAATTCCTGTCATTGCACAAGCAGAAAATACACAGGAGATGGAAGCAGGGTCAGGTCACCTGGAATGAATATAGAGAGGTTGTCAGAGTAAGAAGAAATGATACAAGGAAGGTCAAAGCCCCTCTGGAATTAAATCTGGCCAAGAATGTCAAGGACAACAAGAAGGTCTTCTTCAAATACATCAATAACAAAAGGAAAATAAAGGATAGTGTGGGCCTGTAACTAAACGGAGGGGAGACCCACCATGGTGAGGCTGCTTAGGATCATCTTTGAAAGGTTGTGGTGAGCAGGAGAGGTGCCTGAGCACTGGAAGGAAGGAAATGTCACCTCAGTCTTCAAAAAGGGCAAGAAGGAGGACTCAGGGAACAACTGGCCAGTCACTTCAATCCCAGGAAAGGTGGGAACACCTCATTCTGGAGGCCATCTCTATACACATGGATGACAAGAAGGTGAACAGAGTAGTCATTATGGATTCACTAAAGGTTTAACCAACCTGATGGCCTCGTACACTGAGACAACTACCTGGATGGATGAGGAGAGAGCAGTGGATATTGTCTGCATTGACTTCAGTGAGGCTTTTGACACTTGTCTCTCACGGTATCCTCACAGGCAAACTCAGGAAATGTGGAGGGGATGAGTGGACAGTGAGGTGGATTGAGAAACGGCTGAACGGCACATCCCAGAGGGTCATAACCAGGGGCACAGGGTCCAGTTGAGGATGTCACTAGTGGTGTCCCCCGACGTTCAGTATTGTTTAATTTGTTCATCAATGACTTGGATGAAGGGGCAGAGCCTCCTCAGCAAGTTCACTGATGACACAGAGCTGGGAGGAGTGGCCGATACCCCAAAGTGCAGCCCTTCAGAGGGACCTTGACAGGGCAGAGAGATGGGCAGAGAAGAACTGTCTGCAATTCAACAAAGCCAAATGCAGGTCCTGCACCCGGGGAGGAACAACCCCAGGCACCAGGATGGGCTGGGGGCTGACCTGCTGGAAAGAGAAGGACCTGGGGTTCCTGGTGGACAACAAGCTGTCCCTGAGCCAGCACTGTGCCCTTGTGGCCAAGAAGGCCAAGGGCATCCTGGGCTGCTTTAGGAAGGGCATTGCCAGCAGGTGGAGGGAGGTGATCCTGCCCCTCTACTGAGCCCTGGGGAGGCCCCACCTGGAGTGCTGTGCCCAGTTCTGGGCTCCTCAGCACAGGAGAGACGTGGAGCTCCTGGAGAGGGTCCAGTGGAGGGTGACAAAGATGATCAAGGCACTGGAGCATCTCTCTTATGAGGAAATGCTGAGGGAGCTGGGCCTGTTCAGCCTTGAGAAGAGATGACTGAGAGGGGACATGCATGTCATCAAGTGGTTGGAGCCAGGCTCTTCTTGATGGTGCCAAGCAACAGGACAAGAGGCAACATTCAGAGACTGATGCAAGGAGGTTCCAAAACAACTTCCCTCTAAAGTTCTTCTACCTGAAGAATTTCTTTACTGTGAGGGTGACTGAGCACTGGAAGAGACTGCCTGGAGAAGTTCTGGAGTCTCCCTTGCTACAGATATTCATGGACCATCTGGACACAGTCCTGTGCCATGTGCTCTGGGATGACCCTGCTTGAGCAGGGAGGTTGGACCAGAAGACCCACTCTGGTCCCTTCCAGCCTTACCCATTCTGTAATAACCTCAGCTAGTAAGTTCATGGCTGCACTTTCAACCACAAGTCTGGTTGTTCTGTTATTGTCTTCTGAGTACCTGGATTTGGCCTCCAAGTTGTGTGACACTTTTTTCCTTCTTTTCTTAAATACAGAAAACCTAGAGGACACTAAGTACATCACCCTTGCAATCTCATTTTGTTCTCTCTACCATATGACCCGTGGGTGTATATGTTATAACAACTCTGTTTCAACTCCTACAGTACCAATACCTATTGCATTCTTAATCTGGAGGAAGGAGCCCGAGGAGGTAAGTACTTGAGGAGATTAGAATACTTTATTGTCTCCATCTTAACAAATAAAGGCAACTTGTCTCTCTCATTACAAAGTGAGAAGAGCCATGTAAAGACATGCACAAGGAAAACAGTGCACTCTCCTTTAAAACGTGTTTGAATCAGAAGCTGGCTTTTGAGCAAGTCCTCAGAGATGAAGTTTAACTTCACCCCTGGAACATGCAATCATTTCCCTTATTCCTCTGTAAATATTGTATGATAGTTACAGTTTAATAAATTTCACTCATCAGTTTATACCACAGATCTTATTCATTCACAATTGATTAAAACGGAGGTGCTTCACAAGTAGCAAAAGGGAAACAACTCCTAAAGATATATCACTGCTTTAGTTTACATTTCCCACAGCACGGCTCACCAGGTCTATAATGTATTTTTCACTCTCTAGTGTTTGCTCAAAGACTCTCAAACACAATATAAATTCCTCTGTCAAACCACACAATTATTTTTACTAATCCATTGAGAATGGCAGAAGCTGAAGTGTTTGAACTGAGGCAGGCTGATACAATAATCTAACAGTTCACTCAAGCAGGTGCAGGAAGTGTTATGCAAATTTCAGCTAACTTCTTTTTTTATGCATGAGCACTTCACATTAATATTCCTCAGGCATAAAATTCATCCCTTTGACAGTCACCACTAACTCACTATAGCCAGTTATCACCAGAGCGGTATCAACCCTTACATGCTACAAATGGAACATGTTTTCCTAACTACTTTAGTTAAAAGGACAATAGCTATAAGAGGGTTTAATGCACAGAGGAAATAATCAAAAGTAGCAGTGTGGTGTTCCACAGCCACTACCAGTGGAGATCCTTGGAGAGTTGGTCCAGTGTTTGAAAGCTGTATATTGAAAATTTTCTTCAGGAATAAGCTTGAAGGGCCTTCCAAAAAACTCCATTGTCATTACATTTGGGGAGTGAAAATGTTTCTTCTGCCCACAGTTCGTTCTTATTCAATTGAAAATAAACATTAGAAAGTTTTTGCCTGGACAAAAACCTGCTAATTACAGGAGCTAGGAGACCTTCGCTCACATCTGTAAGATCTACATTTTATAAAAGGTCCTAGCACACAAATGCAACCAGTCTTCACAGGCTCATCAGGCTGAGGAAGGAGGATCTGAGAAGATGGCTTTCCCCACTGCTTGAGGTTGTCGGGGGGAAAAAAGTCTTTCCCCATATCAAACTTCATGCAATCAACCATGTAAAAGTTCAGAGACCATCTTCCCTTAAATCTTGGTCACACAAATTGTGAAAACAGCATTATCCCCGGCTGGAATAAACTTCACACTGCTGAGCACCACTGGTCTGAGCAGAGCAATAACACCTGCCACACTGGTGTCTTATCTGCCTATATGGTGCACACTTCATTACAGGCCTCCTCTTAAGTTGCTTTTTGTTGAGTTACAAAGATGCTTCAAAATTCAGCTCCAGCTGCCAAGGAGAAAATGGTGCTGTAAAAGTCATGAGTGCACCAACAGGTCTTACCATCCCAAATCTGGTGATCTGGAGCCTCCTACTACATGCTCTGTCCATGGGACAGGGTGTCCTTCGCATCCAACCCTTGCTGACGTTACATTTCAGTCACAGCAGATTCAAGCCCTGTCTCTTGCCCTGCTCCTGGATGAGCCCTGGATTTACACTGTAGGCAGCTTGTCGCCTGAGCCAAACTTTCCTACATGTTGTAGGTTTGTCTCTAGTCCTGTCCTTGACCCTATTTCCATGTGTTCCCATCTGAGCTCCTTGGGTAGGCCTTGGACCTGGTTTCAAACCCCGCTGTACCCTCTCCCCATCAGTGCGGGTCATCTTCCACTTCTGGCTCAGCTTGTTTTAGAGAGCAGCAAGTCTCATTGCTCCCTGACAGGAGGATGGACACTGAGTGCAGGCCTGAAATAGATCTCCAGTCCTCCCAAATTGTACTTACTGACCGTTCTGCAGCAGAAGACTCCAGCAGAAACCCTACAACTCACCTCAATACTGAGCTAAGAGCTCAGCTGCACTCCAACCAACGTTCTCACCATCACAGACATCATGGACCTTTACTCCAAACATGAGCCCATCCATTCACAGCAGGGGCTCTTCTCAGCCAACAGATACCCAACAATTCACCAAACAGAACCCTTCACTGGTATCCTCACTGGACTGACCATCACCAGCAGAGTCACACCGTTGTCTGGGCTAACAAAAGGACTTACAGTGCTCACCAAGTCCAACATCCAGCACCTAAATTGCCATCTTAGGCTCCAGAGACAGCAAACAAGTAGGATAACTGCATCAGTTGCACTCAGTACTCCCCCAGGCAGCCCCCACTGCCCTGCACTCCAATACAGCTCCTACAGACCAAGCTACTCTCACAACACATGCTTTTTACCTCTTAGTTATGGGAACACGCAATCCACAATTCTTAAGTGTGCAAGTTAAATCTAAACTCAGAAACACATGCTTTAAAACGTGACCTCAAGGATGAATCAGAGAAAATGTTCTGTGTTGAGTAGGATATAACATGAAAATACACTTGTGAACAGTGCTTATTGTTAAGACACTTTGAAAATTTTCAATTAACTAAACCATAGTTTTTATTTCAGCTGTGAATGTAATGAACTTTAATAAACTTAACAGTAGCAAGAGCAAAGGTTTATTAGCTAGTTTACAAAAATCTCTCAAAACAGGTCAATAAAGAGTAGGAATTGCCAGGTAAAACTGTGACTTACAGAAATACACGATTATAAAAAATAAATGGGTTTATGGGTTTTATATGGCTGTGCTGCATTTGAGATAAAAACATAATCCCAAAGTAGAAAAGTCTTTCCTGCATTGCACCATGGGTAGATCTATGTTAAGTGGGCATAACGCATTCCCACCCTGCCGAGATAGCATTTCACATGTACTGAGTTTGGGTGTAAATGACCTTAATTAGGTTACGTAGAAATCAGCCCTTGTATTGTAGGAATACAGGCCAGATACAGATTATCTTTATTAAATTAATACAAATAAATATTCCTTCTAGCAATAGGAGCTAATTCCGTCCTATACAGGTAAATGAGTAAAGAGCAGAGAGGAATATCACCCCACAGGTTTCCACTGGAATCCTCTCCCTCCCAGCCCTCCCCAAGGAGAGAAGGATCACGCCCCAAAGAATGGCATGGCTTTAAAAGCCGTAAACACTTTCTCAGCTGTATAGCCACTGTGCTTTACTAGACACACAGTCTCCAGATATGCCAAATCCTTGTGTGGGTTTCATTCAGCTCCCTTGCACATCTTGCTCTGTCATCCCAGCATATCGGAAGGTGTTGCTTGGTGCCCAGATCAGGGCCTGGAAGGATTATGACAACACTTCTCATGGAGTCATTACATATTGCCACAGTGCTAGGCAAGCCTCCCTTAATTTCCCTTGACAGTTCATCATATCCTTACAGCAAAACTCCTCTCTATCATCTTACAGGCATTGTGTCCCCATCACACAGCCTGGAGTGGGATTTGCCATGCACTGTAACTAAGCAAATGGAGATGCAAGTGTTTTAGCATTTCATATTACTTAGGTTTGATTTTATTATTACAGAGTCTATTTAAAAAATTTAAATAATGCAGAATGGTATGACAATTAAGTTGAGATATTTTGATAGTGGTTTTTGGCCACTGCTGTGTTTAAAATGCATGAACATTATTTCAACTACAATTACATTACAGAAAAATAAAGCGTAGTAAACAAGCACAGTTCATGCAAACCACCACACTTTTTGTGGTCAAAATACACCACACTGGCAGCAGTTGATGTACATCACAGAAGTCCCCTCTTTGGACAATACCATTACAGCAGAATGACCTACAAAAAATCATTCTAAATTTCAAAAACAGAGAAGTAGTTGTAACCACATTACAGAAGTTTGTTTTGTCTGACCAACTCTAGCTACCTCTTCAGCTTTCACTAGTTATAGACTGACTTTTTAAAGCTCTACACTGCATCACTAATTTTTACTGAATTTTAACTGACTGACTTTATTTTAACATATTCTGAAAGATTTAATGGGGTAGGATGACAAACCCACCGGCTCCATCGCACTGAACACATTCAACATGGGCTGGACACCACCAAAAAAACACCTTTCCCCTCTTCTACCAATTGTGATATATATCTTCCTACACACAAAAGAGAACAGCAGAAATGCAATATTACTAAGTAATTCCAGCATTCAATGAAATTATTCACAATTTGCAAAGTACAAGTGAGAGAACAAAACTCGACACCTGCAACTGAATCTGACTAGTATTGGCACATGGAGCAGTTAAGCTTCGTCAGCAAAGCTGAACAGTTCAGTATCTGTGTTTTTCAGGGCTTTATGGCTTCAATTCTGGTGTCAGAGCCTGGCTTTTAGCAACCAAACAAAGCCATGACAGAAGGAGTCACAAAAATAACTCCCATTTGTGCTTTAGCTTGCTACTGTGTGCTCCTGCCTCTGTGGGAAGGGCTGGTGAAAATATTCTGGGGGGAGAAAGTGAAATATACTTAAGAAATATGGTAATCAGTTTTTAAAATGCAAAATTTTTATTTCATGGCTACAGCTTTGATTATTTATTTAGGAGCTCATTCAATAATTCTTACAATTCTTCTAGCCCTGAACAAGTGCTCCACTTCAAAAGAAAATCCACAAAAGCATTCAGAAAACTGCGTAAGTGCAACATTTTGTGCATGTGCTTGTCGGGGACTGATATCTCCTGTTATCCAGTGTTTGTTTAACAGAATCTTATCAATGATTTAATGAGCTGTTTGTCGGGCAGGAACGTACTGAGCGAAAGTGCCACAGTCACAGACACAGTTTAAAAAGAAAAACAGCTGAATGGTAGCACAAAAAAGGTTGAATTGTATCTTCAGGAACACATTTATGTGTGCTTATTCACTTCCACTTACCCATGCAAACAGTGCACAGCCAACTGGTGCAAGCACTAACCCCGAAGCACAGGGAATTACTCTGAGTGTCGCCGCACAGGAGCTTCCACAGGCTCGTGCCCAACATTAGTGCACGCTCCTCCCAGCCTCTTTGCGTATCAGCGCAGGCTCGGGGGAAAGGCCTTTCATGGGCATTGCAAATGCACAACCTGATGTCAGATTTTCCACGTTTCCAGTTTGGTTTTGTGATTACCAAAACTTTAGTTTGCAAGACTTATGCTTTAGGAGCGCTACACTTACACACACTGACTGCAGTCCTCCTCCTCCCAACTTCACGTGGGGACTTTCTATCACAAGGATGGTTCCTCTAAAGCACCAGGTAATTCTGACCAGAACAGCTTAGACACCAGCACAGAAAGCAGCTGGGTGCACAGCACAGAGCAGATCAATATGATTACTTTAGCAGAAGCTACCACCTATCCCAGTTACTTATAGGAGGATAGGTGGAAAGATAAAACACATCCATAATGCCTTAAATACAGTGGCTCCTCTATCTTCATTTATGGGAATTCATTTTCATTTCCTGGGTCCTACTGTGACTGCTTCCAATGGTCTGCACAACAGCTACAGTTTAAATACTTTTTAAAGGAAGAGTTTTTGTTCAGTGTGGGGACGCTTGGTTTATTCCCCAACACTGAGCATCTGCATTAACTTCCCTGCATGTATCCCTGCACCTTCCACAGCCTGGAAGCTGAGAGCACATGGAAAACAATTTACAGGCTTTACCAGCACTTGTTGTTAGTGTTTGTTTTCCGCACATTCATGCTTGAGCAGAGGGCTTCCAAGAGAGCATCCCCAGGCACAGGGAAGGAAACCTCCCAGAGCATCAAGGAAGGCACTGAGTAAGGAAGACAGACAAGCAAGCTAGGACAGATTCAAGCATAGCTGAATTTATATTAAGGGTCCTGTAACTTTGCAGTCGCTCTTCTCTCTCTTCCCCATTTGCTACAGCATTTCAATATCTGATCTTTAACGAAAATGAATACCAGAGGGCAACTTCACTGAGATAGCAATACACACATAAAGTATCAACCACTATCAACCAGTGCTGATATGAGCTCAAATGCTTCTGTTGAATAGAGATGAATGACACAGGCCTGAGCCAGCCCACAGACCTGGTGAAAACTTATCAAATCAGTCCTGTCCTATTGGAAACCAAATTCTGTTCAGAATACGAGCCTTTTAGAGTGACCTCTTGCTCTCTCTGGTGGTACTATGGATCTTGCACAACTCCATTCATGCTGCCTTTTGGTCATGTTTGCACTTCAATCTTAGCCACTCCGTAATTTTTTGAAAATGAGCTTCCTGCAAAAGAATCTCCTTGTCTCCCCATTCAGTCTCAGGGAATGTTGATTTGCCAGCGGACAGAGTAGAGCAGAGCAGAAGACAGCTAGAGGTTCTCCTCCAGAATAATTGAGCAGAAAGGATACAAGTTTCTGAATATAGATAGGCCTTATGAATAAAGCAGGAAAGAATTTTCAGTGAGAGAAAAAAATGCTATTTATTCTGGGCATAACAGGCAGTTTAAACATCTGCAGCTGTTTAAATGCACCTTATAATTTCCCTAAAAATACTGCACACTACATTGATATAGTATATACACAAAGGCATTTACATGTGTAGGAGAGCAAATTCCTTATAGAAGTCACTCTGTGCTGCAGTGTAAACACCACACCACTGAGGTGGAAGTTGTTAGTGTTTCTTACCAGTAGGTCAGTCAGCAATTCCATCTGTCTTTCTGACAATTTGTTCACAGCTTCCCAATTCTCTCACGCTTCCTTATCCAGTGAAACCCCTTGGAATGCACCATTATTGCAGGTAACCTTTTTTCCTGTGCTGTGCAAAGGCAAGGCATGGAGCAGGATGTTTTTCCACAAGGCCAAATGCACGTTCCTTCCCTCCTATCACTGCTAATAAATACCTGATTCAAAATTCAGAGCAGCTCCAGCTGAGTCCCTCAGCAGTGGGTCCTTTTTAAGAGGGGTTAAAGAGTCTCACATCCCATTGGTTTCAATGGGAGATGAAAATGCCTGGCTCTTCCATGCTACATGGCCCATGGTTTGTAAACTGGAGCCAGTTTCAAGTACAAGATACGCAGACAGCACTATATAGTCTATTTTTATTGCTTAAATCAAAGAATTCAGAAATGAGGAAAACAGCTTTACTCCATCTGACCTTTCCTGTTGGATCCTCCCATTCCTTGTTAACAAAAAGAAGAGTGTGATGCCAAGACAAGAGGTGGCAAGACTCAGGTGTTAAAATTACTCCCTTTATACTGATATGCTGAATTCAACATCCTAAATCTTTATCCAAATAAAACTTCCAAGAATGAAATGACCAGTGAGTGAAATCCTAATGAGTCTGAGTGGGCCAAGGTTTTACCCCTGGAGCTCTTCAATATTCCACTCCCAAAAGGAAAGGGAGGCAAACGCATTTTAAGGTTATATTAAAACAATGCCATTTAAAATAGCTCACTGTTCAAAATATTTGCTAAATAACAGAGTGTGTGTTGGTTTAAGTAAACTTCCTTTTTGCTTTAAAAAATATTTTTAATGCTTCAACTACTGTATTACTAAATAAACTGACAAAACATCTCAGAACTAACATAAACATGCAATTTTAATGCCTTCTAATCACACAAATCAGTGCAAGATTTTTGTACTTGTGCATGACCTTCTTCAAATTATCCCTCCATTTTGGCTGAATCAGAATGAGCATAGGCTATTTGATAAAAAACACTAAGTGTGTGAAATGAGGGGCCCTCATCGTTTCTGCCAGACTCCTCTTGACAGAATGATGATAGAAGCATCACATCCCTGGGAGAGTAAATGCAAACTGACAGGAGATGAGCCTTTAGATGTTGAATATAATCTTGAATTGTGCTTGAAGTGTCTTATTATCTTGTCTTTTGATGTCTGAAGGGGTGGCTCATTGTTAGAAAAAGGAAAGCCCTTGCACATCTTTGCCATCTTTAAAAATTGTTTGGCCTTTAACAACTGCTTTTCCAACTAATGTCCATTTCTCCTGACAATAAATATGGCAGGTCGTCAGCAAGTGACAAACAATTTACTTTACATGCCAAGCTTTTATGGCTTTTGAGAGCTCATGTGGAAGCATATTTTAAAAAGCTCTAGCAAATTAGCACCATTACAAATGCTAAGATGGCTGTGTATGTGTATTTGGCTCTGTGGTTATTCATTACCGCTACATATCTGTTTTAAAGTCCTGTCTCTCCTTATACAGACTGCTGTTAAAGTTCTTTATTCATCATTGACTAAAAACAGTCAATGAAAAATAAAGAGCAAAAAGCAATTTTCTTCTGCTCTGAAAAAAGACACTGTTATAGATACAGTACATGGGTAATGCATAAAATCATATTTATTAATCACAACAAATCAATATCAGCAGTAGTATGACACAGTTTACCTGTATTGCAGACCCTCACAATCATATCACTGTTTTTTCCACCTTCAAGCAGCTCGACTTTTTTCTTTTTTTTTTCTCAAACTTAAAAGTTTAATGACAAATCAGATCAATATGATTCCTTAGCAACTAAATCACAGGCACACTAGTTTTTCCTGTCACAGCACCAGTTTTGCGAAAGCAGTCAAGTTCTTTTTTCAGGCCTCCGTCACTCTGAGAATCCATAAGAATTCTCAAATGGATCATAAACTGTTACAGGGTTCAGGTTATTGTATCATTATAAAAACGTATTGATATAGTACAGATGACAAGACATGCAGCTCTTGTGCTAGTCTATTACAACCATCTGAATACCATAAGAAATATCAGATATAAACAAAATAAACCAGTCAGCAGTAAGCTGTCTTTTAGGGAACCCTTTTTTTTTTTTTTTTTTTAAACTCTTTTAAGCTGGTTTGAAATACAGCTGTTATATGAACCCACAGAAAAGAGAATACAAAACCAGAGGAATGTGTTATTAAAAATAAATCACCAAAAACCTGACCAGAGCCTGGGGTTTGTGTTTTTTGTGGGTTTTTTTAATCACTGGAGGAATGGGCCTGATTTTGCTCTTTACGATGAATGTTTCACACCTGAGTTTTCAGAGAGAGTATAAAAGGAAAGTGTCCCTGCACCCCTCCATCTGAGGAGTCCCACAGAGCCCCACTGCTGGGGGAAAGCACTTTGAGCTCCAATACCCCAACACACACCAGCCCTTGCACCGCCAGCCTCGCGCCAGCTCGGCGTCTGGGAAGGGCCGTTCCAAACACACGGAGGAGAGAACGGCGCCGTGAGAAAGGCTTAACCCCCAGACCCCGTCCCTCTGAGGTCCAGCGTCCAGAGTCCCGCAAATCCAGAGCTGCTCCTCCACTAGCACATGTCATCCGAGTCAAGCTCTGCATCATCTGGCCCCTCTTTTATTCATTGCCTCATAAAAGCAGGGAGGTGTGGGGGCTGGGGAGGGGGGAGCCAGCAGGACCAGCTGATTGAAAGATTTTTTTTCTTGTCAGCAACTGTTATGAGAAGGTTCACTGTGCTGTATCCACGCGGTTAAAATGAGGAGACTCTGAAAGCAATGCATCAAATCCCAGCAACAGAGCCACACAAGAGTTTCCTCCACACTCTTCATACCAGGAAAAAGAAAAATCACATCAACTCAAACAACTTATGCAAATGCTCCTCTTGCTGGATATTATCACTAAATTTACTCTGCTTATGAGAGTAAAGTATATTCAATTAGTAGAAAAAAATATTTTAAGATTATTTTCATTTTGTTTTCTTTCAGCTGTAAATTCCATTTTTCCTTCAGAGAGATTTGTGACTTGCAGTCCCAAATATTTATGATTTCAGGCAAGGAAGCATAAGAAAGGAGGAGAAATATCAAGCCTGTACATTTACAATCACCGTTAAGATCATATGTATCTATCTAATTCCCTTCCCCTCCCTTCAATCACTACTGACTTTTTTAGTTATGTTTTTATTTTAGCAATAACTACCATTTATGTTCCTTAATTTTCTTTTTCATTACGTTTAATCCACTCTACCTAAAAGCTTCTCCACCTTTATGGCACCTTTACTGACGTTCCACCACCGACCTCCCCATGGCAGCCTCTGCAATACCCACACAAACCTGCCCAGAGTAAGAGAAACCCACAGGAACCCCAGGCCTGGTTCAATAATTCATAGTTTGTTAAATATGAAGGCAGCATATTTACAGAGCGGTTGCTCCTTCCCATCACTATGTTTGCTTGGCTGCTTTTAGCTCCAGAACAGTAGAAGCTGTAAAGCAGTGGCCATGCGAGAAAGGTGGAGGCCACGAACTGGCTTGCAAGTCCTGATAGGATGAAAGCCCTGCTGGAACCCACAGTGTCCCTGCACATGTGATGGATGGTCACCTGAGACTGCCCAGAACCTGGCCTCATGTTTATTCAAAACACTCAGCAAATATGACATCTCTGCACTCTGTGAATAAATCCTAATTGTATGCAAAAGAAAATGCAAAAACTGCCCCATATAGTATTTGCTCAAGAGATTAGACTGAATTCAAATGATTTTTCTTCCTTTCCAGTTAATACTGTGTTATCTCAAGAAATAATTACACATACTTAATAGTACAATATATTAAAGTATGCCTTAAGGTATATTAAATGAAAACCAATTCTGGCTTCTTGATTAAACACAGGTTTTAGATCATCTTCTTCAGGGAACAAACTCCTCCAAACACTACGCTAAAAGAAGACCTTGACAGGGTCTAACGCATTTAAAGCCAACCCAGGCAACCACTGCCCATGCACAGCATGGTGTTCCCAGCTGTGTGCGCCCACCACGGGGCAGAAGGGCGGGCAGCAGCTCCAAACCTGCCTGTAAGAAAGGAGAGGGGCTGACAGAAAAGGTGGCACCTCCTCTTTTACTTCACAAGCCTTGGTGACTGCGGTGAGAATAACAGGCTTGGCTGCGTGTCCAGCACACTCTGGGAAAAGACTCCTTTATCTTCTGCTGGAAGGCAACTGACTGCTGCCAATTCTTTATTCAACAACTTAAAACAAGATTTTCAAATGTGAGACCATGTCAGATAGGAGACGGAGATAGAAAATGAAAATGACTTAATAGAATCTCTAATGGTCATCAAACCATACACCCACCTTCTGAACTGAAAAGCACAAAGATGCTTTTAAAAGCTAGTATTATAAAAGCTGGTATTAGTGCAGTTCTATAAATTCCATGCTACTTTTCAAAGGTGTAATCTAATTATAGATTGCTGTAGCAAATGTTGTTCTTAATAATAATAATAATAATAGTCTTTACTTCTTATTTGTCTAACATTAGAATTTCCAGCATAACATGGAATTGTTTTAGGACTCTGAAATTTTTTTTGCATTAAAAAAATTCATGTCATATTTCAGTCACACTGGCTGATAAGTTGTATATGTCAAACACATATATATTTAACTTTTGTAATCCCTTTCAAGTAGTGTAACATTTTCCTTAAGAAAACTTCAAGCTGTTCAGAAATTAAAATGATGGTTTACCTTTCTGAAAAAAAACCAACCCAGGCCATCTGAGAAGAAAAATAAAAC
The DNA here is from genome assembly GCA_013396735.1 of Grallaria varia. Lineage (NCBI taxonomy): Eukaryota > Metazoa > Chordata > Aves > Passeriformes > Formicariidae > Grallaria > Grallaria varia. The sequence goes on from VWZG01007393.1 coordinate 2,098,976, forward strand.
TCTCACTCTCTCAACAACTCTCCTTGTATATTCTGAAACAAAAACAGAAATCCAGACTACTTTTAAGCATAGACAAGCAGCAGTTTAGTGTTAAAGAACATGTTTTAGAGTGACAGGGGTGCACGTTGCCCATTGATTTGGTAGATACAGATATCCCTGAAACCCAGAGAACAAACCCAATTTCAGTCTCTCTGAAAACAGCAGGCTCTACTTAGCCAGACAGGATGAGGTACTATTCTTCCCTAGATGACCTCTGCTTTCTAAATAAAAGGGCTTGGTCCTGCTTCTAAGAGCATCAAAGCAGTATCACAACATAAAGCAGGACATGTCACAATACAAATCTTCCTTTGTTTCATACTGATATTGATTTTGATTTTTATACGGCGGAAAAAGAGAAAAGTAAGACTTTATGTTAAAAAACAACAAACCATTTACCTGAAAAAAAAAATATTCCTCTTGAAACCTGCAAATTGCTACAAATTTCATTTTATTATGGTTTTGTCCCTGTTTAGCATTAGCTTTCTCGTTTTGTCATTTGACTGTAACTTCTACCTCTGAGCTTGTCAGAAATTATTTTGTAACTAGCAAAATAATGTTATTTTGGTAGTACTAATGGTACTACTAGTGGTAGTCATATAAAAAAGTCAGAAAATAAACCATTAGTGGAAGAAACATTAATATATTGAACATGCAATTAAATCGAAGTATAAAAAAACATAAAGCTGATCTTTAAGCATCTCTACCTAAAAATAGGGACCACAGGTGATGGATGCAACAGAAGAAACAGCCTCACAAGGAAAAAGAATTAAAAGAAAGAAGAACCTACAAATGACAGAAGGAACAAAACCCAGGAAGACAACACAACAAGGAAAACCAAGTGCTACATAGGATATAAAAGAGAAAAATGATCCACGGGAGAGTGGCAACTGTTACTATGAGCTTCCTACAGCTACCTCTGCCTTTGGATATTTTTAAAAAATTTATTAACCTGACAGCAGGAAATTTTATACAGATTGCCCCCTGACAGGGTGCTGGGTTGGTAGAAGCACTTGCTGCCTCTTTGTTTAGCATAAGGAAATAAAGAGAGGTGTTAAGTGGTGCCATGAGCACATTTGGGCAAATGTAGCTTCACCTCCATCGGCCTTACCTGCCCATTTCCATGGAGAACTTGCTTAATCACTTGAAGTCCAATAGAAACATCCCTTTCTCCTTCCCTCTCTCCTCTATGTTTGCTTCCTTTTTAATGTGCGAGTGTCTGATCTATTATTAATCTCAAAACACAAACCGGCAAGGATCTCAATCAAAGAATGTAACAGTTCTTTCCCAAATTACCTGTTTACTGTCTGGTAGCCAGCAAGTCCCCTTTGAAACAGCCAGCCATTTATGTCGCTTTTAAACTAGTTTGTTGTTATTTTTATAAATTCAAAGGCAGGGAGAAGAAAGATTAAGCAATTAAAAATGAACCATTTGTCATTCAGTCATACCAATTACATACTGGGATTTAATTCCTTTTTTTCCTTCCCTCTCTAAGGTTATTCTGTGTATAAATACAGAAAATCAGACTTCAAGCCTCATTTAAGAAACATATAACATACACTTCACTCAAAAACATTTAGCAAAGATGTAATTTGAAATTCAAAACAAACAGAATTGTTTTAAAAACAAAAAGAAACACAATTAGCTTTCTCTCTACTCAAACTATCTTTTGTTGTTTGTTTGCTTTTTTAAAAATAGGCTGTCTTTGTCACAGTTCGGGGACAGCAACAAAGGGCTTCTTTATTTCCATGCTAGCAAGGGAATTTAAAAGTGGGGCTTCAACCTTTGCCCTTCATGAGCCCAACATTGCTTTCATCAGATGTGAAGGGACTGGGGCTCTGGTGTCCCCAGAGTTGAAAAGTGTGTGCCAGCAGCAGCAACCCCTGCCCGAGACACCTGCAATGCCTCAGCACAGCAGGGACACAGCGGAGGAGGCATTTTCTGCCTTAGCGTTGCATCCCGCTTTGTGTTTAAATAGTCGTAACACTTTTTTAGGCTTTAATGGGCATTTACTCCCCATTCACAAGTGCATGTCCCACTGACAGTGCAAGAACTCTGCCAAGAAATCGGAAAACATTATTATTCAGAGTAGTTATTCAAGAGCCTAACTGTTTGCAAACGCATCTTTAAAAATGTTTATGTCAAATATATCCTTCAGAAATAGCAATTAATCACATAGCCAGATCTCCAGGTTCTTTGAGAACTTATTCTTTGTTTGAACAAGATGCTACTACATTTTAGAAAATGGATTTAAAAGCCTGTAGGATGACCCAGTTCTGTAAACAAGCCACCCATTAATATTTCTCATTGACACAGTCTTTGTAATTAAATAGTGTTTCTAATCCACAGATTATTTGCTTTAATAAAAGTATCATCCATTCAAGCACTGGCAGGATCAGTCCTATGGCACAGATAACCTACAGTGTCTCACAACGAAGCATCTGCAATGTGGAAATTACCAAACAAAATTATGTGAAGAGACAAGAATCTTACATGCAGATTGGACATACTTCAATAGTTTGCTGCATCCAAAAGAAGGCTCTGATTTTAATATAGAGACCATTTGGGCCATGAACTTTCCTCTCACAACAGAAATATTCACTAGAGCTTTAAAATGCATGAACAGCAACAAACACACGCTGCTTTCTTCCAGCGAAATTACCAAACCTTATCAAAGTGTTCCTGATGGACAGGCCTTTAAAATTTGAGGACATAACCAAAGCATCGAGAATCATCCTTAAATACACTGATGAAAGGACAGCTCATAGTCTGAAGGCCCCCACAGGCTACAGACACTGTTAGGGATGATAATTTGAGCTTCCTCACTGCAACCTGGCAATGACCTCTGCTCCGACCTGCAGACACCGATGTCTCAAGAGGTAAAAGACAATTTATTCCATTATCCTTTGGAACTGAAATTATTCCAGTGCTGTAAATTCTAATCAAGGCAACTCCAATTTAAAAACAAACACAAACAAACAACAACAACAACAAAGAAAGCTAAAAATATAACTTATCTTTCTTTAAATACAAGGGATCTACGAGCAAAACATAAACAGCCAGAAACAACTTCTACCCCGTTCCTCTGCAGCGTATATGTGTATGGCTACAGAGAAAGGTGCACACAGTTCTGAAACGTGGGCAACAAAACGGGAAAGGAAAATAAAACCCCAGAGCCAACACAGGGGTTTGAAAAGAAACCCTTGTTCATGTAAATGTGCGCAGATTCATTTAACTCCTGTATCCCTGCTCCATATTTCAGGCACACGCAACATTATGAAAAGATCAAAAGCCTGCTAATGAACTAAAGAAAACCACAGTGTTCAGATCCAGCCCAGGAAACCTAAGATTTAATTTCACTGCAATAAAACCTTGCCAGCAAAGTGTAAAAAAAAAAAAAAAANTAAAAATGAAAAAAAAAAAAAAAAAAAAAAGTTAGCAGTCCATTTTTTTGCTGCCCAGCAATAATTAAATAAAACTTGTGCTTTACAATTATAGGCTTGGTGCTGCCCTCACTACATACTTACAGCTTTATTTATTTTGATAAGTTTGATGCATAGAACTACAGACTAAATCTCAAAGAGGAACTTGTTAGAATACAGTAAAATTGCCTTAGCATGCAAGTGCGCTCCCAGCCTTTTTTTTACCATCACCTAATTATGTCGCAAATTACCTTCAGTTAAGGATTAGTTAAGGACTGGGTGTAACTCCAGGAAAGGCAACCTCAGCCCGCAAGGGCATCTGATGCTTGGACTAGCTACTTTGTTCTTGGGATTTTTACTGTGCAGGGAATTTTATATACAACATATCCCTGCTGTCTATACCAACTTTTCAATCTCAACAGCTTATTACACAGATAAACACGAAGGGTGTTCTTCTAAGGTTTTTTTTCAGAGCAATACTTCAAGACTTACACTAAACTTGTTTGAAAATACAGTATAAAATGGCAACTAGGATTAATTAATTTAGGAACAAATCCCAATGTTCTTGTTCAAGTGAAACTACTAGTTAGCATGAACAAGAGCTTCCTCCAGTCTGAGCCTGTGGCATCTGACCCACGTTACCGTTTTGAAGGATATTGCAGAGTAAGACAAGTTGATCCAAAAGTGACATTTCCTGAAATGTCAAGAGCCAGGCTCAGATTTTCTGTTTCTTAATTACATCCTACGGTTAAAATAGGAGAAATTCCGTCACAAGGATTTTAAAGACTAAGTAATATGCCACAAGATCTCTTGCAAAGTGAGTTCACTTCATACTGTACAGCAGAACTGGGATGTCTGTAACCAAGGCACTGTAGCTGTGCTAACTCCACACTTCCAAACTGTAATATTGAGCCAATGTGTTTCAGGATAGAGCCCTTCACCAACATTTGTCACTTCAAAGAGTATTACTGATGACTTTTTCTACTTTTTTTTTCTTGTTTCATATGACCTCAGTATCAAAAGTCTTTTGCATGCAGATAGGCAGATTTTATACACTGGTATAAAAGCAGAAGTGGAGGATTACAGACTCCCAGACTACAGGACAGCATTCTCTTTCAAAAAGAAACAAATAAAAAAAAAACCCAAACAAACCAAAACAAAACAAAATCACCACCACCAGAAGACAGCAAGCCGGGCAAACAGGAGGCAAGCACAACCCCTCTAATCGGAGCTGCTCCCGTCATCACTCACAGGTAACAACTGCACCACAGTGACAAAGGGCATCTTCCCAGACACCTGGACACCAGTTTCAGGTGGGAGCTATTTCAGATCATCAGAAACTACTTAGTCTGGTATTTCTGAGACTCAGAATGCTGCAGAATTCATCTGCTCGGTCACTGATAGCAAAGCACCCGAAAGAGAAACCAAAGTTTAGCGCATCTTTTCAAAAATAAGTACAATTAATGGTACTCCTGCCCTTTCCTCAGGGACTGAGGAGGTGCCATTTTTAAAACAAATTGTTATACTTGCTACCAAAGTAAAAAAAAAAAAAACATTCCCACTGTTTCCATGGTGTGCAGTGAAATATCAAAACAGGGAAGTTTGAGAATAAGGAGGTGGATTTTAGGAAAAGGTACAGGTAAGCAATGCAGGTCTTTGCAGAAATAAACTCATCCATCAAAAGAAGCCAAGCCAAACGTGTCCAGTAAAAGAGAAGAAAGCTCTTCACATCTCATCATTCAACTCTGTTCATCTATATGAAAATAAGACCCGTGAAATATTGCTAACATCAACAAGACACTCAAATGTTGGACATTCATTCCAACTAAATCAGTACATGGTTTTCACAGTTTTTTCAAAAAACATGAAAGCAGCAATGTAGAAAAACTTTGTTCTCTATGGACCTGTCTCCTCCCCTTGACTTTGTAAAATGCTCCTCCCTCTCCTGCTTAACAGATTTGGGGGAAATTTTCACACAGCATGTATTAAATGTATTGTAAAGAGAAAATTATTATCTCTGACTCCATGAAAGAACGTTTGGGGAGAAAACTGTCATTCTCTGTGCCTGTCAATAAGTTCACAATAATGTCATTTCAGAGACCTCAATGAAAAGTCCAAGGCATACATTCCTAATGTGCTATGCATAACATTAAACAAAGAGAAACAACTCAAGAGAGATGGTCTATATTTATGTATCAGAGCTTTAAACAAAACTACACTTATTTATTTTTGGGGTTTACTGCAAATGTATCTCAAGGGATGCATCCGTGACATAACGGCTAATCACCCTTACTTTATATCTGCTCAGTTTGATGCTCAAATGTCCCAAAATAGCCCCAGTGTTCTTTATTTTTCCGTTTTCAAAGTTACTAAAATTAATTGACAAGGGGTGCTGCTAACAGGTCTGTAGCATCTTGTCATAATGTAACAAAACCTCAAGAAATGGTACATAAATTCATACTGAGGCATTTGAACTAATTCATCTACTTTTTTTACTTGGGAACATTTTTTTTAGCAGGATAAGAATCAGGCTAGCAAACATTTTACACTTACAAATAGAAACAGCACAATATATTAATTTGTGGCTTTTTCATTGTGCTTTCAGAGGCATAAATTATATTTTCAGTCCAGGAGACAAAATATAGTTGCACATCATTTCTGTATCACACACAGCAACTCTAAAGAAAGTATCTGTGTATATTTCACTACCACTGTAGAACATTCAAATGACAATGGCTCAAAAAATATCCTGCCCTTTATTAGAAGACTTGCTTGATCTAAAAACAAACAGGCATTTTCACTATTCTCAAATTAAAAGCCCATTTTTTGCTCTGTAAATGCCTTGCTATATTTAATAGATGTACCCTAAACATTTGAGCAAATAAAATATATAAACAGAGCTGAAGATAATTATATTACTCTAGACAACTAATAGCCCTCTGAATTTTAGACACTACAATTCTTTCCTGGATGAAATGGGCTAAAACAATTATTATATGCTTTTTGAACCTTCAAACTGCTAATGGAAATTATGCTTTCCATGGAAACAATTATTACTAAGAGGGTGCTTAAAAAAGGATGTGATATTCAGTAATGGTCATTCCTGCAATCGAGAAATTAAATTTTAGGATTTTTTAATTATTATTCTTTTCCCATATCTGTAGTGAAGTTATTTACTAAAACATTTTGTGCTGTATCTTTCATTAATGGGTACAGACCATTTTAATATAAAATTGCATGTATTTCTTTGTTTTAAAAAAAATCTTGCATCTGTTACTGCAGCTGGAATACTGAAATCTGAACACTGCTACAGATTCCCTTACAGATTATGAAATCAAAAGTTGAATCTTAGAAAATGGGCTCTCACTCTCACTCCCTTAAAGCTGCAATCCCTTTAAACAAGATCTTTTTCCCTTCAACTTCCACCTATAGGATAATGAAAAATAAGGAAACGCTCCATTTCTAATAAGGTTTGTCTCAGGTCACGAATGGAAATAACTAAAAGGGGCTCCTTGAGGAGTGCAGTCCCTCTAAACCCGAAATGTCACTGTGTACCGCACAGAGCTGCTCCAGCTCAGACATCTATCAACATCTATCACTCAAGCACGCGCCTCAACAGCTCGGCTCCCTTTTCTGATTAGAGATCAGAGTTGCTTGAGTTGGCTTACAGGGTGTCATCTGTTTGAATGACAGATGTCTGTGTCGGAGTGCCACTCTCGCTGCTTTTGTTTTGATTGTGAAAGGTTACGCTTATCTGGCACGACTTAGACTATTCCGAAATAAAGGAAAATTCAAAAGGTAATTTCTCTTCCCACAGGGTTGAGAAGAAATATTTCATTTCTAAGTGAAATTCCCAAAACATTAGCTCCACGTGCAATACCATCACTAGTCTTTGTTTACTCAGTGCAAAGTGTTTTCTGTGAGAATGTCTTGGTTCTCTTCAGCCAGCTTTATTTCTACCATTTAAAATTATAACTTTCCAGTTTAATCCAGCCTCAAAAGAGCTGGTAGCATGTGAGATACACCAGCACCTAATGCAATAAATGTTAATGAAGCACTTCAAGAAAATGATCCCCCTCTCTATTATTTTGCATTAGAGTCCACAGATCTGGAAAAAAACCCCACAAAACATCTGCAACTTGCATAAAATATGTTCCTTGCTAACAAAAGTTTTCAGGGCTGACGCTACCATTCCCGTCAGCAGTTGCAGTGGGAGCAGAGGGCTATGTGCCTGCATGCTCCAAGCTGCTCCTTCCTACTCACGAGAAAATTGAGCGAACGGGGGGGAAAAAAAAAATAAAAAAAAAGACCAGGGGGAGATTGCTCTTCCGGACAACATGGTAGCAGTGAAATGGAATACCTAGACAGACTTACCGAAGAGCTTGCTGGGAGTGTCCTCGCTGTCATTTGATTCCACAGGCGCAAGCAAGGGCTCATTCAGCTCGTTGTCTGAAGTAGCTGCCTTGTCCTCACCTCTCAACTCTGCATTCATTTCACTCCGCAGTGACAGCAAGGGCTTACTGACTTGTCCAGCTATCATTGGATCCTAGGATGGGGGGAAAAAAAGAGTGAGGGGGGAAAAAAAGTGGCAGCTTTGGTGTGCGTATACTGTCTCTTCCACTCCCTCTCTCTCACACACACACATACACACACACTCTCTCTCTCTCTCTCTCTTATCTCTGGCTGCTCCTGCTGTTATTGCTGGCTGCAGTCAAGTGAAGAGCTATTACAGATCCAATGAGTTTTCCATTACTCCCCACCCTATTAAAGCTCAACTAGCATGTGAGAGATTCAGGATGCTTTGGAGAAAAACTTCTATGAAAGCAACATAACCAGCACAGCTTTAATTGTGGGATGTGCTTTCTGTGTGTGGATGTTTTTACACCTCACCCTGTCCTTAACGTAGTAAGAAAAGGAATTCCTACATGCTCCAATGCTACGGAAGGGGAGCACCCTGCCAGCTCTCCGTAGTGATTTAAAGAGGCATTCTCAGCTGCACAACATTAACAAAACCAAATACACAGTTTCTAGCATTCCAGCATTTCTATGAAAACACACAGCACCAAATAGCCCTTTCATTGCATACTTTCAACAGAGACACACATTTCTAACTATTCCTGTCACTGGGATGCTGTGCTCCAAAAGTCCACAAACACACAAACAACGTATTTTTCTTTCGAAAATAAAAAACACAGAAAACATTTTCTAAAAGAGAAAATTAGGGAAGATACTTACACATACAGTTTGCAATTATTCTTGTGTTTGCGACATTATATACCCCATAAAACATTACACATATATACACATTTCAATTTTTTCTTGATGATTTGAATCTGTTTTATCTTCTGCTCATTGAGGACATTTGGGGGTCAGGCACTATTTCCAAGCACAGCAAATTATTCCGTTTGCAAACTAACGAGCATAATATCATGACAGCACAGGATGCAGAGTAAAAAAAGAAAACTAAAAAAAAAAAAGGAAAAGAACAAGTGACCTTGTTGCTCTCTCTGGCAGCTATTTATTGCAAAGTTCATGCCTAAATGGTTCTTATGCAGAGAACAGGTGACCAGCGAGCAAGTAGGTTGGCTAGCATGTTCCCTCTGTCCCGTCCTCACATTGGTCGATGTTTGCCTATGGGTTTTTTAATGTATTCATGTCTGAAAAGTGAATTTGATATGACACATGATAATCTATGAAAATGTTAATCAATACAAATAGTTTAAGCTGTCATCAAATGCACTTCTTTAGTCAATACTCATATTGCCGAAAACAATGTCACTGTCACCAGGGCTTAATTTGCACAGCACTTAAATATTGGACTCTGCATCAATGCACTCCACTTCAAATACTGTAGGTAAACACATTTTCTCCCTATTTAAGGCTGAAGCACTCAGCACGCATTTAGTTGAGCCGAATCCTCCCTTTTGAATACCTTGATAGGTCCACTGGAGGGCAAAATTAATACTTAATTGAATCTCACAGTCATCAAAATAATCAATACTTTTTTATTATTTATTCTTTACAGTCTGTTGACTGTTTCAAACCTCTGAGGGAATGGTGGAAAGGATTCATGGCTTTGCAACACTGTCATTTAACAAGGTAATTTTCAGTGGGGCATTAGGGGTTGTGAAACATATAATAAAACAAAAATGGTGGCTTATAATAGGAAGAAAGAAAAGAATTATATTTCTGCCATCTAACAAAACAGGATAAATAAAAAAAGCAAGTGCGAGCGGGAGAGGGAGAAAGGAGGGGGAGACGGAGAGGAAGACTGGCTTTTGAAGGGTTTTATCATATCAAGAGCAGAGCTGAGCTTTCATAATGCTGACATTTCTCATTCTGACAATCCTAAACAAGTGGAAAGGATGAGATCGCAGATATCATCTTTCATCACATTCCCCAGCTTAAGAACCAACATGACAGCTTCTCTCCCCTTTACACTGTTAATTACTAAATAAAATACTGCTCTCTGTCAGCATTAGATTATTGCAGATAGCAACCACAAACATTACTCCATTGTTTTGTTTTGCCTTTTTTTTTTTAAACCAGTGGTACCTTCCTTGAACCCTTCAGAAAATAAATTAGGCTTGTGTCTACATATTGTAAATATATGAAACATAATCAATTTAATCAATGTGGTCAATCCATGTTATTGTCAGGCTAAATTGCTGGTGATTTATTAACATTTCATTTACTGTATTTATTAGGCAGCAACAGTCTGAACATTTCTTAGATGTTTCCGGAGAGGAAACAGAAGTCAAGAGATTTCTTTAGCAGGCACTGTAAAAAACCTCTGACTTGTTTTGCCTCATGCTCATACTGCACTGTGGACAATCATTTACTGAGGCAAAAACATTTGTTTGTTTGCTTTCATATACTAAATAATGTATTTTAGCAGATTTTGCAGCTAAAGGTCATTGTGAACTCAAGCAGCATTGTTTCAAAGTCTGTGCTGCTGCTCTCAGTTTCAGCTATTCAAAACTAGCATCAAGATTTGTTACTAACATCCATAACAAATGTGAATCAAGACAAAATTTGACCCTTTTCATCAAAGTAGTTTGGGGAGGGAACTAATCCCGTCCACAGAGCCACACTCCTAATCTGAGGACCACCAACAATTTCAAGGAGGATGCTGAATAAGTAGGATTCTAGATTAAGTCTAAGTTGCCAAATTTTGAAGTTGAATTTATGAGAAATGGAAGGAAGGATAATGTGGGAAATGTGACAGCACTGGGAAAAACCTCAGCCCTCAGATATCACAGCAACTTCAGTGGGGCCAAGATTTTACTTGTTATGTACATCAATAGTTCGGCATCATCTGGAGTACTTTGTTCATTTCTGGTTCACCCATCTAAGAAAGATATATCAGAAAAAGGTGCGGTGAGATGGATAAACTGATGGAAAGGATTGGAGGTGTTTACAGTAAAGTGTGACTGAGAACAAGCATGATCAAAGGATATAAGGTAATAAATGGCAGGGAGAAAATGTAGATTAGGAACTATTCACCCTACCTCATCTGAGGAGGAAAAATGTCTCCACTGAAATGGGAAAAAGTCATAAATCTAATAATAATAAATGACACTTTTCCAAACGGTAAGAGGTGGAAACCCCATGGAACTCACTGCTGCAAGGTATCCCTGAGACCCACACTGCAATAAACACCAACATAGTCGGTGGCGTGGCTGGGCAGACTTAGCAGTGAATTTAAAACAGCTTTGCAAACACAGAGGCAAGGTCTATAAAAACTGAAATAACAGAAAGTGCTGCCGCCTCCCTCAGTCTGCACCAGAACCTGTAGTTAACCCCCAGGGTAGCTCTCTCTGTCAGGTGGGAAATGAACGACAACTTTCTCCGTAAGCAGACGGATTAGATACTGTCCAAATTTCTAGTCTACATGAAGACTAAATAAATCACTTAAATGATAGGTTAAGGGAAGGTTTGTTCCCTTAAAAAACTTATTTCAAAATGGACATTTTAAAACTTCAGGTTATCTCCAGGCTTCACTTGCTTTCTGTGTTTAAGAACGTGTCTTTTCTGCAGTGAATTATGCATTATCAAAAACTATTGCTTTTACAAAACACATAATATATCCGAAGCCCAGTGTACAGCAAGTGGCCTAGGCTGCCAAATGCCTTGGTGTTCCTATATTTCCCAATCGCTTCCTCCCAAATAAAATTCTGGAGTAGTCACTGTGACAGCTGCAGGCCCAGCATTCTTCTCTCCCTTTCCTGCCCACTCAAGTCCGTCCCAGAGAGGACCCAGCACACTGGAGAGGGTGCACCAGGCCCAGGCACTGCTGACACATCCTTTGTGGCTAATGCTGCAGGATCTGTTCTCCTGCACCGCGTGTCCGTGGGCTTGGGGCTCGGCAGCTGCTTTTTGGGAGGTGTTCGAGGTCAGATCACACCTCGCACTCTAACACAGGCTCTTCCACTGACTGACAGCCACACACGAAAGCTTCAGCTTTTCATATGCAAAACTGAAAAGTCCAAGAAGGGCATAAAACCAGCCAGATATGTATATCTTTGCATAAATGGTTTATGTGCTTAAAGTAAGAGGCAAGGGTACATAACAGGGATAGAATGCTCCAGAATTTCAGAGTTCTAGGTATGAGAGAACTAAGGAATTACAATCCCCTTATTCAAAACACACCTGTATATGCCACACACGTAGTGACAAATTTTACGCACATCTCTTGCAGATACTCATATAACTTGTCATCTATTCCTTGTCCAACTAGCAGTGGTATTTGCAGCCTTGCCTGTTTTCCGTGCGATTTCCCTGACAGCTTTGTGCTGCGAGTGGTCCTCCCTGCTGTTTGTTTCCCTTAAGGGTGGTTTATACCTTGTGTGATTCAGCTGCAGCATCTGCTGCGCCGCTGCTCGGCTCTGCCACTCCCTCCTGACTTAAACTGGCTGCTGGGCTTCATTTCATAGTAAAAACCATGTGGATTTGCAAATGCAAAGCACAGTTCTGGTAACACACCCTCTTTTAAAAGCCGACACTTCTACTTTTTTCTTCTCTGCAGCACTGTAGGAAGCACAGGAGTACATTTATCACTGCGTTAAAAGCTTTGCCTTTGCACTCTAAGGGTAAAGGGGCAGTATCTAAGCAAAACTATTTAGTAATCAAAGAGAGTATTTAAAGGAAACTGTATAGGTTTTGTGTCAAACATGCCCTAGGCAGGAGCCTAAAAATGAGAGAATGAATTACTTTTTCCCTTAATGCAGGACTTGGGTGATAATAAAGCTTTATAAACTTCACGTACTGATTTAGCCACTGGTCTAAATTTTGTACTTACTGCACCATAAACATTGTTGCTCCAAATGTAATTTCTTTTAAAATTTCAGTTCAGAGAAAAAGTAAGATACTGTTTTGCTTTTCATTTTGCCCCTAGTTTGAAGTTACTTTGCACAGACCTTTTTTCCCCCTAGCTTAGAAGTACTTGAACTCAATGTTCTGATTTTCTTCAAAACATGAAATAAATTCTGCCCCCTCCTTCCCCCCATGTCCCTCCCTCTACTTTTCTGCCCCCATCCTGATGTGCAGACTCCTGTTTTGGGACATACACAATGGATGGTTTTGAGAGCAAACACAAAAATTCTACTAATAGACATAAAATTAACACTGTTCTAATGACTTATTATTCTAATGACTACAGCAAAAAATTATTCTAATTGTAGCTTTTTAAATTTTTTTATCAAGATAGAGCACAATCACAAACTTGGATAAAGCTATTCTAAGATGCAATTTAGCTTAATTTTTGACTGAGGAGTGCCTTAAAGAGTCTACTGGGAAAGGACTGGATTTACTTTTTCTGTCAAATGCCAGCATAATTTAGGATTACCTTCTCCCTTGGTCCTCTTAGGAGAAAGTCCTTCTTTCATTGTATTGCTTTTAGAGCGATTCATTTCTTTTCCCATAAAGAAAAATTTCTCACAGACAACCTTCCTTGACTCTTTCTTCATTAAACATTGGTTATCTGCTGTCACTAATGTGCTGGTATTTCCATTTCAGTCTATCCATAGTCTAGTTTATGCAAACTACTTTGACTCAACCTCTCATCCCCTGCTAGGCTCTGACCATTGTTACCTGCTGGCTGTCCCTTGCCTGCAAGAGCTACAGAGAAAATTCTTATCCTTTTCTTCACTGCCACTTGTACCACCACCTTCAGATGGATGTTTATTAGCAAGACAAACACGATACACAACTGCTGAACTCCCTTCACTACTCTGACCTTGAACTTCTATTTGCTGCGTTACTTATTTGCTTCTCTTAGCTGTATAACTCGTATTTAACTTACTCAAATCTTCCGTATTGCCTCTCCGTCTCACAGCAAAAAGCTGGTATATCCCCAGCTCATCTCACTCACTATGAATATTACCACCCAAAACACTCCCCACTTTTCTTCAGCTAGAATGGTATTTATTCTCCTCATCAAATTCTCTGTAGCAGAAAAAGAAAGTTCTTTTTTTCTCCCTTTTCTCAATAATAATGTGATTTGGGACATTTTATTTTTCCAGTGATACTAATCTTTACATGTATTGTCCAGGTTGCAGTAAAAAAAGGAGCACTTTCTAGTTAAAAATAACATAGCTCATTAACTAACTAATGCTTAATTATGCTAATTTTATTAATAGTACTGGACTATAATTAACAATTTAATTTGGAAAGTTAGAGAAACTATTACTGTCCACAGTGCTTTCTTTCACTCAAATAGTCTTCTGAGGTTAAGCAGTAAAGTTAGGATGGTCTCCATTTATTTACTTAATTTTAAGTTCCCTGGAAATTGAAATGGTTAGTGCTAGTTACTATAACATAGATTCTGATAGAAAAAAAAAAGAGTTTTCAGAAACTCACGGAGCTTTCAATTGCTGCTTTAGGAATCTTAAAATTGAAAGAATTTAATTTCTTTGTTGAACTAAATTTTAAGTGGCAATGTCCATTGAATTGCTCTGTCTTGAGATTGAGGTACTACAGTGTGTTTTCAAATCATACAAAAACACCCCTTACTAAACTTATTTTTTTGGCCCTATTTAACCAATTTCCCTAATGAAATTGTGACCCTTGAAAGGCTCACAAGAGAAGTTCTAGTGAATTTGCTGGTCAGGCTATCTAGAGGCTGCAGGATGGGACACAGCAGCTGCACGTTAGTAAATAGCTAAGTCACCATTTGTTTTATAATTAGTTTGGGTTTACTGCTCTANCATAGAAGAAGTGAAGAACAATAATTCATTATAGGGGACTGCTGCATCTCTGGTCCAGGAAAGCCATTTCTGGATCCTGCTGGGTAAGAAATACTTGCATGTATGAATTCATATTCTGTGTTTTTCCTGACCCACATGACACTAATGCCAGAGTATATACAGCACAGAAGCTTTACTCTAAATGTTGGTTTCAGCAACTAGGGTTGATCCTAATGCACTAAACCAGTTATTAATCTGATTTAATAATCATGTTGCTCTTGTTGCAAATCATGTCATCCTTAGCGTTTTGTACCATGTACAGGGTGAAACTATTCAAAACTTTATTAATTATATACCAAGAGTTCTAATTTTGGCCTTGGCCCAGTTACAATGATTCCCCATATAAATTGCATACTGCCTTACTGGAAAGGAGATGGTTTCTGTGGTCATATAGCGGAAGTTTTTATGGATACACTGAAGATTCTATTTTGGGAAACTACCACGTTCCCCCTATTTCTACCCAGCAGAAATAATAAGTCTTGAGAGTGGTGAAAGAAAGCAGCCTTCTCCTAGTTAAAGATTCTTGGAGTCACAAAAACTTGATCCATTTTTGAGAAAGCAGATCAGGCCTTACGTATCAGGATAGGACAAAGGCAGAACAGGCAGTTTTGATTGGGGCCAACATAGTTAAAAAAGACTTCAATAGATGTTCCCACTCATTTCATAGAATCATTTAGGTCGGAAAAGACCTTTAAGATCATCAAACTAAGAGATTTCCTACTCTTCTGCCACTTAGTTTCCTGAAAGAAGAATGTGACGTAGGAGAACAATTAAATCTGAAGTTAGAAGCTGTTTCCTATCAGGAGTAAGACTGACACATTTTCTTCATAGGAGTAGTGCTCTGTCTCTTCTATTCTGCAGGGAGCCATGTCAAACATGAGGAAACATCTAGAAAATTTTAAGCGTGTAAGAATAACTAAAATTTTTGTACTGTGGGGCCAACTTAGCAGAATACTTGGAAAAAATTCCACTATGAAGAGGAAAGCATTCTGCAAAGGTACTCATCACTCTTACAGAAGAAACTACCATTCTACCCTAATGTAATACCTTAGCTGTCTAAAGGATCCTTGCTATTAAAAAGAACCCCAAATCCTTCTTGTTCGTCTTGAAAATTATGTCTCATGGGGTTGTTTTAGTCTCCACATGAGCCACCTAAAGGAGATGTGATCCCATCTACTAAATCTCTGCACCATCATCACAAGTGCTCTTTCACAAGCCTGCCAGTTTCATAACTTGTCTTTTTACTTGCTTAATATTTGTTCAATTTCTATTTTGAAGGGGCCTTAACCACAAGGCCTCTCTTTCCAGGTGATTTTGCTACATATGTTAAAAGAGCCCTCTAGAACCCACAGTACCCCCTTATGAGCGTTATCCCTCTTCTCTCCATGAGAAGAGGCCACAAGCAGCCTCTTTGGATCTAACAAATACAATAAAATGCTCCATGCGATGCTCTGAGTTAGCCTTGCCTAGGTGACAGACTGCTTATCAGGATTTCCACCACAAAGCATTCAAATGATAATAATTTGACCTAATCAGAATTTAAATACAGTGTTATATGAAGTTTCTCTGTATTTTCATTGGTCAGGCTTTGTCAACCATTCATACACTAGAAATTACTCTGGGTGAAAAAGTATCCAAGCCAGAATTCAGCTAGAATTGCTTTATTTTAGAAACCAGCACATCCAGAACCACACCAAAACCCAACTTACAGTAAATTTTGAATGTTGGTCAGATATGAGAGAGAAACCAGGCTGCATAGAAGGAATTCAGAGCACTTGAAAGAAGCTCTCCTTTTAGTTAAACAAAAACCTGATTTTACATAAAGTGTCGGGATTTGCAAGATGTGAAACAAAGAAACCATTAACTTGAATTTTTGACAATTGGAGCATGGGTTAAACAGTAACCTAGCCCAGCAGTTCATTCAATACAGTATTTGGTCTAGGAAAACCCAAATCAAGACCCATCTAACTAGCCATGGACTAAGCCGTATCAGGAAAGTCGTTTTCAGGATGGGTCTTCCCCAGCTCTCAGCAGAAATTCCATCAAAGACACACCATGGAACACTTTCAAAAGAAAATGTGTTGAAGCAGGGACAAAACCTTCACAGAGCAATGAAGCAACCTTTACTAGTGAAAACTTTTTTTCTGAATATTTTTAAAGTAATACTAATCTATTTCCAATTTTATCCAACTCCTGGATTGAATGCCACTTTTAAAAACGATAATAATCTAAAATGCAATACACAGTCACATTCTAGACCAGTTCAGAAATTCAGTATTTCTTTTAAACTTTTAAAATCCTTTATAAATAAGGTATAACACTTAAACAAATCCGCAAGGCAAATCATGATTTCACCAGAATATCACAACCAAAAATTGCTGAAAAATCTTCAGTATAAAATTGTTCTTTTTCAGCTTGAAGCAACTGAGAAAGTCTGCCTTGAATTCTTCTTCCTAAACAAAGCTGAAGGGTTCCAAAATCTGAATCCAAACTTAGGACAGCTCAACCTTGATTTTATATATTAAGTGGTTAATAAGTTAGTCAGCTCTTCTGCTGCTTCCCTTAATATGGCATACTTGAATTCTAGTTGACAATATGGGAAATGACCTACCTTCTGGCATTTCTACTAATGCCACACTTTCTAGGGGTGGACCCTCAGATTTCCTTTTATCTACTCTGTACATAGAATAAAAAAGCAATAATGCCCATCTGTTGACAGACCTGAAAGCTTCACCTGATCTGAGCCTCAGAGACTAAAATGTTTTCTTTTTCCAGATACTAGAAGATGCACTGCCATAAAATGTGCAGCTTCCAGATTAAGAGTAAGAATCCCAAATAGTTTTCCTATCATTCTCCTATGTTGAGACCGTCTGACAGCAAAACCCACTGCTATAACTGCTAAACATACTTAATAATGCCACAAATACTGCAGATCAATAATGCAATGCTTTTTATATTTCCCAAGCCTTTCTCATTGATGAATGAGTGCAATTGTTTTTTTAATCATTACAAAGGATCTTCAGGGTTACTTTTCTTCACACCAGGTCTTCATCAACACCTGAGCACCACATCTTTCTTTTCACATCGTAGATCACAATGTATTAATTCCTAATTAAATGCCTTCCAAATTCAACACGCCTTTAACTATCACACAGCTTCATATTCCTAATGCAATGTGCTTAAGGACTTGGTTTTCTTTAAAAACTTGAAGCCCAAAGGATGCTTTGCCTTTTTGTCAATGACCTTGATCTGCTGGAAGCTGCAGTTATGTGTATAAACTCTGAGTGTTTCCCTCATTATGCTGTGGTAGGAGATGTCACACACCACACACAGGAACAGTATTGTGTGTTGTACATACAGGGGGATCACACAAAGCAGCTTTTTTGTTTGATTCCTTACCAGAGGAAAACACCAGAACATTTACCAATCATTTTAGCAGCAATTACAGTTACTGGATTATCAATAAACAATGAATGAAGCATTTCTCGGATCTGCTAGTACTTTCCTACATGAATAATAGTGGGGTTTATTAGATAATGTTTGGCTGGGGGGGTTTTGGTGGAGTTTGTTCATTTTTTAAACAAAACAATTTGCCATTAGCTGAGTTGGTTAGAGCATGGTGCTGATAACACCAAGGTCGTGGGTTTGATTCCCATACGGGCTGTTCACTTGAGAGCTGGACTCAGTCCTTGTGGGTCCCTTCCAACTGTGAATATTCTGTTATTCTGGGATTGGGCATTGACTCCTTATAATTTCTTAAGGAAAATCCTCGTAACGGACAATATTTTAAGAAAGAAAAATCAGATCCGATAGTAAAACAAAACATGCAACTACAGAACCACTTTGTTGCTTGTGCCTGCTTTGTGCCAAGTGGCCAAGCAGCATCACTGGGCTCACAGGGTAACTGTCCCTGCTGTGCTCAGAGAGCACCAGCACAAGAGCTGTTGGTTCCCTTCTGCTTCAACAGGACAAAAGTATTTCCAAAGATCCTGCTGCTGTTTATCCCATACATGTCTAATCTACGGACATATATGGATGTATATGTTACATATAAAAAAAAGGTTTTAGCAGTCCTGATTCCTTCCCAGTGAAGTTGTTTGGAGTGCTGCCATCTAGTTCAACAGGGACAAACACACACTCAATCCTCCTCATGAAAAATCAGAGATCTATGAAAGGGTCCTGATCTTGTCATTGAAATCGATAACAAAATGTCAATAGATAACCCTAAATGTAGGTTTGCTGTTTCAAAACACCATAGTTCAACATAAACTATCTCATCATATTATTGGGCTCAAATTACTTTTTAATCTATTACAAACTTTATGTTATGTTTTAAAAAACAACTAATAAATGTAGGTTTTGAAGACAAAAGTTTCTTTCAAATTATTAATGTTGTTTAGAGACACAGCACAAATTTCAGATTTTTTTTTTGGTATGCAAAACCCATGCAAAAATATGCATATCATTACAAAATCTGGGTTTGGTAATACTAGCAACCCAAAACTGAATATTAAAAATGCATTAATAACTTCAGGGTGATTGAAAATATAAAAATAAAGCAACAAAATGCACAATATGAGTTTTGATCACAATCTCACATTATTTGTTCGTTATAAGTTATTTTCATGTATCAATCCAAATGGAAATTGTTTGATTGGCATATATATTTGGAAAAAGCATTTTTTATTTATTTTTTTAACTTTAAGGAGGGGTCAATTCCCGTGTCCATATCTATCATTAGTTTTCTGAACCTAGAAAGTACACGTATCTAGAGTTTGCATATGCAAAGCCAAGAGCCATTTGAGTTTCCTGCAACAAACCTGAGTATACAAGTACAGCTGTGAAACAACACATGATTCAAACCACCTTCACCCCTCCTTTTAGTCCTCTTCTGACAAAAAATAGCCTGTCCATTGTGGGAGAAGATGTTTGCCACCAGGTGGGTGTAACAAGAGGGCTTGGAGGCTTCTGTGCATTGCTGGCCAAGTCACCTAATCCCCACAGACTGTTTAACCAGCTTGCAGAGGGAGCAGGGCAAAGGTGTTTATTTTGACTTTTCAGCCTTCCTGTGAAAATGTGCAAAATAATCTACCCTATCCCCACGGCGCCTCTACTGAACTCTTTCTTGATTTATGATTTTCTAAGGTTTAATAATATCTAACTTACAGTTTCATAAAAACTAACTTTCCTCAAACAATACTCTCCAAATTTAATTATATTTACTGCTAGAACAAATTCCACTGTATTTACGTGGTCCATTAATAATTTTATCCAAGTGCTTCCATTTATTCTTTTTTGTTAACCTACTCCTTTAATGATTTACCTGCTTTCAATATTCACTGACATCCATTTTCTCCCATGTTGAGCAAATAATCAAGCTATGCATACTTAACCAATTTATTGCTTACATCAAGAAAAGTCCACCTCTCCTTTCTTAACCTGGTGGCACTTCACAGAGCTGCTGCAGGTCTTGATTGTACCTGGCAAACCCAACATTGGGACAACTTCAAAGAGTCTTCTAAGGGCAAAAGACTCGTTCCCCTTGCTCTGTTGCTGCTCACACTGACACAGTGCGTGCCCTCCATCCTCCCAGCCTGAGGACCTCAAGAAGAATTAGCAAAGCAGATCTTCATTACAGAGAAGGAAGGCAGGGAAATAAAACGCTGTAAAACAGGAATGGAGCAGAGCTCATGTCTGCTGCCAGCAGATCCTATCCATGTAACTTTTTCTTCTGGGCACTATTCCCTTTCCAAGCAGTTACGTTCAAAACAACAGTCTTTAAAGTCCCAGTAGGTAGTTCTTAGGTTCTTAGGGCTGGCTGGCTGGCGGTTCTTTTAACCTACTGAGAGTTTCCTCCAACACATTTATTCCTGCTTGTGGTTACAGCAGTTGCTGCCTCTTGAAGATTGGCACTGTTTTGGTGAGTTGAGCACAGCCAACAGCCAAGTGCCCATACAACTGCTCACTCATTCCCCTCCTCTACAGCATGAGGAGAAAACAAACACAGGGAGAGATGGCTCACGGACCAATATAAAGGCAGTTTGATAAGGGAAGCATAAGATGCATGTGCAAGCAAAACAAAATAAGGAATTTTTAGCATTGCTTCCCATTGACAGAGCTATTCAGCCAGTTCCAGGGTAGTGAGGCCTCAGTGTGCATAACAGCTACATGAGAAGAAAAACACCATAGCTGCAAACATCTCCCCTTCCTCCTTCTGTCCCCAGATTTTAATGCTGAACACTACATCACATGGGTGGAATATCCCTTCGGTCAGCTGGGCATAGACATCCAACAGTGTCATAGAATCATAAAAGCATTTGGGTTTGAAGGGATGTTAAAGATCATCTAGACCAGGTTGCTCAGAGCTCCAAATAATCTGGCCTAAAACATTTCCAGGGATGGGACATCCACAGCTTCTCTGGGTAACCTGTTCCACTGTCACAGTAACGAATCTTTTCCTATCTGATCTAAACCTACTCTCTTTCCCTTTGAAGCCATTTCCCCTTGTTCTGTTAGTACATGCTCTTGTAAACACTACGTCGAAGAGCGCTGAACAGAAATCTTGGTGAAATAAAAGCACGAGCAAAGAGACTTTGGAAAACAGCAATTAAGTAAATCTGGCCGCATGTGAGGTATTTAAAACCAATTAATTAAACAATCCCCCCATCTTATTTTCCTTTTTCTTTTTTTTTTTTTTAGACCAAACTCTTATTCATAGATTAAGATTAGCCTTCCCATCTACTTTTTCCCACATTTACTTAATCCATTTATTTCCTGGGTTATTTAAGGATTCCTCAGCACTACAGCACCTGAATGCTTAATCACATACTTTGATCTCTGTGTTTTCATGCAAGCTAGAGTGTCCTCAAAATTCACGTGGATATTAAAATGTTCTCTCTGGCCATAAAATCAGGTTGGTGGGTGATTACTTCAATGTGACACCTTATATAAGCTTGCCATTATGCCTTCACTTTAACCATTGTAAGTCAATGAAATTATATTGTAGACATTGACAACACATACAATTTTGCCTGTTTGATATCCCATTACTGCAATAGCAGCAGCAATGGTTCTGGAAAAAGCTTTTTTTTCCCCCCATAAGAATGTGCTAGCAATTTTGCACTCACAAGTAGGGCATCTTCGTAGGGAGCACAATAAAGCCAGTTAAGTGACTATCACAAAGTATTTGCTGGTTTCCAAAATAATGTAAAGTAATCCAGCCACAGGCCTACATACAGAACTATTAGTAAAAGATGACCAGCAGTTCCTATGCAGAATCAAAACACTTCTACAAAAAATTGATTCACCTGGGCAGTCAAAATAGCAAAAGCATTGAATATTTTAAGACAAGATCCTCAGCTGGGATATAAGTGCTGTAGCACCAAGCTATATATGTACACAGATATTCCCTAGAAATTCATAAGCCTTGAACTCTGGAGGAAATACACTTGAAGGGGGAAAAAAAGGGAAGGGGAAGGGAAATAATCCCAGTTTTAGACGACGAGTATTAAGCACAGAATATCAATTCCATCATATTCTAAGGCCAAGTGTTGTATGGAACAGAAGTCAATAAAATAAGGAAAACTATAAAGCTACAATAATCAGAAAAAAAAAAGATGGACTTCTTTTCAGTTTTCTAGGGTCATATATTCAATGTGAAGAAACACCGAATTCTGCTCCATGTATCAGTTAAAGAAAAGCTACTGAGAGGTCGTGCTATTACTCACTTAGATTAATCAGCAACTCCCCAGGGATCGGGGTGCATTAACATGAATTGCATGCTTAAGTAGCAATTCCCTGGACTTTATTACATCAAAATCTGCCTTATCTAAGTAGCTTAAAGCATTTATGATTTAGAAGTCTCACATGGCCACATGCACAAACCTTTACTCAGAGAACTGTTCCAAATTCTACATCACTCCCCAACCAGCCTGATTCCAGCAGAGCAACTGCATAATAATAGGAGGAGGACAGACAATCCAACAGCAAAAACAGTCAAACAAATTACTGGGCTTGTTTTATGAATAAAAGTTCTAGCTGCAGACTTCCACTACTTTTTATTCTGTTTTTACAAACATCAGAAAAGAAAGGAAAAAAAAGAGGAATAAATGTGCACTTATGAAGTGAAATTGTTACACGAAAATGCATTAGTTCCCACCTCTTCCTCACATCTATCACAAGTAAGGTAAATCCTGTCTTTTGAAAGATTTTGTCTTTTTGATATCAAAGTGATCGGGAAGACCACAAACAAAGGTATGTGTCATAGAGAAGTGACAACACGAATGGGCACTCACACTGGGCTTCAAATCCCAATTTTTTGGGGCCACTCCATGTGGCTCTTGTCACTCTATCTATAAGATTTCTTTCTCTTAGAAGACCTAGTGTCTGTACACAACCTTATGGGTCTTTAGAGAAAAAGATGACAACATACTGAAAAGCACTAACAGAAGCCCAACCAGATATGTTAAATTTATTGTGACAGAGTAACTAAACTGCTGTGATGAAAACAAAGTCATATTTGTGCTGCGGTTAAATTACACCTTTAAGGTATGATAGTCATTTATCTGTATCTGAAGGATATAAACTGGTCCTTTGAGCATGTAACTGGGCTAAGTATACATGCTGGAATCAAGGGGACCACTTAGCTGATCAGATTTTGTGAGGCTAGAACACAGCAGAGCTGGCAAATTGCTCAAAGATAACCACAGAGTTAGGTAGGAGGAAAAGGGTGAAAATGACATTGCAATGCATATAGTGGGCATTGCGAGTGGGGGAAAAATACAGAAAAACAAATGTTTACATTGCAACCTTCTGAAAAGACCAGTAGAAAAAGCATTTCTGTTTGTGATGTTCGTAGATCTACTGGGCGGAGAAATGAGTAACGCAGGAGTGCACAGTTTGGTGTTTTCTAAGCTACATCACTAAAAGTCTTTCACCTTAAACTTGTCCTGAGTCGAAGAAATATTTCTTGCACTGTTATCCAGTGAAAAATTCTAAAACAAAGCACTGACAAATAAGGTAGAGAACACATGGGTTAGTGTTGATTTTCCTCTGCAAAAGTATTTCACAAATCTGCTGGGTTTCCCTCTACGTGTTGTCTCTACAGACTCAGCCTAGGATCTCACTGTCCAAGGGGATTCCCTCCTGCCTCATACATGATATTAACTTCATTAATAAGTTATGACCTTGGTAACACCTATTCTAATCCTTTTGCCTTCACTGGGGTTCTTCAGGAGTAATTCAGCACTTCATTTAAGGCAATGAGATTGCAAGGGCCATCTAGAAGGTGGAGCACAGTTTATAAATTTGTTGATGATCATGCAACGCAGAGTCCCTTTTAGTACCCCAGCTGGTGTCATAGACACAAGAGCAGTGAAATCTGACTTTGCTTAGTATGCCTGCTCTGCACATGTTTACACTGATATAATACTTTTAACAAAGAACTCTCATGGGCATTGATATTATCTAGAAAACAATTTTAACTTAGAGCACAACGATTATATAATTTCACAGCAAAATCCCATTTTTTTGTCTCCCTGTACTGCTTCAAATCCCATTGCTTTGGCTTGCAACATTTATTTGCAAGAAAAAGAAATAGACAAACCAGATACATTCTAAATACCAAAGAAAAAAACTTGAGGAAAATTTGTCAGACAATTCCCCTTTGCAATTCACAAGGGCAGGGGAAAAAAGTATGTACTCTGAAATGTTTCACTTATGACTAATATACCTCTAGTTTCCCTGTAGCTCAAGAAAACTTATTCCCTACGCTGAATATCTTTATATAACATGAAAATATTTAAAATGCTAGAGCTTAAGTCTATCAAAAGAAATAAATTGTGAGTAAATGACATTATAACTGAGTCTGTGTGAGAGAAGTACCTACTTTACTTTCTCAACAACTTTTGGAGAGCGTTCAGACCAGGCACTGCAATAACACACAATTAAAAAGAAAAAGAAGCCCTTCAGAATGTTGAACAGCTATAACTGACAACTCTCTTGGAGGAAAGGATGGAAAACCTTGCAAAAAAAGGCAGATGAAAAAGAAGTTTTCTGAAGGTCTTCATCAGTGCATGGTGACTTCAGCCCTGAGGCTTCACTTCTTGTGCCCAATTTTGAAAGCTCGAGGTAAAGGCAAACCTCCCCAACACTGTGAGTGAAGACCAGACAGATTTCCCAGAGATGTACGTCCTAAGAGAAAGCTGGAGGAGCTTTGGGCTGTTCCCAGTGACCGTACTGCCATCCAGAGGTAGGCTGCAGCTCAAAACTCGGGGAAGTCTTCCTGCATTGGCATGAAGCAGAGACCTCTCTCTAGCCCGCATTGCAGACTCCAGCTCTCAGGGATGCGGCAGTTCAATTCTGCAAGGGCCCGAGGTTTATCCACTGTTCCAAGCAAGGATCTGGGGCAGAAGAGCCTCCAAGCAGGTTATTCTAGTTTAGTTTGTCAGAAGAGAGAGTTAACTCAGTACCAGCAGTCTCATTCTTCAGGACAGTTCAAGGCATGCACACAAAGCTTTGTGGGGGAAAAGTATTGTTCATCTAAAAAACCCCAAACCAACGAATAGCACGGTAATAAGGGGGGAGTGGCTTGTATAAAAGTGTTCAAGGCAGCCTGAGATATTTTTTGGACAGTAACCTGGAGAGACATGGATGTTTTACTGAGTCTAACCAAGAGATCTGGTTAATGGAGAAATTCCCAGGAAAGAGTACTGGCATTCATACATTTCCTTTCCACACTTCCATGGTCAACATTTCAGTTTATAAAGGGAAGATAAAAGGTGAAGGACTGTATCTCTTACTTTTTGATATTCTTTCAACATCCAACAAGTTGAACATTCAACATCCAACAATTTGAACATTCTACAAGTAGCAGGAACTACGAGATAAAACGTGAGAGACCATTTGGACCATAGGAGGAGGTAGAATAAGACAGCATAAAGAAAGTGAGCTGCTGTGCAGTTGTTAACAGAGGTCCAAAAACCTGACCTGTACAGTACATTCCATGTTGGGTCTGGCAGCTTATTTATCTAGATGAAAAGAAGTGCATTCTTACCTCTCAACCTAAACTGTGAGTAGAGTGTTACTGCAATAAACATCTAGTACTGAAATATGCAGAGTAAGGTATCCTTACAGCTTTATATTAAAGATCAAAAAATGAAAAGTTTTTAAAGTATTTTCCCACCTTTTTAATACACGTTTGTGTGCTTGGCGTTCTTAAAACTGACACATTTAATTTGAAAGGCAATCGGAGATGGAGATTTGTCTGATGAAACAAACAATGCAAGTCATAAAGACATTCCCACTCCATGCAGTGCATTAGGGGCAATCATCTTATTCTGTAGAATGGAGGCTTGACATAAGATATCATTACTACTACCAATAGTTTATAGACTCTTAGTGTAAGTGGTGTATCAAGTTACTCAGACAGACAGAGCGAAGGGCATTGAATAATTATTTGGAATTCAAACACCATAATACACGTATACAATTACATCCTTTCCTCAGAAAGAAATCTTTTGTCTGCGTGCTGTCCACAGCCAATGCCACTGGAGACTTTGGAGAGATGGAGAAAGAACTCACTCTGGATGAGGACAATCAATCAAAATCTTCTCTAGAACTAGATCTGCTGTTATAACAGAACAATAAATGTCAGCTGTTGATCTACAACAGTAGAATCACGAAAAAAGCTACTCAAAATGATACATATATACATATTAACCACTGCACATGAGTATGTGTTTATTTAAACATTATCTAATTATTTATTAATGCTAAATAAAAGTGAGGTTTGTTTTTATTAATGTATGCCCATTCATAAGCTGACATTGGCCAAGACCCTCTTACTGCTCTATCAGTCTGAAATTCTGCAAGAGGAAGAAATAGAGAAGTGAAATATTAATGGAAAGTGGGATTTTCCTTGCCATAGCCTCAATAAATATGTCGGTCAGGAGAAAAAATAGGTCAAAAATAGAAGGCTTATATCTCCAATATCAAAGAAAAGAATGTTTGTGTCAAATCAATTGGAGAAATTGCCATGAATGGTTCATCTGTGCAAAAATATGATCCTTGTAATGCTGCTAAGATCAGCGAGACCTAGGTTGATATGTTGAATAAGAGCTGGCTGCAGAAGTTAGACATGTCCATGGGAAGCTTTAATTTCCATATCTGTTTTGCAGCATTTTAAAATGGATAGGAGAGGGCAGTGTAAAAAATTGCTTTTCAGGATGGTTCATTAATTACTATAAAGAGGAAAGTATATTAAATGTGAGTGTTAAGGTGAAATCCTTATAAACAACATTCAATATTTTCCCAGTGTGCAAATTTTTTCATTTGAACTCAGTTTCCTTAGTTTTGGATCGTTTGTATTTCTTTCCCCATGGCCCATGTGCTCCTTCTGTTGTATATGCAGTTCATCTTCCACCCTCTTCTAAAGCATTCAGAAAGATCAAGTAAAATGAAATCTACAGTACCTTTAAACCAGAGAATCAGAAAACCATCTTTTTATTAGCCCCATATGCAAGATCTGTTCAGGGGAGCATGCACTAATTCACCACCTAATTCTGCAAAAATCTTTGCATAGAAACCCGTTTGCCTCTGCTTTGTGTTCTACAACCGGGAATTTCACCATAAGCCTCAAAAATATTTTCAAGAGCGGACACTTGGGAACTTGACTCTGTCGGGGGGTGGCTGTAAAAACCAGCTGATCTTTCTGAGGAGATCAAAAGAGGCTGCATCTGTTTAACTCAGAGGAAGTACCCTAAAGGGCAGCACTCATTGTGTCTACTGCAAAACACATAATTTAACTCCAAGTGGCTCTTCAGTGAGCGTCGTGCCAGGCCTGTGTTCCAAACAGATGGACACCTCAATATTGGCTGAAACAAGGTAACTGTTCTGCAAAGCAACAATGGGATTTGTATGTGCCAATGGTTTATCACCTTCTTATATTTGCAGTCAATGCAAAGAAAGATAAATGCTGGACTCAGCTGTGTCCAGAGAAAAGCATTACAGGTGTTGTGGTATTTTCTTTCTCCCCCTGCAACCCTTTTCTGTATCTCCTTCCAATTTATTTTGGGTTACATGGACAATCTGGTGGCTCATTGTGCTATTGTTTGAGTTTTATATAATCTACCTGTAATTACTTACTCTTTCCATTAACTGCCAGATACCTGTTTTACAGTGGAATGTGCTTATGACAATGGGCTTTTATTGTCAATATCATCATTAAAAAAAAAATCAACTAATACAGTAACTTCTATGTTTTGTCAAAAAAACTTAGCTGGGAAATGTTTAGCACATCCTAGAACACAATACTAAGGACCATTAAGAGAGGAAGCTGAGGTGGAGGATGTTTTTTCTAGTTTTTAATAAGAATAATATAAATTGAAGTGTTCTTACTCAGGGCATAAACGAAAACACAAATAAATCATTTCAGGTGAACATAAATTCTGCTTGAATTGCAAATGACCCTTCTGGCAGAAATTAGATTAAGGCTGAGGCGCAAGTTCTCTTCTGTACACCTGCTCTTCTTTGGGGCATTTTTCAGATTCTGGCAAACAAATTTAGACCTGAACTGTAGAAAATCTATGATTTCTGATGCCTTTCTCATAAAACTTACTCTATGCTTAAGATGTTTAAATGAAGTCTATCAAGACCTTGGCTTCTTTTTCTTTTGGGATTATTTGGGGATTGTGCTGATGGACTAATTTGATGTAATAACTGCCATCAAAAGGACATTTTTAATAATAGATTGAAACATATAGCAGGCTGGGTTTTCTGCTTCCTCCTTTCCTCCCTCATAGCCACTGGTGGACACTTACTTATGCAGTGATGTGGGATAAACAGTCCTTCAATACATGACTACTTCAATTTGGGAAATGGAAGCTCAGAAAACACAGGATGCAATCCACTGAAAGAGGATGGTTGGGAGGGGTTTGGGTGGGGAGGGGGTGGGTGAGGGAGACAATTTAGCTAGTTTGTTTTTACCTTTTAAAACCAAACAATCAGATCATTTAAA
This sequence comes from Grallaria varia, assembly GCA_013396735.1. NCBI lineage: Eukaryota > Metazoa > Chordata > Aves > Passeriformes > Formicariidae > Grallaria > Grallaria varia. The sequence goes on from VWZG01007393.1 coordinate 2,127,694, forward strand.
TCCCAGATTTAAGTGGCTTTCTCATTCAGAAAGTACAGTCCAATAGCTGACTTGCTTGGAAATTGAAAATGCTGCCAGGACCTGTGTAAATTTGGCACAATTCCATTGACTGCAAAGGAGTTAAAACCGTACATATCGGTGATTAGAAATTGGCCTATAACATGCTTTAATTTCTTAACCATTTCAAGACAGAGATAAACCTCCTCCATATCAGTCAATTATTTGCTGTCGCCAGTGTTACAGCCGTGTCAGACTCACTGATCACATTCTTCCTGATTGCTTCCCTCATTCTACAGAGATAACTGTACACAATAAAGGCAAAACAACAGATGATCTTCCACCTGCCCGGAAACTTTAAGGAGAAAATTATCAAAGCAATTCTGTCCCAAGTATCCACTTGCTACTCAAAAGAATGAAGCTTCGTAACCAAAGGCAGCTAAGAATTTGTTTTAATCTGTGAAAATGTGAATAATTTCCAAAGAAATTAAGGAATTTGCTGTAACGAGTATAGAGGACTAAAAATTAATAGCAGAAAGTATATTTTATAGAACAGATAAATCTCACATGATTTTTAACAAAATTATTCAGTTTGGTTAATTCTCTAATCATATTTTAAGGGTTACTAAATGCCAGGCAATTACAGAAACAGAATAAAAACTCAGTATAATTGACATTCAAAGTAGCTGCTAATTTGCCCATTTATTCACAGCTCATGCAACTGCATAACAAAGTTTGTCAGAATAAACTGTTTAGATACACAGTCCTTGTGTCAGCAATTATTAAAACAAACAGCACATCTTTCTCTCAATCTGCTGGAGCTCAGCAAAAGCACATTTGAAGCTCCGAGACTCACACCCAGCAGTGTCCACTTTAAATAGAAAAATCTCATTGATTGCATGAAACTCAGGTCTCATTTTTGTCCATCGATTCCCTTGGTGACCTTCCACAGCATCAAAGCCCAGAGCGAACCCAATCTGACCCCGACTTTATGTGCATTATTATATTGAGAGACAGAAGCTACTTACAGTCCATGCCATTGTCTCCGTAGATATGTAATAAAGTATTCTAGAACAGCTCCTGCAGAGAACACTTCATGCACTCGGCATTTCCTTTTCTCTGTCTCTGTCTCTCTCTCTCCCCTCCAATCTTAAAATTCTTCTCTTTGCTGTGCTGAATGTTTGGGTTTTTTTCCCCCTCCAGTGGACAGCTCAAATGAGCAACTTCAGACTTTGACTAATACTCACATAACTCTCAGTAAACAACATCCTTCACACAGATCTATAACTAATAATAATGTTCTTTATTAAGCTCTCCTGTGAAACAATATGTCTAATAAAAGCTGCTCTCCATGCTGTTTTAATTATAATAAATCACCTTCATTATGATGCATACTTCAATATAACATGCCTAATGCTTAGCTACCTGGGATACTACAATAATGAGGACAGAGAGTAGACATATCTTGAGGAAAGTTATTTACACACACTGCAAAATTCTACAGTACCGTACTGCTTTGCAACATGAATTTCAACAACTTTTATCTTACCTTACTGTCCATAACATCATGGCTGAGAAGAACCACCCCCCTGAAAAATGCTATTTACACAAATAACAGGACCTTGAATACATCCACTAGCATGGAAAAAATAAGTCCTTGCAGTGCAATCATTTCTCTATAAATGTATAAAAGTATTTTACCACCCTGTGCAACAAATCAGCGATGAGACTATAGGCTGTTGTGTGCCGGTACCTGGGGATTTCATGTCAAAGTCAACTTCCTTGGCAATCCCTAGGGAACTACGCTGTGCACATTCTCATGAAAGGTGTGAAAATCTGATTTTCTAAAATGGATCAGTAATTCTCTATGAAGGGGAAAAGGATCAATAAATCTTTGCTAAGTAGATTGTAAAGGAAAAATTATTCTTTCAGTGACAGTACATTAGGATCCTCCAAACAATCTCAATAAACTAAAGACATAGCATTTCTCCAGCAGCTACTTTTGACTTCTGATATATTTTTGTAATCTCCGATCATTCTGCAATGCACATACATTTATATTTGCTAAGCAATGTTCCATGTTGATGTTGATTTATGAGTATATGCCATTATAATGCTCAGCTGTGAGTAGAAGAAGAAAATTATTAGCTGCTTGTAACCTGATAGATGTGATATGAGGAAATGTCATTACACCCCTGCACACATATATGTTTGTTACTATATCACTCTCCCTGTACCTACACAGATATTCTGTACACTCTCTCTATATACCTACACATAGGCAAATATTTACTAGATTGAGTGTATCTATATGATTCTTTTGTACGTGTGCCTATATAGGTACATTTTCAGGCACTGTGTGTTAGTTATAACACGTATGACAACTGTTAACTCTACTGGGTGCTTCGCAGACCCGAAAGGTGTTCATCCAGTTCCTGGAGTAGCACATGCCATCTGGCATTTGCACTATCAAATCCCATAGTCACGTTGTACTTAAACATGTGATTTTTACACAGAAGCAAAAGCAGCATTTGCCTGCAGACAGCACCATAACGCAGCTTACAGCAAGCAGTTAGAATATATTGCCAAGTCAGAAGCGGGCTACGCACACAAGCAGAGGAATTCATTTGTCCTTTTTCCACAATCTCTTTTTCCTGCTGTGGAGAGTAAGAGGGCCCTGCCAGAAGTGTCTGTAGTGTTGTTTCTGCGGCAGTGGTAATATGCACAGTGTGGGCATTTAAATGTCCATCCCAATTCTAAATGCCAGTGTCGCTCTGAAACTTAATGCGCTGGGCTACGTTTCCATTCCTGGTGCTCCCGGCACACAAGGATTCTGGAGGGTAATCTTTGAGGGGATACATGCTGAGGAGGGGAAAAAAGAGCTTTGTTTCTCTCACTAATGCTGACAAACCAGAGAGGAGAGGTGGCAGACTGATGCCCAGGGATTCTACAGTCTGGAGACCAGGCAAGTAAGTTTTGGTACAAACACAGAAAATCAAGTCTGAAAAACCAGAATAACATGAGAAACCAAATATGACAGGAATGCACAGGCAGGAAAAATCATGAGTTCAGCACTCTGAAACTGCATCATGTTTGATAGAGCACCCCCAAAACCGAGGGTTTGAACTCTATATGCAGTTCTGAATATTTTAAGTTGCAGAACTCTAGCAGAGCTAGTGACAGTCTGAAAACCAAACTGTGCACCCGAATAAGCTTCTCTGGCATTTTCCAGATGGTGGAATGATGGCAGAAGCCATAATTTTCATACTCAGAAGATCCAGTGCTTTGTATACTTCCAGAATTCAAGGAACCTGCTCACACAATTTCCTAAGTCCTTTTAGCTTATCTTTNAATATTAACGACAGTGCTTGGGAACAGATGCTGCCTTAGGTCCTAGCTGAGCAGAAGGTATCAGGGCATACTTGAACAGGCTGGACCACTGCACTACTTCATGTTTGAGGGAGCACAGAGTAAAAAGTTCTCACTTTCCACTCTTTCCTCCTCTCTCTTCCCATGTCCACTAGAGCAAATGAGACAGGAGTAAGTAGACTTACAGTGGACAAAAACATATAAAGAAGAGTAACAAATTCAGTATATTCATTCCCAATAAAGACAGGTCATTGCCATGAAGAACAAAAGGATAAAATTAAGTACTTTTGGACTGACAAATCTCCTTTTTACCCAAAGATGCCATGGTAAAGTATCCTCAGGAGCTAGCTGCAGCTTCTCCTCAAACCCATGTATTTTGAGCTGTTTCAGTGGACCTCCTCAAAGCACTTCGCACGTTTCAGATGATGAAACTCCACAAGACCTCCTTGTTGTATGTCAAGTAAAAGAAAGGGGAGCTCTGACCCATACAGATAAAATAATATACTCAAACAATACTACACACGCTCTCATCCATCACAGATACCCCAAACCATTTTGAGATTCTCCAGACAAATATGAAATTGTCTTCTCTTACCATAGGTTTTGGAAAAGAATGTCTTAATTGAAACAAAACCATGGAAGATTCAGTCTCCCTGCAGCATCACAAGTAAGAAATGAAAAATTCAAAGGGTCTCATACTACTTGCAAAGAAGCATGCTAGTGCTCCATCTGTTAAAGAAAAATGTGTCTTGTGAAGGTCAGAGTTCATGATCCACCACACCAGGTTTTATGGGATACTGAATAAATCCATTCTCTCTTATATCAGTATGTATCCTGCATTACTCTTTTGCAGCTAGCCCCCTCCTGAAGTCATAGTTCAGACCCATGTCCAGAAACCAACTGAGCCAGAGCAGCACAGATCATCTGGTTCAGACTGTAAGCATTTATTCAGACCCTTCTCTAACCTGCATATCCAGCACTTCTAGGTGTTTGGCTTCCTCTGTTATTCACAGAGGTTGCTTTCTTTTGGTGTGTTCAGGGACATGGTTTTCCTGGAGTGTAGGTAGTATCATTTGGTTAGGGGGAAAAAAAAGGCAAACTAAAACCAAACTAAAACCAAACCAACAAACAAACAAACAAAACCAAACAGACAAACACAAACCGAAGCAAACTACCAACTAAACACTCCCCCCCCACCCAAGCCCCCAAACAACCACACTACTTTTTATTCTTTCTTAATGTTTTCTAATATCACAGATTAAAAGAACAATTAATGCAAGATTAACTGCTGTATCTGAAATTTGGTAATAGTTTCTTCACAGAGGAAACAACACTTATAGATCACTATCTGCCTACCCAAGGCAAGAGGTATTTGGGTAAGGAAAGGAATGAACAAAATTTTGGTTGGTTGGTTGGTCTGGTTTGTTTTGTTTTTCATCTCCTTTATTTTTCTCATATTCAGACATGAATCAAAATCCCCGTGTCTGCTCTTGGAATAATAGACAATGGAGATCAATCCCAATCGTAGGATGCTGCCCACAATTTGTTTACATGTTTTCATGATTACAGCCAAGACAAATCATGGGTGTCTATATTCACCCATTTGAGACCACCTATGTATTCCTGACCTGCACTAAGAAAAGCAGATGCCAAATAGTATGGATTCTGTTCAGCAATACTGGCTAAATTGCCTAAGGACAGGATATACACAACACCAAAGGACACCCTTTCAATAACCAATGTTTGTAATTCGCGCAAAGGACCAAATCCTGCCCCCACCAAATTATAAAATTCCCAGTGCATTCAAATAGGGGAAACTCCATCCAGGAAATCCAGATGGGCTTTCCTCAAGGAGAGGCCCGTGGAAACATTGCACCTGAGGGTCAGATGATGAAAGGCCCAGAGCAAATGACACCAGTGATGCAACACAACAAAACTAGCCTTACCCTAGGCACCTTAAGATATGTTTTTCAGAATACTCAAAAGTTTCTTCCAACTACATTTTAAAGCAATATTTATGACTCATTGTGCCAAAAAATTTACGTTAAAGAGATTCACTAACTGAATTATACTTTCCGAATCCTAATGTGAATATTATATGCACACATATGGGCAAAATGTGCAAAATTCCAGAAAATAATTCTATAACATACTCTAAGAAAGTTTCGTAAAGAAGTTCTTCTGTGTCAAAGCTAAAAATTGCATTTGTATTCAAAGGCATGTTGGTCTCATACTAATACAACTAGACGACACGAATTTTCAAATTAAATCATAGAGCAACCCTGTAGCAAAGGCTAAAACTTACTTCCCCTCTTAATACCAAAAAATTTTACCTCATTTCTCAAAGAAACAGCTCATCACAGAATAAAGCTTTTTCTGAGAAGTTTAAAAAATATGTAACAAAATGGGTTTTGAAAACAAACCTGTTCTAACCTGGTTTTTCTGCCTTATAGAAGAAAAACTTCCCAGAGGTACCTTGGACAGTTGGAGAAACCGGATCACTGAGACAGATAAGAAACTGGAGAACCTCATGTATGAGGGAGGGTTAAGAGACTGGGCCTGTCCAGCCTGGAGAAGAGCAGGAATCTCACCAACATATATAAATACCTAAAGGGAGAGCACAAAGGCTCTTTTCAGTGGGGCCCAGAGACTGGGCAAGGAGCACACACTGAAACACAGCAGGTTCCCTCTGGACATCAGGAAATAGTTTCTCAATGGCCAAGCACTGGCACAGGTTGCCCAAAGAGGCTGTGGAGCCTCTTTCCTCAGAGATATTCAAAAGCCATCTGGACAGGGCCCTAGGCAACCAGACTTAGGTGATCTTGCTTGAGCAGGAGGTATGGACTAGAAGACCTCTTGAGGTCCCTTCCATACTCAGCCCCTCTCATTTTGTGAATTTATAACATTTTTCTTCCCCCTTGGACAGAAGTAAGGGAAGGAAGGAATAGTAAAAAGATGCACCTTTAACTATACAAGGACTGGTAAAGAAAATTTTGTTTTCTTGGGCTTCAAGTCTTATCTAACATAAGAGGAAACTAAAAATGCTGCATGGGGAACCAAAAATGGAAACAGACGAGGAAAATAAGCCTCACGTAACTAAGCTGTGTTTGGGAGGGCACAGAAGAAAGAGCAGTGGAAAACAGAGGACCTGGAATAACATCTTGCCTTGAAGTGAACAGATTTCAGCTGCGAGCACAGTGAAGCAGAGTAAGAATGGAGAAATATTATTTCTGTGTTCTTCCATTACACATTTCACAAATGGACATCTTGAACTCGGCAGGACAAATTCTGCTTTGAATGGCCTAGTAAGCCTTCCATTCCTTCATTCATAATAAAGAAAAAAAAATTAAAATTATCAAAGGGGTTGTGTTCATACATCTTTTCAGCGCAGTGTTACTGTCATCCTGAAACACTGCAGTAATTTCTGCAAATTTAAGGAAAAACTTTAAGATGAAGAATCTGAGAAGACTTAAAGATTTCCACCAATTTTGGGGCAATTCTGCACTGTTAACTGCTACTGTCACTTGTTTATATCATCCATCTTCTGCAGTCACCCTCAGGATTGGTTAACTACCCATTAACACACTAAGCCAGTAAATATACCAAGAAAATGTACTAATACTGAAGCCCATATATGTTTTCAGAACCCTATACCCAGATCACTTTTAAGTGGATGCACTTGACCCTTCACTCAGTTGCTTACACAGGTGATCTGGTTTTAAAACACCAGAAATTTAAAAATCTAAGAAATAGCACAGCAGGCAGGTCCTCTCAGAAAATACCTTTAAAAAGCCCTCGGAACTACTGATTGTAGTGCATTTTTGCAAAGCCGGTCACAGCATTGTGAAGCATATAAGCTATTCATACTAACATCAGCAGACTCCTGCGTGAACATACTTAAATCTATTGAGAACTGGTTAAAGTAGGTAAACATCTAGGTCATGATCCAGGTCACTGACATCAGTAGACGCAAGTTTACTGTACCCTGCATGCAGATTTGGGCAGCATTCTTAGGATTTTTCATGAGGAGTAACATTCTTATTTTAATAAAAATACTGTCAGGGCTTCCACAATACCTTGTGATGAGCCATGCAGTTCATGCAAGTGTCTTTAAAAGGCAGGGGATGTATAAGCAGAATGGACTTTGCAGAGTAAAGCAGCATCACAGCACACCTCCAGATCACTGCATGCACAACCTTGACAAGTCTTTTAAATATTAAGGGCTGTGTTCTACTCTAATTCAACACATGGGACTCCCATTAATGTCACTGGGTGTTCCTCACAAAGCACAAGAACAGAAACAGCCCTTGGCATCTGTTAGTATTAAAGAAAAAAGATTTCAATAAGTTTACTTAATCCATCAAACTGGCAGACTCCAGCATTAGCTCCTGTGATAGTGCTGTCAGTGCTTGGTCAAGCCTAAAAAACCTTCAAGCTTAAGCAAGTCTTGACACAGCAGAGAAGCAGAAGCTCAAGATGGCCAACTGTAGGAAGCAAATAAACTTTTAAAAGCTAAGAGAATAAAGGATTAAAGGATAAAGAAAATTATTTTCACCCTTTATATCAACTTTTTCCAAAGAAATATGTGTTTCAGAAAAAGAAACCCAGAGCTTGGCAGGCTGGGTGGAAAAAGAAAAGCAGAGGCAAGCTGGGGGCTGGGGGGAGTGGGAAGTAGAGTGTGGCTGCTAATCCTGCTAAGGCAGTTTTCCAGTATTGACTCCACTGTATTGGGGCCATACAAACTTTTTGACCATGCACTAACTAGTTTGCTTGATAGCTGGAGTCACTAAAGGTCTCAGCACATATCTTATGTCCATGGGAAGAGTGGATTTGTGCCCAAGAGGCTATTTTGCTCTCAGACACCTAAGTCAGAGCTTATCAATTGGTGTCTGCAAGGATGGCAAACATAAAACAACTCTACTAATTCCTTCCCTTCCATTTGCTCTACTACCCACACATTCCCAATAGAAACAGTCTCTTGACCACTGGTTCTTGCCACATTTTTAATTCTAATTTTTTTGTTTAGAGAAGACAGAAGCCCCACGCACTTTTTAGCCTAGATTTTTGTTGGCCTGGAGGTTACCATTTTGGTTGAAGTGTCCTTGGCTCAGGGTTATTAGGCCCCCTGATTCTTGCAAACAACCTAGTTACTTTGAAAGCTGGTAGAGCCAAGTCTGAAATATTAGTTCCCCTTCTCATTGGCATATTTAGAATCCATTTGGTTCAATTATCACTCAAGGCTGCACTCTGGGATTTCTGTAATGGAGAAACTAACACAGGTACATGCTGTTGCTGACAATTTAGCTTGACAGGTTTGTTGAAATCATATAGAGTTATAGGATATGTGGCATTAGTAGTTTGATTTTGATACACAAAAGTTTCAAGGCAATTTAAATTGTATTACCATCACACAAAGTAGACAATTTGAAGAAAGCAACAGCATGGAGGTGCAGGTAGCTGTTGGACAGCAAGCTTTTTCTCTCCCCTGGATAAATCGACATGCTGTATTTATAGTAGTAAAAGCATCTGAGCATGACAGCATTTGAAGACTAAGTTAAAAATATTACAGAAAGATGAGCCCTACAGATAACTGTATCTAACAAGTCTGATCTCCCTTTGCCTCTTTCTTCTCACTCAGTAAATGGCTGACTTATTTGAACCCACCAGTTCAGCACATGAGCAGTAACAAAGCGTAGCAGTTGTCATGTTCCACTCCCTCTTTGTTCAGTTGCTCTTTGGGATGAGCTCCCTCTTACTCACCACTGTCTGTCTTCCCTGTGTAGTTACATCAATCTCTCCTTGGATTGCTACCGAGGAAAAGCAATTGTCCCGAAGCAGAAGTCTACAGGTAGCTCTGGATGGGGCAGTTTCCCAATGGCCATTGTAATCAATGGAGTCTCTTTCATTGACTTCTGTAAGAGACAGATCAAAGCAAGACCCTTTCTTTAAGGTCCTTGTGAACAAATTTCACCTGAAAATGACAGAATGCTTCCTGACAGGAAATCTACAGAGAATTCAGGCAGAACTCTGTTTTCAGTTTCACAACAAACTCAGATTAAGTGAATTGCCTTCTGTAGTTTTCCAGTGTCAATTCCAATTATGGCTAATGCTGTGCAAAGCCTAGGCTTAAAAGGCTTCACCAAGAGAAGTAGGGTGAAGGTAAGAATGCATGTGGGAAGCACCATGATTTTGGTTTGAATTCCTTTAGGGGTGGATGTTCTAAATTTTTTTTTTTTTTTNAAAATGGTTTGAAGAAGCCTTTGTAAGACGCAGAGGCAGAGCAGAATATATAAGTCACCCTTAACTATTTCCTTAGTAATCTTCCAAAAAACCTGACAAAAGCACAAGCTAATTCATGTTCTGTAAATGCCATGGAGGAATTGAGGATTTCAGCATCAATGGCCTCTGCTTGAACAGGCCTTATACGTAGAAACTGACACTGTAAGGAATTCCTAAATAGTTCTAATGTTATGGGAACCACTGCAACTTACAAACATAAATCCACACTAGCAGAAGGCAACTTGTTTGGACCACTGAGGACTCCTTACTAAAATGACCCTCTTCCCTTCCCTGCTTTCACATACATAGTCCAATGGGACAAGTCCCAAGAGAAGAAACTTTCATTCATTGCTCAGCAGACATAGTAGATCATGGCAGAAGAGTCTGATCTAGCTACATTTCTACCAGGTACAAGCTTCTTAAGCAGCATGAAAGTTTATCCTTCTCTAAACTCTACCCACCACTCTGGGGAAAAAAAATCAAGTATCTAAGTAAACAATCATCTTGAATATATAAATTAAGTAAATACATTCTTTATAAACAGGACTCTTAATAGAGCATTTAAATTATAACTTGTACTTTTGCAGCATCCCTGTGGAGTTAATTTTAAAAATGAATGAATGAAATAATGCCACTAAGACTACAGGATTTCTCACACACACCTCTACGCTGTCTTATCTAGTTTTAATGTCTAGGACTTACACAGTTGCAAACTACAGCTGCTTAAATAACAACTATTGTTCCCTGCATGATATTTGGTGAAATAAATGCTGAAGTGTAAAATCCATTAGTGCCACATATACTATACACTGCATTTGCAAAGGCTTAGTTCAGGGGTAATGGAAATTCCTCACCACAGATAAATACAGCTTTTAAAGGGGTTTATTATTATTATTATTATTTTCTTCCAACAAAATATCTGGGTTTTTGGAACATTTCTATCTGCTGGTATTTTGAAACTCAGTGAAATACCTCAAGGCAAGTACTTGCTCACTATTTCCTGTTGGAACAGCTCAAAAATGTTCTCCGTGTTATTTGAAGCAAGCAGCAAAAATGGCAACAACACAGGGGTGACTTCACTTCCTTGAGGGAAGAGAAATTCCAACATATATTTAATATATATTTAGATGCTGTATAATTAAAAAGGTATCCCAAAGAGACCAACAGGTACTGATAAGTACTTGTTACTGAAAAGGGCACATAAAACAAGAAGAATATGCTTGAAAGTGCAGTGAAGCAGACTCAGAGGCGAGATCCTACCGATGAGCTTCCATGAAAGCCACTGAACATCCAGCTCCAAACTGGGAGGATCTAGGACAGCATTCCCATGTTTTTTTCATCAGTTTAGCTTCTTACAGGCTGCAGTGGCTGCAGAGCATGTGCAAACCACACCAAACAGTAAGAAAAGCTATAGCAAATTCTGTTTCTCTGTGGGCTTTTCCAAGAAGTTTGGAAACCAATTGTGCCACCATCTGCCATAGGAAAATGTTGTCCTGGGTTTCTGCCACTCCTGGAAACTGAATAAACACTAATTTGGATGAGGATAGCTTTCTTTTGCAATGTGTTCATTTGCTCTGTGATCCTAAGCCGAGAGAGAATTGGGCCAGTTATACTGAGTGCAAATACATTACAAAGAAACATCATGTGCTTTAAAGAAAATAAAATATTCTTCATGTATTTATGAATGAACTATCCTGCTTTTGAAGGAAAATTCAAGTACATGGAAAAAAAGTAATTTAAGTAAAACTATACTCTCATTCACACTCTGTAAAACTGTGATTACCTCTTTTTCCCTTCGTGAAATAAACTAATACTCCTCCAAAGTCAATTTGCAAGAGTCACTGCTTATTAAAAACCCCAACAAACCTCCCCCTTCAATAAAATCACACAAAGCAAACCAACCTGGACAAAAGGCCCAGTTTCCCTCCTGCTTTGTGCTCGGGTGGAAAAAAATTGTTGTCTGCTACATTAGTGAGAAATAACAACTTCAGAGAGTCAAGACACACGCTGAAATGTTTCAGCTGAAATCAAACTCTGAGAAATTTTTTAAATGTTTTCAACACATCAGCATGAAGCATCGACCTAGTTGGATTCACTTAGATCTAAAGCAAATGCACTGATTGTTTTCACAGCATGCTTTTCTTCTCCAAGCTGCAACAAGCAGACTGGCAACTGCTGTTCGGAAAGGTTTTCAGCCCCCTGCCTTGGTCTACTGTAGCCTATGACATGATCAATAGCAGGGTGAGAAGGCAGAGGAAGCAAAGGAAAGATTATGAAGATGAGGTGAGTGACAGAATTGCCTTACAGGATTTGTTCTCTCTCTCACCTTTAGTCTTTTCTGCTGCAAAAAAAGATGGAGAACCATCCCAATCCTTTCACCAAAGGGGGACTGCAATGATGGGGAGACCACATGGCATGAGTGCAGACAGCACTGAACACACTTAGGAACGTTCTGCTTAACACACAGAGAAGAAAGAAGGTCTTGCCAGCAGATGTCTTTTTCTCAGTCTAAGTGGGATGGAGATAGTGCTAAAGAAAACTTTTCCCTCATTAATCAGTAAAATTAGCATGCATGGTGAGAAAAGTTCGTGGTGACATAAAATCTGAGCATTCTCCTTTAATCATTTCACCTCAACCCTGCCTGTGCTATCTGCAGGCATCGTTGCTCCAGCCTCTCTGACAGTAACCATGATCTCTGGAATGAGCCCCACTCCCTTTGAACTGGTGCATAATGGGAGAGCACTTCAGACACCAGTCCTGCTTAATATGCCACTGCACAGGACACTTCTGCTGCCATGTTATAAAGACCTTAATGGCTTCCAGTTGCTCAGGTATGACATTTTTAAAGAATTTTTATAGTAATATAGTAAACAATTTTAATACAGTGCAGCTCATCAGAGTCATTATGATGGAAAATGTGGTTTTAAGTCCATTGCTGTGGATACCACGCTGTTCTCCTACTCTATCCAACCACCAGTTTATGAAGATACTTAGCTTGAACCTACTGAAGCAGTGTGAGAAGAGATGGAAAGAAACAGTTTAAAGGGAAGCAGAGAAGGCCCAATTTATGCCACTGTCTGTTTGGGTTTTTCAGTTATGCACAGAGGAATCCCAGGAGGAAAGCATATTTGGACATTAATGGCATGCAGCAGCCAGAATATTGTTGGGATACAGTCAGTCTGCATTCATATTTTAATATGATAAAATGATAGGAAATGGACATGAGTTTTATACAGTTCTTTTAACTGTTCTACAGCATAAGAAAACTATTAACTGTAGGTTATACAGGCTCAGGTTCAGTGCAACACTCCAGTGAGCACAAGGCTCCCTAGACCCATGGCATGGGTTTGTGTACACACCACTCCACAGCAATAATGGAATTAACCCCACCGCAGACCTTTTGTTTACAAATCATTACAGCGTCACTATTTGTGCTGTGCCTACAAGCATTACTTCCTATAATTCTTTGTGCCCAAACAGAAACTCTCCCAGTTCAGATGCAGAGGAAAACTCAAGCTACCAGTCAATAAAGGATGAGCCCTCCGATATCCACCCTCACGTTTTGGCCTGGTCCCATCATCTCAAAGATGATATTAGCAGGAGCTCCTAGAGAGCAGCTTAGTGCAAGGAAACAGCAGAATGGGTTGAAGAGGGCTTTTATTTTTTGTTTAAAATCGTTTAATAAAGTGATGGTGCAAGAGACAACCTGGGGAGTATTAAGGGGCTGCATCAAGGAGCCCACCAGCATGGGAAGGCACAGCCCCAGGGAGAGCACAGCAAGCACCCTGCTGGCAGGAGAAACGGCTGGGCCAAGCAGCCTGGCACTGCCCAGGCACACACAGGGCCTCCTGCAGCAGCCACATTACAGCAGGGGCTGGCAGACCTCCCCGTCTTACAGCACTGACCCTTATCCCTCCTTTTCTCCTGCCATAACCCAGCAAAGAGCATTTCACTTGCCCCAACAGTAGCTCTTGGATTCACTTCCCAATAGCTTTGTTTAATAAAATACACTCAAGTGACCTCTGTCCCAAACCTGGACACTATATACTCCCACAGTGGAAAGCTTCAGCTAGGGTTTCCCCTGAGGACCCTGCTACATGGTGCTATGAAGGTTGCCAGTTCACAAAATTAGTCACAGGAAAATAGTCAGAAAGTTTGCTTTATTTTTTCTAAACGTGAGACAAAAAGCAACACCTGGCTGAAAGAAGCTGTCTGCACTTCAAGAGGTTCCCAACAGGAGACAAAAGAATATATTTATTCAGACCTATGAAGTCAAGGGCTTTTCTTTTGGTAAGGGAGCTTCCTACAGATGAGTCTGTCACTTGACAGTATCGTCCATGACCAGGCAATATGTTTGGTATTTGTGTCATACTGACATCCAAGGTTTCAATTAATCTCACCTCAGTGTAAGACAGAAGTTTCTCTCACTGCACTGAGTTGCTTGGTCTTGGGGCAGGAGGGTCTGTCTAGTTTTTTGTGACCATCTTGGAGGCAACCACCTTTTAAACACATAATGTAATGTGGGGGATAGACTTGAACTGAACCTCTTGGTTAGATGGATTTTTGCTACAGTTTGGAGACCTTTGGGGACCAATATACAAGGTCAATACTGTAAAAATCACTGAGAACTTGTATTCACCACCAGCTGACAATTAAACAAGTGTGCATTTCCTCCAACTTTATCCTGCTAACTATCACACTCAGAACACGTACCTCTCTAAAAGGCATGGAATTTAACTTGATCTCATGTGAAGGCTATCTACAAAGTCTACATGGACTGGGTCCTTCCCTTAACCCCACGAAGTGATGCACAAAGGTAATTAATTAATGAGAAGACTCTCATCGCCTGCTCCTGCGGGACCTGCATTGGAGGCGTGCTTCCAACATGGGGTCACTTATACAGGCACAACTCTCTTACGTATCTCAGGGTGACTGATGGCAGGACTGCTGCTCAGAGCCCCAGCTGGGGACACCTTGCCTTTCTGGTGAGCTTTCATCTCCAACTCCTGTGGCACAGCACGGACACTACCCTGGTTCCTTTGGAAACTCACAGCTTCTCTGGCTATTTCATATATGGCACTGGACAGCCAGGGAAGTGCAAAGAGCTGCCTGGAAGTGACCAGAGCTACCTGCAAACATAGAGGCACTTCCAGGCCCTTTTTCCCCAGTAAACTTTTTATGCACAATATCTGGAAATGTAAAGAACAAAAAATGGAGAACTTAAAATTTTTACTGTGAAGTTTATCAAACAAGCTATTGTCTACAAAAAACCACAACCTGTTTAAGGTTGTTCATTTTTAACTTGGATAATTCTAAGACTTTTAAACATTTGGTATTTGTTGCTGCTACATTACTATACATCCTAACAAGCCAAGCATTAGAAAAATCAACACCTTTCATGTCACACTACAACTTTTTCTAAAAGAACAGTGAAACATGTTACAGCAGTCATTGCTGATGGTTAATAAAAAATAACCAACAAGCCTAATGTAACAGTCCAGGCTTGGCTCATTAGTTCATCAAAGGAGTTTTACCTTAAAAAGGTACAAGGGTCCCAAAACCCATCTGATGGATTTGCTAAAAGGGGCTTTCAGTTCTTTCCTACTTCAAGGCCACACACAAGAGAAACCCTACAGCACTTCTCCGGGGGCAAAAATAACACATCTTCACTGGCAAATTTTGGGAAACAAGGGAACGTGGAAAAAGTTGAAAACAAGCATTCAGTCAACATAAAGCATTTCACGAAGCATGGACTCGGCAAATTCCAACCCATCCAGGTTTAAGTTACCCAGATATCAAGGAAATGAACTTAGGAGAAGAGGGAGAAGGAAAGAAAGAGAGAGACAGACAGACAGACAGGGAATTATAGCTGCCACCTTAGACCCAGTGCAGATCCAGCTACCAGGAACAACATGGATTTTATTTACTCTGGACTCCTGTGGTCACCTACCCCCCAGGGTGGAGGGGCAGAGCACAGTCACACCTTGGCAGAAGCCCATCTGCCCCCTTCCCCACATCACAGAGTTTTTTCAACCCAGTCATAACTCTTTAATAACTTTTTTCAGTCCCTCACACCTACTCCAGATATCATTATGCATGCATACTAAAGAATTCCTTGCTGTGAAGAATTACACAACCAGAATTTCAGACAAACCAGTAATTCTCAAGTCATGAGAGCTCAGTTTCTGGCTCTACAAAGGGACATGATTTTTGGACATGAAACACTTGGCAAGTTCTGAAATTAATGGTCAAAAAGAGGTTCAGATGACCAAACAAGAGATGGCCATTTACTGATCATTTCCTTGCATTGTCCAGCAGAAATCACTATGAATGATTATACATTATTATAAAGTAATATTTGAGAGGAAAAAACCCTATAAAATGGAACTTTTTTTGCAAGAAGCTTTTCCCTTCCCCAAGAATTACATGACTGTCAGTACTCATTCAGTGAAAAACTCTAAATGCATGGTATTTTTAAAAACTTCCTTTGAGGGAAGCATCTAGCCTCACATACCACAGGATTCAGGAAAAAAAATCAAAACAGTACTTCATATGAGGAAAAAATATCTTTTGACTATTTTATATAAATGAGCTGTGCCAAGAGACACGTCATCCTCCTCTGATGGAGGACAGTTGGAGCATTTCCTCAACTTTGGGACATTGCTCTTTTTAGCAAGCCAAAATTGCAGCCTTTTTCATTTGCAATTTCTAGTTAATTTGAAAGAGTTAACCTCCAGGTGGAATTTTTTAAAAAGCTTTTTAAGAAATTATTTGGTTTTAATTGCTATATAACAAAAGGCACAATTCATATCTCCTAACTTAAGAGTTATGAGATCTCAGTAAGATTTTCCAGTCTAGCTCACAGTATTTGCCTTCTCTTATTGTACTTAGAGAGGAAACAGGCTTTTGACTGACTGCCTCAGATTTTGGCATATAATTTTTAAAATGCCTATGTCAGAGCACTTATAAACCATGTGATAAATTAAGCATCAGGAGACATAGAGACACACATTCCAAAGTCTAACCAGGAGGAAGAAACATACAGACTGACAATTAGAATATTTGTAAAACATGCAAGTACTTCTGGAAAACTGAAAATTCTTCAAAAGTTTCCCTAAATTATGTAGATGGAGGTGTGTTAGGCAATTCTTCCATTAAAATATAGAATTATACAAAGTATAACATCCCTCCAGTTATTTTGGTCTCCAAAACTGACAATTTAAAAATTGATCAGGTCTCTCATTTATGAGGTACTTGTAATGATTTAAATTTAGGAAATGCCTGTAACAATTTAAAATCCTTTCAGGTAACATTAACTCCACATTAATTCCTAAAAATTGGGATGAGTGTTAATTCCCATTTGTACAGCAAGAATCTTTTTATCAGATGAAAATTACTAGCTTCAGAGGAGAAATTAAAAACACCAAAATGTGTTAAATCTGATCTTGAAAAGAAGAATTTTTCTCTTCAGACTAACTGAATCAACACATAAGGTCCAATTATGTTATATGTAAGTAAGGATTGTAAGCATCCTGAAGTCTGTGTGTCTGTCTGGAGACATGAACATACATTATACATTGAGGGAATGGCCTGGAGTTGTGCCAGGCAGGGTTAGGTTGGAGATTAGATCGGGGGTCCTTCCCCCAGAGGGTGGTGGGCACTGCCCAGGCTCCCCAGGGCCATGGGCACAGCACCAAGGCTGCCAGAGCTCCAGGGAGGGTTTGGATGATCTTCTGGGGCACAGGGTGGGACTCCTGGGGATGGGCCTGTGCAGGGCTGAGGGCTAGACTCCTTCTGAGTCCCTTCCAGCTCAGCATATCCTGTGATTGTGTGATTCTGTGATATCGTTTAGATTGCATAGATTGTAAAACTGAAAAACAGAAGTAAATCTCTTGGATGTTCAGTAAAAATGAATACATCACTTATGCATATTCTTATACAATATTTCTGTTTAAGCCAATCAGATGACATCTGGCAACTCAACATTAACTGCAAAGTGTATTCAAGTTGATGAGGACAACTGCCTACCTGCAGCCCAGGGAGCAGGAAGAGAAGACTACTGGGGAAGATTGCTGCCATAGTACTTCATAAGTATCAGGGGGTCCTAATGTACACATTCCAAAAAAATATATGTGATGATACTAAAATATTACATAAACCATAAAAATACTGTATTGAACGAGATATTTAATTCACAAGTATCTTCTGTTGAAAGTTCTTGTTGTTCCTGAGGCAGTGAATGGCTACAGTAAAATGTAGGTGCTGCCAGAAAGTAAAAGGGAAGACTAGAAATAGATTTGTCTTTGGAAGACGGAGTTCTTAAACCACTGAGGATGAGCATTTAGGTTTGGGAGCAGTTGGAGTTGGAAGGCCTTTGACTTCCTTCACAGTACATTGGGTACTGGTCAATACAACTTTTAGAAGTTAGAAATTTTTCCTTAATCTCAGTTCATCAAGATCATTCACAGCAGATTTGGAATTGTTCTGTCTTCAGTACAGACTTTGTGTACCCGTAACTACCATAAATTCTCCAAGAGATATCAGTTAATGAAAAAATCCCGGCTGACTTCAGAAAAGCCATGATTCTCATCCTTTTTCCACAGACATTTGTAAACAAGTGTAATAGATTTTGAGCTTGACAGTACAGTAAAGTTGGATAATTGTCTCCATTTTATTTAAACAGGTAAGCTTCCATTATGGCATTCCTTACGCAGCAAGACAGGGTTTTCTGCTTCTACTTCTCTGCAGTCAGTTCACACTTGTTAAGAGCTTACACATTATTTGTACCAAGCTGAAAACAGCAGAGCTTTGGAATGTGGGAAGACTCACGTAAACAAAAACAGTCCCTTGTTAGCAAAGAAATTCCTCAACTGCAGAGGGAGAACTCTGCTAAAATAGTGATTATTTCTTTATCTTGGGATACGTTCAAAACACATTGAATCTTGCCACAAACTACAATAGATTTTTGGATTAGGCTCTAGTTATTATTTACACTTGGTCTGACTGTGATCACTGTCTCACGATAAAGGTTTGTTTAGCAATATTGATAATGGCATGTTTAGCAACAGAATCCGAAGGTTCTGTATTAAAGTCAATGGGACTGTGGCATTTTATGTTCTAGGTCTGCCTCCTTTGGTATGAGATTGAAGTGGGCTATTTTGTCAGGTTTTGCTGGAAAACTGCAAATACAGAATGAATGAATGAATGCTTATTGTGAACTGTGAAGTGACCCCAGTACCCCATAACTCAATCTACTCATGTTACTGCCCCAAAGTGGGAAAACACTTGAAAGAGGATAATCTCCTAGACTGGAAAGAGCACGTGGTAGAAACCCAGAAGTAAGGGAGATAATAAGTGTTTCAGAAGCTAAACACTACCCCATGCTTCTAAGCACACATTAACATCTGTGATCTATTCTCTAAATGACAAACACAGTGAAAAACAGAGCTATGTTTTTTCACCTTTTGACTTTTCAGAGGGTGATAGAAATCTCACACAGAGCACTGCTGATATCCTGCCCAAACATCACACTGGAATTGGTGTGATCCTTTAGACTCCACTGGCAGCACCTTCTTTACTTCTGTATATACACTGCCATGGAATATTGCTGGCTCCAGCACATATCTTTCCATTTCATCTTACAGGTAAGTGAAGAGCTCAGAAGCAGGAGAAGGTTGCATTGTAAAACACTTCAGAATATACCAGTACATTAAAGGGAGATTCACAGAATCATAGAATATGCTGAGTTGGAAGGCTCTCATCGAGATCATCAAGTCCAAGTCCTGGCCCTGCTCAGGACACCCCAAAAATCACACCATGTGCCTGGGAGTGTTGTCCAAACACTTCTTGAACTCCATCAGGCTTGGTGCTGTGACCACTGCCCTGCAGAGCCTCTTCCAGAGCCCAGCCACCCTCTGGGTGAAGAACCTTTCCCTGATATCCAACCTAACCCTCACCTGACACAACTTCCTGCTGCTCTCTTGAGTCCCGTCACTGGTTATGAAAGTGAGGAGATCAGTGCCCAGCCCTCCACCTCCCCTCATGAGGATGATGAAGACTGTTAGCAATACTGTAATACAATACTTGATGCAGCACAGCAAAGGACAGATTCTCAAAATAATGCAGTTTTTGTCTGTCATTCTCTTTAGCCTAACAAGAATTTTGCGAGTGGTAGTATGAAAGCTGAGGTTTGAGGATGAATCTGGCTTTCTCATCTTTGCAGCTTAAATGTCAAAACCTCCATTAGGCTGTTGGGAAAAAGAACCCAATATGAAAAAGATTAAACCCATACCCTTGTATGCACTGGCAGAATAATTATTTCTTTGTTCCTGCTTTTAAAAACAGCTTTCAAAGCTCTCTATTAATGTTCTTTTTTTCATCTTTCATGTATCCTTCCTCTTTGAAGAAGTTTTCCACCTATCAAAAAATGGTTGGTTTGTTGGGAGGGGGTTTTGGCCTTTAAACAATAATCCATGGAAAAGTCAGACACTACCAAAACTAAGAAAAAGGAGCCACACACTTTTTCCAAATTGGAACTACATGCAGAATCACAGAATTGTCAGGGTTGGAAGGGACCTCTGGACCCTCTCCAGACACTCCTTGTCTTTCTTGTGCTGAGGAGCCCAGAACTGGACACAGCACTCCAGATGTGGCCCCACTAAGGCTGAGTCGAGAGGAAGGATCACCTCCCTTATCCTGCTGGCCATGCTCTTCTCACACTCTTACAAGGAGGAGAAGAGGCTGTATCCTTTTAACTACGGTTACCCCAATATTTCCTGACGTGGGACTACAGCATGAAGTGACTCAGTGATACATATACATACCCCAGATATCAGTGTGACCTTTCTCACAAAACTTATTTTTATGAGATCGTTTGTGAGGGGGAAAAAAGTATTATTTTAGTAAAACTTAATAAAATAATACTTCTCCTCTTTCTCTAGCCTGAAGGGGAGATATGAAAACATGAAAGGAGAGGCTAAAATACATACTTTATCCTCCTATGCTTTATCTCCTATGCTCATGCTGGAGACAGCTGCACATGCAGTGAGTGTCCAAGGTGGCATTGACCACACTGAAGCTAAACCAAAGCAGAAAGATACTGACCAAGAAACAAACTGTCTGTTAGAAAAACAATTTCAAACAAAATCATTAAAGAACAATGAGGAAGGGATTGATCCCACAGCCAGCAATACCTCTGCTAACAGAACAGCTCTGGATGTAAATCACTTTTAGAGGAGGTTTCATAGACTTGTTCTTGATTTTGCAACCTTTATCTGAAACACTGGGGGCCCCAGTCTGCCACCTGACAATGTGGCCAATCGTTACGTAATAACAATGCAATTAAGAGGGTTAATATTAATGGTGGAACAGCTAAAAGTTTTGCAAAGAACTGATACAGAACAGGAAGGCGATGGGATTGAGCCTGGGGTTTATGCTTGCCTCTGTTCTTGCTGCACCACTCCCACAAGCATGCTTTGCTATGCCTGTGAAAATGGGTCCCTAAACTCGTATCTGAGCAGATGCTGAATAGATAAAGGTGAAGAAAAAGGATATAACGTGAGTGTAGTTTTATTATCCTCAGTCTTCCTGTACACAACTGTTTCACACAGCTCTCTGCCACAGCCTACTCCTGGCTACTAGTCCTAATGTTTTAACCTTTCTGAGTCCTTATTACAATTAGTTCAATATATAAAACTGTCAGAAACCTTCTTTAACTGCCGTGCCCTTCTTCCACGCTGCATCTCCTGCTTTCTTATACTCTTATAATCCCACCTGTTTTACACATCTGTGTTGGCAGTTACTCCTTCCCCTTTGCATGTTGCTCTGGTTTGTAACTAGTTACCTATTCCCAGTTCTACTTCAGATGCTCTTACTAAATGATACATGAGATATAGTCACAGTTGTATATAATGCTGAAGAGAAGCTAAATACGTTTCAGAAAGTTATCCCCTCCTGTCAGAGATAAAACTGGTGTAGTATAGGAATTCAAGTTACTTCACATTGCTGATAGTACTCATTATATCTGTTCAAATGGTAATCCAATATTGATCCTCCATAGGAACCTGAAGCTTTTATTTTGCAGTAAAGGGACTGTATGACACACTTGAGGAGAAAAAAAGCACTTCAGTTTGCAATGCTTCCATTTTTAACTTTGTAAATTACTAATTGAGGCAGTGGAGATTTAAGAGCCAAGTGTCATATATTTTAGGGGCTTAATATGTTTACTTTGTACAAAGACCATTGTCTATATATATCCAAAAATCTAGATGACAGTCACTGTTCTACCAAAACTAAGGGGTAAATTGATAGGTTTTGCCTGTTGAAAATAGTAATGGCAAGATCTCTGGGAAATTTTTCATTCAAAATAAAAAATCAGCTATGTTAGAATGTTTAACACTACCATTCATGTGAAAGAGGCAGAGCAGTCCATATGTTTTAGTCTAATATTCTATCAGATAGTTTGGATGCTTTAGTCAAAATTACTTTTTCTTTGAAAATTATCTTTTTTAATCTCTTAAAGTCATGCACATACAATACCCTCCTCCCCCAAAATAAAATCAAATAAGACAGTTTTGGAATTTGGTCCAGAATAAATATATACACACAGTATATACATGTGTGCATATGTACACATATATATATATAAACTTCCTGCAATTTCTAGGATGCAAAATAACATTATCTATCAAATATAATATTCAGAAAGAAGTCACACTACAGGAATCTAATCTCTGCATTATTGTACATTATTGTATATATTTACAAGCAAAACAAATTACTTGAATTATGTTGCCTAACAGTACAAATTATGTTTTACACATTTTATGTGTGGGGCTTCATATGGTTTAAAGAACTGAGACATTTTGCCAGTGGGATTTACTAGCAGAAATTTCTGAGCAGCAAGGGTGCCTGGGTTTCTGGTTCTGTCTCCGTCCCTAACCAGGTCCAGTTGTTCCTTTCATCTCAGCTTACCCACAGACAGGGCAAGCCTCTTCCCCACTGTCCCACATAGTTCCCAATCTCTCTTGGACCCACTCTTCCCTCACCACTCTCTAGTCATGGATGACCACTTGTGCATTCGTTGTTTCACTGTATACCTTTCACCTTCCCCAGCTCTTGTCCTGCCTTCCTTTGACTCACTCCTCCTGCCTTCTCCATCCGCCCCTGAAGATGGCCACTGAGCACGCAGAACAGTAAGGGGTCCCTGGTGCCACCTCTGCCATGTCCCACAGCAGGCCTAGTTAGAAGGTATGTTTTCAAGGAGGGACAGAAATAATCTGATACTCCTTAAAGAGGCAGGAAGATACAGGCGTAACTTGATGCAGTGAACAGCACAAAGATAATGTGGAATGGGTGCTGCTGGAGTTTTCCAGGAAGCACTTGGACAAATACCTGTCAGATGTGACTCAGACAAGCTGATCCTGTCTGTGTGCAGATGACTTTCTGAAGTTCCTTTCACACCTTTATTTTCTTTGAATCTTCAGGACATGTAGCTGTTTAATGCTGCTAAGTAAACATGTGCCAACTACATTTCTCAAAGGCTTGGAATATAATCAAGGATGGGTGGATTGTCACAGGATACACAAAGAGACATCTCCAGTTCAACACTCCTACTCCTCATCAAATTCAGGGGTTTGCCCTAATTATGACATATTTTTAAAATAGGCAAAACTACCCCATATTTCCCTAACTTCCTTGGGAACCACTGAAGTATTTTAGCTGAAATTGCCTTCAAAAGTATTCAAGAAGAGTTAGCCAACCAGGTGGAAACACTAACAGCAGCAGCAGCAAAGGTCTTAAAATAGGAAATACTGGGCTACTTCAATTATAGAAGGTTCTACAAGCCCTGCCAATATTTTTCCCTTAGGCTCTCACAAAATGGGGAAGCAAAGAGAGAAATATCTCACAACTTCACAGAATCCCTTAAGCCTCCTACATTCCCATTTAAAAGGGATTATGAAATAAAATGGAGTAGGAAGCGTCCCAAAATTTTAAACGAAAACTCTTGGGTCAACCCCCAAATTGTTATTTTAATTTTTTTTTCCATGTCTGACTAAATTTTTAAGATATTTCCCACTAGCATAACTTTCTTTTTTTTTTGCTTTTCTTTGTTTGCTGTTTTTATTCACCCTTTGACTTGGATTTGAAGAATTCAACTGGCAATATAAAGTACAGAGAGAGTGGATTTCATTGACATTAATTCCTATGAATTTCATTTGGTTTCTCTTTTACTAATCCAGGTATACTAACTGAATACTGCTCTGGGAACGTCACAGTGAGCAACACTGCAGCACATGGGGTAAAAAAGGAGAGAAAAAAAGAGAGAAATAGATTAAGCCTTTTGTTTTAAGCACACTCATTTTAAAACCAGATTGATTGAGGAAGCACCTCTGACTACTCTGGTTTGAGTAGTGCTCACTTACCTCTCTTTCACGTTTTCATTACTGCCAGCAAAGGTATAGACAGAGGACAATAAAACAGGATTTGGACCTTCCATCTTGTTTGTTAATGAATATCTATTTGTAGCTAAATAAGGCTTATTCTTTTCTCTCTTCCCCCAGTTTGCTTTCTTCCCATCCCTTTTTCATTTGCATCTGAAGAAAATGGAAATTCCAATCCATCTACCTGGAACTTATCCCTGTTTATATCATGGTGGGTTTCATGATGTACTGTTCATGGAAATAGAAAATACGTTTGAAGTACACACAAATAAATTCCTCTTACATGTACTTTACAGCTGGCTTGTACTTCCAGATGGTATAAAGATGTCTTGGTATAAAGTAGCATCAGGCTACTATCTCCAGGGGCTGAGATCCTCCAAAAAGGAAAATAAGCTGACACAAACACTAAAAAAATGAAAAATAACAGCTATTTGTAATGAATTTTTTCTTTTCATGTGCTAATTTCAGTCTTGTTTTTTTCCAAAATCAAGGGAAATAACATGAGAATTTTTACACTTTGCCTTGCAGGACTGATTGGGAAAAAAAAAAAAAAAAAAGACAGTTTGGATAGAATATAATTAATATCAGTCAGGATGGAGCACATTGAGTTTAATTTTAGTGTTCTCATTTGCTGCACCTTCTTTCTGGTTAACTTGGGAATCACTAATTAATCAAACATTGTAGACTACACTAATAAATTTGCTCATGTAATGGCTTCTGAATCTGATAGAACAGGCTTAAAGGCTGGTGGTGATCATGTTTGTCCAAATGTAACTCAGTTTATCTCCACAGATCTACTTCTCATGAATCCTGGTAAGTCAGATCGTAAAAACACCCCACGAACACATCCTCAACACACTCATGTTAAGCATCTGTTTGAGGTTTAGTATGCTTTTATTGTCTTAGGGAAATATGAGGCTATTTTGCAGCTTTTCTTTTTTAATTCAGAATGTAACTGACATTTATCTACATACCCTAACGTTTGTTGTACCAGAAACGAATGACATCCTGATACCTATGAAGAAAAAAAGTTCTCAAC
This sequence comes from Grallaria varia, assembly GCA_013396735.1. Lineage (NCBI taxonomy): Eukaryota > Metazoa > Chordata > Aves > Passeriformes > Formicariidae > Grallaria > Grallaria varia. The sequence continues at coordinate 2,152,819 of VWZG01007393.1, forward strand.
ACACTGGCCAAATTAAAAGCAGAGATCTTTGTACAGTTCTTAATTCAATAAAATGCTGTGGTACTTCATGGTCAGAAGGAAATATGCCCTCAGCAGCATCTGTTTCTTCCGTGTCCTTCATGAGAGTCAAAGGGTACTTTACAATCCAGTCCAATGCCAGATATAACCTTTTAAATAAATAAACTATGGTTTAAGGATTTAGAAAGCACTAGATCAAAGAATGTAATCTTTGAGATCTAATAACTACAGTGATGGGTCTAGCATAAGGACATGAGCAGAATAGAATAAAGGCTTGCTGAATATCCACGGTGCCTCTTGGGTTAAAATTCATTAGAGTCACTCTAAAGCCCCAGTTAGGGGGCAACCCTAACTTGGTCTTCTTGCTAAAATCCAGCATGAACTTAAAAAATAAATAAAACAAATATATTTAGGGGAAGCAACTCCAGTCTTCAGCCCCATTTTTGTTGTTTGACTATTCAAAATCCAGGTCTTATTTTCCAAACACTTGCCAATTTCAGTTGTAGTTTCCAAGTTTATGGCTACACAGCCCAAAACACAAACACGCCTCACTCCTCTCTCCCCAGACCTCTACTTTCCAGGATTAACTGAGTGGAAGTGGAGAACTGGCTTACTTTTTTTTTTTTTCCAGCTGTACATGTCTATATCCCATTGAAACCAGGGGAGATAAAAGCCTTTAGCATTACATTGTCTAATGCACAATATGGTGCTCATGTGAGCTTTCCCAGTAAATTGTGGGAATACTTGTGGATGTGCTCAAAGGGTTCCATGATCACCCTTTAAATAAGCAATAGCACTAAGACAAACAAACAGATAACTGCGTTCAGAGCTATTGCAAGCCCTTCACATGCTATTTCAGAGTACTCCAGTTTGTGTTCTGTCAGGCTTTGAAATTGTAAGCTTTGCTCACCAAGCTGCACACACAAGGTTTTCTTGCCTGCTTTGGTGAGAAGCTGGAGCAGGTGGTGAATACTGCACTCAGACTTCTGGACAAATCTTGTTATCTTTTTTTATTTCCCACCATGGGCATTACAACACACAAGCCATCACTTCTGCCTACTACTCAACCAGCATCTTGTCAAATCCAGCTGCAAGATTAAGCTTCCCCAATTCTGAATTCAATATTGCAACCCTAAGGACATAAGAATCAAGCTGGAACATTCTGGGGTTTGGGGTTGTTTTTTCCCCTCTTAATGGACAAAATTGTTGCTGCTCCAAGATCACAGTTTGCCCTGGCTATAATGATAAATCACCATGACTGACACTAAGCGAAATGAGTTTGATGTTTTCTGCTTTATTCTTCCACATTATAAGCCACTTTTACGTTTGCCACAACTTTCAACCTTTCCTTCAAAATACTAGGATGTTCTTGTTTGCAGATATTATTTTTGCTTTGTATAATCACTTTGAAGAGTGTGAAGCACATTTTGTACACAGAAGGGGAGGGTCACTGTGAAGGGAAGGTAAGACTTCATGACCAGGAATCCTGCGATAGCTGTTTTTACCTGGAGCAGCATAATTCTCCTTTATTCCAGATTACTTTATTTCATTGGAACAGAGTCCTGCCTAAAGCTGGGGGAGAAGTCCAGGATTATGGAAGCATTCAACAGTTGGCAGTATCTGGTTCTAGTACCAACAGTTACAGCCATCATGACAGTACCTCAGAAATACTAGACTTAACCATTGCCAGAATTATTTGCATCTTTAGCCCGTTTTTAAAGTTATTTTTAAAGGTGGATTTGGTAACAATCAGGCACAGTTCTCAATTGCTGTAATTAAAAAATCCTCAAAACAATCACATATACTATGAAAAATGAAAGCTAATGCCAGTTTGCCATTGATGAAAGACAATGTGATTCATAAGCTTGAAACAAGGATATGAAACAAGGGCATGGTCTTTAATATTGTTGCTTCAGTCTTAGTATATCCTGAAAA
>VWZG01007393.1:2154804-2219454 GCA_013396735.1 Grallaria varia
AAAAAAAAAGAAGATGACTTCCAGAAATGGGCTAAAGCCATCAGCACTTTGTTCTGGTAAAACTTCACTGCGCTCGAAACATAAGAAAAGCTTAAGTGAAAACTGAGTTAGAGCTCCACAAGTTGGCTCAGCAAGTGGAAAAGCCGTTAGAGATGTAAACAGTTTAGCGAAAAGTACAACATTCTGATACAAAAGTATCACTTTTAATATGTCTAACAGCAGCTGTTGTGTAATGCTATTAAAATGACTTTCACTAAAATGGTCGCAAAAACCTCATGCTCTGTTATTTTCTATTTCTTGAAACTGCTTTCCATAGCAGGGGGCAGCTAAAAAAACACTTTTGTCTTTTACTGTTACCCCTGTAATATTTTCTTTTTGGAAGTGCCATTACACAGCTGGATTGTGTCTTCTAAACACACACGAGTCTGAGATCCTTGAAAATGCTAGAAACTTGTAAAATAAAAATTACTTTATGGAATCAGTGACTGAAATAGAATGAAGTCCTACTGTAACACTGGTTGGGGTTTTTTTCCTTTTGCTTCAGCTCCTAATTCCCTTTACAAGGCCCTTCCCCATTTTGGGGTTCAGAGCCCCATCCTGGAAAGAGTTACCTATGGGAATAGATCATATTTAGCAAGTAGTTTAGTTAACACTCACTGGAAATATCACAGGGCCCAGATTAGTCTCTCAAGTGTGATTTTGCAGCACTGCTTATCAAATTATTCGATTTCTTTTACAGTAAGGTGGCACAGGAAAGCCCACCAAGACAACAAGACCTGTGTGTTTTGACAAGAACAGCTACCAGAGTCCCACCCTGCAAATCCTCATTCACAGGTGCAAAGGGCATGGGACAGCTCTGCACCTACACCTGGGAAGAAGATTCATTTCTTCAGCTTTAAGCATATGCACCAGCGCTGATGACATCAATTGGGAGTCAAAGGAAGATTATACACAAAAGTTTGTTGGACCTAGTTTTGCTATAATATAGAATGGCACGTACAAATATAGATAGAAAAAAACAGGCTTAATAGTAACTACAAAATCTATTCTAAACAGCTTAATAAAATATAATTCATATACTTCACCATGTAAGGATTGTTTGGAATAAAGATTTTCGCATCCCCTGTCTCTCTACCCACCCTTTTTTATAATTAAACTTTCTCCCACTACCACTTGTAAGAATGGCTAGAAATTTAGAACAGTCTCTTGATGTTGAAATTTTTCTTTTGATCTAACAGTTTGATAAGGCTCTACTATGGAACAGCACTACCAGTCAACAGAGGATCAGCAGCAAATATCAACAACTAGTATTTCTCTTTTGAAGAGAAAGTACTACCTACCCATCAGAGTGGTTTCAAAGCCAAGGTTACAACAAAACCCCTGAAGCTATAGTCCATTTACCTGTAGCACTGATAGCCTCAAAAAGTGAAAGTGTTCCAGACCCTTGAGTTACTACCTTTAATCCTGCTAGTCAGTTCTAATTGTAAAATAGTTTGCATTTAGCTAGATTTTCAGCCAGACTTTGCTATATTTATCAGCAATAGCAGTAACTCAATAGGCAAGTGGGACCAGATCCTGCAAAGGGTTATATACACAAGGAACACCGTGGAATTGAAGATTTAGCAAATGCAGACTTATTTTATGGGCTTAAGTGATTTGTTGACCAACTTTGAAGAACACACTAAAGTCTAGTTAAGTTTAGTCAGAGGTAAACATGCACATATTCAAAACTGCGTGATGAGAGGTTCTTCCTGCCATTCTTACAATTTCAGAGTAAAAAAGCTGCATTACAAGCAGATGCCGCTGAACAACGTAAACCTCAGGAAAAAAAGAATATTTTGCCATGTCCTCATCCAATGTTGAAAGTGCTATATACAATTTCTCTTTGATTATCCTTTTATTTTCTTCCATTTGAGTTGCAGTTCAGATCAGAGAAGAAAAAGAAAAGTCTTGTTACAGCTACAGGTCAGTGGAAGATAAGAGGCTCAGCACAGTCACTTCTATGTACTGTACATACAAAAATGGCTCAGACTGATATTTAGTTTATCAGTCTAGAATCTAGGAAACATAACAGAGGTACTTGAATGTAAATGCATTGCCAAAAGATAACAATCTGCATCACTGGAGGAGTGTCGCTTGCCCAGCAAATTAAAGGTCATCTGACATAGTTGATTTTTCTCTTACAATTAGAATATAATGAACATAAACAGAGTGTAAATCACAGCTTTTTTTAAAATTATACCTCTAAATTGGCCCAACCCACAAACCAACAGATGAGACAGCAAAGTAGTACAAAACAGAAGAGAATAAAGAAATTCAATAAGAAAAAATTACTAAAGATGCTTTTAGAAGGCTGATTTCAATTAAATCCTAATGTTGGCACAAAAATAAGGAAATCTTCTTAAGCATGAATCTGAATGAAAAAAATCCATCTTTTCTGTTGTAAAAACAGAAGTCAACAGAAAAATGCATTCTTTTGCTGGAATCCAGGCCTAGGAGCAAAGAATTTACATATATTAAATTAACAAGATCCAAACTTCTCTACAACAAATATTTATACTGTAAAATATTACAGCCACATTCCTGCATCTCCTTACAATAATAATTCTTAAGGACACAGTATTCTAGAAAGTGTATACAACAGCAGGTTTCTGCAAAGATGGAATGCTTCATTATCAGAGTACCAGCTTGTTCATAAATATTAAAAAGCATGTTTTTGAAGTTTTTCAAACATAATTCTTATTGTTTACATTGTCTCTCCACTACTGAGAACAGCAACCAGTGTGTACCTGTCCATAAGTCTCTCTCTCACAGTCTTGAACTGTGGAAAAGCACTGCTGGTGACTGTAAAGAACAACAATGTCCGCGCTGGACAGACACTAAGCAGACAAGGGGACAGGGAGTCTGACCTTACTTATGCAAGTAGTTATGTTTATGGTGGTAGGTCTAATTCTTGGTACAAAGAACAGGATTTGTCCCAAACTGCAGACAAAAGGAAATAATTCCTTGCTGTCTTATAAAAGCGGTTCTTAATTGTATGTGTAAGATGGTTCTTTTCTGTTTGTATATGTTATAGTCAATTCTTTATATTAAAGATGGAAATAGGTATTTGACAAGAAAAATACCTTCTCTGCTACTACAAGAAGAATCACTTCGAGATTGCTCCAGACAAACTAACATTATAGATATGATCGTCATTTGGTAAAAATTAAACTCCTGGATACATATCATAAAATTATTATAAAACAATACTAACAACAGATGGAACTTCTGAAAAGAGGCCTGTGAGTTAAAGAAAGACAGGGCTTGTCTGGAACAGGTATCCCCCTGCTCTATTGTTGTTAATCACAGGGAAGAACACAAAACATTTTTTTTTAAAAAGGCAACAAACTGAAACAGAACTGAACGATCCACATTGGCTGCAGCAATGTATAGGTTTCATAAACTGGGTTTCAGAGCAGAACCCTCTATGGGAAAAGAGCACATTTACCATTGCGTAAATAGCTTTTACTACATGGGGAGATCATACGGAGGCTACCATTGAAATACAGAAAATAAACACACTTAGCTAGCAGAAAGAGAACTCAAACACAGCAATAATAACTGCAAACGCATGCTTATTCAAAAAAGAATATTCCCTAATTTGCTCCTTCTCAATATACAGAGATGTAACTGGAGCTGCGCCCCTCCCCTGCCCGTTTGCCCGTGTGTGCAGGACCCAGTGAACACAGAAATGTGCAGCCAGGCTGGGCCCTGAGGCCGCTGGATCAAGATGGCACGCTGGCCTGTGCTCCCCCAGGGACAGCGGAGCCAGAAGGGCCATTGGACACAGTGACCTGTCTGCATGAGATGAGACAAAAACAGGAGGGCTGTAATGCTGATGAACTAACCTGTCACTCACAAGCTCAGGTCTGGGGAAATGAAAAAAAAAAAAATCTTAAAAAAAAAAAAAAAAAAATTAAAAAAAAAAAAAAAAAAAGACGGAGAGGAAACAAAAAAGAACAGAAAGGTATAGTACCATTTGAGAAAGTAGAGAAATGATAGCATAATTGGAATAATTAGATTACACATTTAATTACCTGTTCATGCAGACAGGCTCAGGATATATAAGGAACATGGCATAAAACCCCAGGTAACAGTTTCTATGAGATCAAAATACAATTGAAAAAAATCATGGCTATTATGGTTCAGCGTGCAAGGAAGGAAGCTACCAACTATTGCTGGCAGGGATCAGGGTTTCATGCCAAACACTCCAGTTATGAATCAAAATCACAATGAGCAATGAGCTTCTAGATCTTGACACACTAGGCAAGGTGGTTGTTCTTCAGAGTGCTTGGCTGTTTTATTGCTTGCTTGGGGGGCAGGGTGGGGGGAATGTGGAAATCCAGAGGGAAGTTTCACAAGCAACTCCGCACCCTGGGTCCAGTACACCCAGGTGCTATGTCATGGTCAGATCTGTGGCACTCTGCCCACCACTGCCAACACAAGTGGGAGCCACTGTGGGCACTGGTGCTTACAGACAGAGGTAAATCAGATTTTTTTTAAAAATAAAATAAAAAAAAATGATGGAAAATGCATTTAATGATGACCAAGTAGCTGGTGTTGAAAACGCCTTTAAATCAGTGTGCTTCTGCTATTACATTCATGTCATACACAGACTGGTGTTTGAACTACAAATAGCTGCTAGTGTTTCTGATCTCCTTTGCATCAGAGTCATACATGTATACCTTGGATTTTTAATTAGGCAAGCTCACACTCCATTAGCAGTAAACAAGGGTGAATTTAAAGCTACATCTGCAGGATCAGTCTAAAAAAATCTCATTCTCACGGATGGAGAAAAACAGAATTCTGAAATAAAAGGCCAAATGATAAACATTTATTTAAGTTTTTGTTTTTGGAGCTTTGAAAGTTAACAAAGACTTTCAAGAACTTTTTCTAATACTGTGAGGAAATAAAGGTGTCTTCTAAAAATAAGCAACAAACAAATATGCAAGCCTTTATTATTTATCAAAATTATATATAGACTTACAGGATGGAAAGATTTTCTGGCATAGGGTTTGCCTTTTGATAGTTATTTTCTTTGAAATTTCATAGAGAAAGTCTATTTCTATTTTCAACGATGTATGGTAATTGTATTGATTGCTCTGAGGTTCCCAAATTTTAACTAACTTTTATTATACAACTAGAAAATACACGATTTTTTATCAGAAAAAAAATATTTTTAAACTTTCAGTTCTATCTTAACACACAGCTAATAACAACCAAACACTGGACAATTAATCACAAGAAAAACCTAGTTGAAAATTTTGTGGATTTATGAACACACTTGGATGTGCACACTTACACATATGATATGTAAATATGCACACACAGAGATCCAAACAAAATGTTTGCAACACCTAAGCCGGTAAATTTCAGAATAATAATATCTACAAATTCTGACATAAAAACCCAAAAGAAGTTAGTCACACAAAACAGACAAATGTATTTTTCTTTAAAGTCCATGCCCTTGTTACTGATTTTAGGAAATGAAATACACTAACATACAATATAAACATTATTCCAGGCATTCACTGAACTTTTTTTAATTGATAAAATATGGAATGTTACACAGAGGAAAAAACATCCTTCTATCTTTTCCAGCCTCAAAACCACTTTCTTAGTGCTGGTAAGATTTAAACACAAAATAGCTAACTTACACTTTCTTACATGCCAAAACAAAAGTTACATTAAAGAAATACTACAAGCTTTGAGATTTATCAAGATTTTGGCGTATATTTTCTGTCAAGTGTATTTGCTCAAAACCTTGCCATTGTTTCTGCCTTTGTATCTTTAAACATATATCTTTAAGACCAAGTAAAACAAAAAGGTAATTAACATGCTTTAAAATACATATTTTCACACAAAGTAGTACTGGCAAACATGCCCCACTTTTTAGGTATAAGGCAGCCTAATAGAAAGCTGTTAATGTTTGGAGGATTTTTAATAAAAAATGTATCTTCTATTTTTGAAATATTTAAAGCAATAAAAGTCTGTGGTAAACATGGTATTACATATTTGACATTTTCCGCCCAGAAATGCATTACTGTGTACGATGGTATTAATAAACCATGTGCTTTGAGGGACTTCTGTGCTTTGCCATAATTTAGTTGAAAAGAGTGTGTAGAATGCATATTTTCCACCATCATATCAACATATAGAAAACAAATACTATGTCATCACCTCAGCAGCATGTGTTCACTATACTGGAAACATATGCAAAAAAACACAAACTTTTGAGAGTTCAGAAAATACCCTTTACGAGAGGCTGATTTACAAGTCCGTGGTTAATGAGAACGTGTTGAGCACTTAAAATTTTGTTAGAAAAAGAAAAACAGGCACCCTCGTCTGACTCCAACTGCATTCATAGGAAAACAGCCCTCCCTGTTCATCAGAACAAAATAATTTGATTTCTTTCCCCACTTCAGGTTATTATTTGAAGCAAATGAAAATACAATGATTCTTCTCTCTTCTGGCTAAAGCTCAAAACAGCACGGTTAAAACACACACATAAAAACTACAGACTTATCAGAAATCACAAAACAGAAAGAGAAGGACTCACTGACCCATTTGGAAGACAAAGACGACAAAACGGAAAAGCTCTAAAAATCAGCTTGTGAGGCCTTTGAGAGATATTCTTCTGGCATTTCATCACAGCAGCCCCAGACCAGTTCACTTCCCTGGATACAGGGAGGGAGAACTAAATAGAGCTGTTTATTAAAGCTGTTGTGCTGGATTGCATTAGGAAGCACGAGCAGACCACCTGGACCTTTCAGATTGTGGCAGTGTTTAATTTGCAGGCTGCCCCTCTGCAGCAGCAAAGACTACTACATTTACCAAGCTCAATCACACATTATCTGGATTAGGAGTAAAATAAGAAAAAATAAAAAATAATAATAATAATAAAAAACCCCACCACAGCCTGTAGTACAGGAATACAGTCAATATAGAAATAATGAACAGCATTAGAAACAGAAAGCAACTCCCCAGCAAACATATCACTTGCACTCCTCAGTTCTTCTACTTCAGCACATTTAAACAAAATAAAACAGCAAATTAAAAAATACATTGATTTGGCAAAGCTCAGACTAAATTATAAACGGGGTTTATTAAAAGAAAAGCTTGGTTAATTAGGTTTATCTAGTGACTCCCTGGCCAGATTATTGTGGTTCTTTTGCCTTTCTCACTTTCAGTACTACACTCGCTGGTAGCTGAAGATACAGATAGAAAGATGGTACTGTAAATATGAATTATGTGAATCATATGGTTAGACCCTTGTGAAAAAAAAATAAATAAAAGGGGTGTTGAGAAATGGCTGACTCCATACCTGACCAATTACAGCTTGCATGGTCCCTGTGTCCTGCTGAGCTGAAAGATCGCAATCCATCATATGTAGTCTTTGAAAAGGAGAATGGGGGTTTCTGGCATGCATCTGTCAATCAACTTCTGCACTCACAACCATCACCAAAAGCAAGGGAAAAAAAGTCAAGCTGCTCCACCAAATAGGATGAAGCAGTCATGTGACCTTCAGCACACTCACACACATACATACTTCCATGGAACGTATGAATTTTCTGCAGATATGAAATGACATTGACAAATACCCAATACCAAGTAAATAAAGTGAGACAAACAGCTACTCACCAAAGAAAAAACACTTGCTGTAATCTTCAGCCTAAAGATTTAATATACCTAAAAGGTATTTTAAACCGAGGGTTTTCTTTTGAGCCTAAACTTTTCAGATAAGGTGATATGATTTTATATATGCAGACAGTGGTCAGAACTTTAACCCCTTGTGTTCTCTTGCAGCCTCTATTTTATTCCCTCCTTTATACTTCTACTTCATGGCTGTTTTGAGTTCTTGATTATATTTTTTTTTCTTTAAGTTTCTTTTGTGTCAAAGTGAAGTGGCTTGTGTTGCCTTCTTTGGATGTGCACAAATTATGAGAACTTGATAGAAGAAAATTGCTAACAGGAAAAAAAGGAGCAGGGACTGAGAATCCTGTGTCTGTTCTCACAAGCCAAAACATGTCTCACTGCTTTGCTCCACCAGAAGTCAAATGTTTTCTTTACTGGAAATATATATTTAAGTATTAGTTTATGCAAGCTGTGATGAGCACTCAAAATATAAAATATTCAGACTATGTAAATCCTTCTTACAGAATCCTTTGCATTTTGAAGGTTAGCAGAGTTTTGGTTCATTCACTGCTCCACTGAACTGACATAAAATGTAGTTACTTACGAAGGCAAACATTACCATTTTTTCTAATGGAAGCAGTTTGTTTCATGTATCTTCCCCTCTGAGTTAAGATTTGCAAGAATTTCCGAGACTATTTTTTCTTCTTGTCAAAATATATCAGCCACTTGTCTCCAAACCTGAGTGTCCTGAACAACACGCTGCAGCATTGATTGCTGATACGTTATTGGCCAGTGATTTCTGAAGGGTGACATTAATGTAACCTGGTAGCACTTTAACCCTTTGAGGATCAATACAGTCCTCTGGCAATACAGTAGAATAACAGCCCATGTACCTTTGGCTGTTTTACACCTTCATATAAATATTGGTGCATCTTTCTCTCCTCTTAGAATTGCATTTCTGTTCCTAGTGCAAACAACATGTTTTCCAAAGATTGTTAGAAGCGAAAATGCAGGAAAAAAAAAAGCAGTTTAGTCTCTAAGCCTAAACCTAACACGCCCTTTCCATTTCAAGGACGTTTCTGGCAATATTTTGAAGCTATTATCTAATGTTTAAAGGTATTGAAAATATCTATCTTTGCTGTTATAGCCAAAGAACTGTGAGAATATCAACAATATTCCAGTTGTAGGCACATCACTTGCCAGTCTAATATTTCCCACAATATAATTTTAAGATCCAACATCCAGAAGTGTTTGGAATGTGATGGAGTGCACGTGTATGTGTATGTACATGTGTATAAGCATATATATATGTATAATTCATATATGTATGAGCATATGCATGCAAGTACAGGACAAACAAAATGTATGTTGAGGGAGTGAAACAGGCACAGAATATCCAGTTTACTTTGCATTCTTTAAGTTTTTATAAGACTTTTTTTTAATTTTAGAGAAAAAAATAAAGGAAATTTTGGTATGTATTAAAAAAATTAGAAACAAGAAGAATTCATATGTCAATGCACGGGGACCCAGAAGTGTTCCTATGTCAATAAGGTACTTCAGCATAGCATAACAAACTTTTCAAATCCAGCATCTTTAGAGAGTTATACAGTTTAACACTGAAACATTGCCTCTGGGACGAGGAAGGAGTACTTGAAACAGTGCTGCCAACATCTGCTCTGCATTTCACTTATAAACATAATTAAAATGCACTATTTGTGCTGAAATCTTATCTGCTTCTTACTCACAAAAGAAAATACACTGAACTAATACCTTGGGCTGCCTTTTGGTCAGCTAAGAATTTGCTGCAGTCTTATCCTTTGGGATGGTTCCATGGCAAAACCAGGCAGTGTTGTGAGGCCATAATCAACATCCATATCATTGCAAGCAATTCAAAATACATCTGGGAAGTGGGTGAATGGGTAGAGGAGATTGCCTCGGTGTCTCCAGGAAAATACACACACCAAAGTCAAATACTGTATGTGAATTTGAAAGGAGAGTTAAGGATGTCTATTTTATAGTTTCTCTCCAGGCAGAGCCCTTTTGTGGTGAATATGCACAAATACCTATCAAATTCCCTTAACTCATTTAAGTAACCAAACCTGGCAATTACCACTGGGGGCGTTTATTAGCAAAGACACTGACACAGACACACGTGCCAGCACACAAACAAGCACAGCATTGCATGCACACAGGTCTGTGCCACCCTTATGCACCAACAAACCAACCAGCGCCTTGCGCTCACTCAGGCAGAGCTGCAAGAGCTTCTTCCTCCCAAAGTGAGGTACGTGCTGCCTCTCTTTTTACCATAGATAACCTACACTTCCAGGAAATGCCAATCTACCCAGTGAACTATAAAACAACATCCCTGCACCTAATGCCTCTGCGTAAGTCATGGCACTGCTGTTAACCTGAACAGCTGCTACCCCTGGAGCTGCCCTTCCCTCTGAGGAGCTGGAGACCTTTACCCTCGGCCAAATCTACCCAGTTCTGCCTGTAGGGGCTGCACAACTGGTCCCTGGGCACTGGGTCAGCTTTGCTGCTCATCCTTTGGCCCTTCCACTGGCCATCTCCTGTGAGGCATTGGTCCAGTTTTCCCTTTTTACTTATGGTAAGGAATTATCTCCCTGACACCTCTCCCTTTCTCCCCCGTGCAAACACAGGCTCCCTTTGCTGCTGGAAAGGTGATTTAGCTCTCTTGTTAGCAGTCAAAAAGGTGGAAGAGCAAGGTAGCTCCTGATGTGCCACAGGCAGACACTCGGGTGGAGAGCAGGGTGCAAAGGGGAACGCCACCGCCCTTTAGCACCAGCAACCTGGGGAAAGTTATCAGAGGACAGAATTACAAATACTGCTGTAGCCCCAACAGAGACCTCCTGGCCTCCTTTGAAACTTTTGGCACAAAGGGCCAGGCTGGCACTGCTGAACCTGAAATTATCGAGAGGGGGGCACTGACCGAGGCTTACACATGGAGGAGGCTGCTTTAGCACCTAATCTGTGACAAGGCAAATTCAAAGGGATACAAAGCCTGTGTTCTGAGCCGCACACTGGCTCTCTGACAGCCAGGGAGAGTGGTACTCTCCAGTAGTACTGAATACTTTTATCCGCAGTAGGCTTTCCCTTTTTAATCGAAACAATAAAAAAACGAAGGTGGTACTTCTGAACAGAATGATGTGCTTGATTTTACCTCTCAGCCACATAGCTGCGAACTTGTGAAAATAGTATGACTGTATATAGTAATTTCTCTTATGTTTTCCAGGAAAAACCATATTTTCTAGATGACAAAAACAATATTTAGAGTTTTACAGCAATGCAAAACCCAATTACTTCATAGCTAAACTGTGGTAAAAAAAACGTTCAATTTTTTAATGCTCATTATTTATAATTGTTTATGGTTCCTTGCTTCACAAACTAGAGCCCTTGTGACCAACAGAGAGCGAGGGTTAACTAAAACACCTTTAGGCACTTGCTCACATGCCATAGCAGAGCTTGCAGCAGCTTTAGTGAATCGAGCGAGATCCTCCTGCTTCTTGCAGCATTGGTACACTAGGGGGACTCTTTTTCCTCTTTTCTGGAGTGATGGATGCAGGGCACTGTCAGAGAAAGCTGTAGTACCTCACAGACAGGCCCTTTAGTCACCAGTTAAACATGCAAGACTCAGCCTTGCACTCTTCAAAGACTAACAAACCTAATTCCACATGATCAATGGCTCTTCCTCCCTCTCTCACTCTCTCTATCCATCTCTGCCGAACAGACAGTATATTGCATTTTGCATCTTCATTTTCATGCATATGTGAGTGGGTTTTAAATATGGGCAAATTTCTGCCAATTTATGCTAATTCCAAAATAATTGTTTCGAGAGACGGTAATGGATTACAATCTCTGCCTATGCAAGCCCATTTTGGTCAATCATTTTTTCATTTTGAAGGGAATTTTGCTATTTAAAAAAACTGTGATGCTTCTAATTTCTCCTCCTCCAGATTTCATTAATGTATAATTTCTGGGTTTCTCTCACTCTCCCAGAGCTCCACTTTTCAAAAACCAAAATAGTGGGACATATTCACTCAGTTCAAGAATGGCACTTCCTTTCCTTTATAAGTGCTCAACTATATCACGGAAAGGAAATTCAGGAAAAGATGTTTCTCTGCCTGACTCTCTAGAAAAAGGCCTAAGCATAATCTACATTATACTCATTCCTGTGCAGCCAGTGGGACAGCTCCCTTCCCGTCACTGCTTATCCTTTACTGTCTAAACAAAATGTCTGCAAAAGAACTTTCTTTCTCTTTGTTATTTTAGAGAAAAGAGGCTTGCTGTATCTTTGGGAAGGTGGGATAAATTCTCCCCCTTTTCTTCTAGATCGAACAAGCTGATTTGATTGAAAACTTATTTTCGTGTCTCAGGAAGGACAATTGTTCAACAGATCTTTCAGTTTCCTGATTAAACTAGAATTTATGTAAGATGAAAATCTAGGAAATGAGACTGTGATTCTTCCTACATAGTGAAGAGACAGCACCTTCCTCCTCTACTCTTATGTAAAGTGATGGGAGGGGATTACAGCAGTGATGATAGAATTTAGTTAATCAGAGGACAAGGGGACATGACTACAATAGCAGCAATGAGCTATTTTCCCAGTTTGGAGGAGTCATTATTTGGGCACAGATCCAAATATTCAAGGTCTGAAAATGACCAACCTTTCCACCACTCTAGTGTCACCTCTGCTACTTGTTTTTCAAAGTCTCTATTATTTCCCTAGCAGTCTGTGGACACTGTCCATCTCAACCTATGGCTGTGGTTACACTTTGGTTTTCCCCCAGGCTGCAGCTGCCAAAATCACCCCACTTACGCCCCAGAAAAAGGGTTTGTATCCAGTCAGATCAAGTCCCTGGTCCTCCTCGCTGCAGGACCTCATAGGTGTTAGCTCTGGCACAAAGAGGGGTGGTCTCTGAACTGCAGGGTTGGTTTCTGCCATGGCCTGAGAGAGGAGTAACAGCACAAGGTTGGCCTCTGGGAGCTGAGTGGCAGAGGACTTGCCAGGAACACCCAGCAGCTGTGCTGAGTGCATGGCCACCAAGGGCAGGGACAGAGTCCTGGACACAGGGACTGCCTCAGGGCCAGCACTCCAAAGGACTGATCCTGTGCTCAGTTTTGTGCCTCTCACTACAAGAAAGGCATTGAGCTGCTGGAGCAAGTCCAAGGAAGGGCAGCAAAGCTAGTGAAGGGTGTGGAGCACAAGTGTTGTGAGGTGCAGCTAAGGGAGGTGCGGTTGTTTAGCCTGGAGAAATCCAGGTTCAGAAGTGACCTTATTGCTCTCTATGACTACATGAGAGGAAGCCTGCTCTTGCTCCACAAAGGTGGCCCTCGTGCATCTCATCCAGGGGGAGGAAGCTTCCTGGCTCCTAGGGTGGGCCCCAAATGTGGCCCCTGGATGTTGCTTCTTGTCCTCCATAGCACAGAGCACAGCCCCTTGTCTGGGCTCCTCTGGCCCTGCACCTGGGTTCTTGCTGCCGCCAAGGCACCACTCCTGCCCTGGCTCTCTCTGGCCTTCCTGCCCCTTGTAAGCTTGGAGTGGGAGCGAGCTTTTCTCGTCCCTTGGCTCCATTTTCCCAGGGCTTCTTGCTTGTGTAAAACAGCCTGTGCTTGGAAGGGCTCCGGGCTTGTTCCCCCATCCAGAGCTGCGGCTTTTCAGCTCTCCCTGCCTGTAACACAAGCACAGGGCAGGTACAAGAGTGCTTTTTCACACATTCCTGGCCAGGAAGCACAGCAGCAAAGCAAGTCTTGGAAGGCAAAAATTGTGCTTGTCATCGATATGTGTTATGGTTTGTAAAATACCCCACAGTATCGCACACTTCTTATTTTGTGTGAGGCTGGTGCAGATCCTCATTCTTCATGTTCTCACCCTTCAGGAAACAGAAGCAGCTTGGCCTGTACTTTCTGTAGCTCTGTCACTTGCCTTTGCCAGACTACAAAGGATGTTTTCTAAAGCTAAACTGAACACATCAGCCTGCTCAGCACGCACATTGTATTAATGCTTGCATTGTGTTAATGTGTTAATAAGCATGATGCTTGTGAGCATTGCCTCTGAAACAGATGGAGAAAAATAAAAACTCAAATAATATCCCGTTTCCAGAGTGAACCTGTGCATTATGTGTCCTTGAATGTGTCACTGGAGCTGAAAAGCCCCTGACATTTGAGGAAAATAATGGTCTCATTGTTACTTGACTCATGATGAGTGCAGGAAATAGAACAGAACAGTTATGCCAGAGTTGCACCCAGAGTTCTGCAGGATGAGCTGTGACCCAGGTCTGAGGGGTCCATCTGGAGAGCAGCGCTCGTCCCAGGCCCACCCAGCAGACAGGGGCAGAGATGGGCACACGTGCAGGTTGGCTCAGGCAGGGACTGAGGGATCCAGGCTGAGCTGGGACACGTCCCCTGGGCCCTTGGCAGGAGATAGTGGGGGTCTGAGTCTGATCTGTCACAAATCTGAGAAGTGAGAGATGAGTGAATGACAGGGGTCCTATGGAGGAGAGCCCTTCGGAGTCTTTTTGCCAAAGAAAGTATTCCCAGTTTCAAAATTCC
This sequence comes from Grallaria varia, assembly GCA_013396735.1. Classification (NCBI taxonomy): domain Eukaryota; kingdom Metazoa; phylum Chordata; class Aves; order Passeriformes; family Formicariidae; genus Grallaria; species Grallaria varia. Next base: position 2,169,052 of record VWZG01007393.1, read on the forward strand.
AGAACTGCTATCTGAAATGACAGCTATTTTTAATTGATTATGACATGGTCAAAGCACACTTAATAGGAAGTGAATCATCAGCTGCTTCGGCAACACAAAACATAGAGAAACCATTTTGATCCCATTTCACAGAACACGTTCTCTGTCACTTACATGTCATGATCACAGCTACCCAGTCTGCTTTTTTGGGATATCTTAGGGTTTTAATTACCCTGTCAATTAGAGTCAGAGGTACTAATGTGGCAGTGCAATGACAAAGATTACTCATGGGTTCTGTTCTCTACTTGTTTGTATTCATCAGTGTTGAAAGAAGAGGACTTTGCACATTGTCTTGACATGGTTGCTAATAAGCCCATAATGAGAGATTCACCGCATCAAATAAAATAGGTGCCAGCAGCCATGAAGTGAACAAGCTGAGATAATGGCAAAATGCAGTCCAGTAATAGAGTGGAGAGTGTAGTCTCCTGGCTAGGGCAGAACACTCCCTTATTTTTCAGGGATGGATGGATGGATTTAGACAGTAAACGGGTAAAAGCATTTAGGAAGAAGGGAGTGATGACAAAAACCAGCCACATCTGAAGAAAATGGAGCAGGATGAAAGTGCATTGTATCAACATATTCTCTATGAAGCTATAGAAAGCATTTAAAACTGAGTATTGAGTAAATGGATATAATTTGCACAAGAATCCTGAACTAGGCTAAATAAGAAAAGAATTCTTAAAGTACATAAAGCTGTGCTGACTTACATCTCCTGAGACTACAAAGAAACAGACTAAGTCCCACGTTCAGGTGCAGAGCATTTTGGATCAACATTTTTAGTTTCAAATTATCTGGATTAAGTTGGACAGAGTGTAAAAATGAGAACTATAATTAATATTGTATGCCACAGGCTATATCAATGTATGAAACGTACATCGTTTTGGGCAGGCCAGTCCTTGCTTAGTGCTTTCAGCATCTTTAGTGGAGCAAATGCCTATGGTGTCCCTCGGTACTTAAACTACATCGGTTTCCACGGTAAAGTAAAACATGCATAAAGTCCATACACTTCTAGATTATTTATTTGTGTGACTTGAAGAAGTCATATCATGCTGTGATTTTAATGAGTTGTATCTTCACATGTTCTTACTCCTACAAGACCTTTATGGCCTTGCTCTGTAAACTTATTCCCTCAAGCTGCTTTATACACAAAATAGAACTGTTTGTGAGAAATGGGGTCCTGAGATCTCAATAGACTTATCTGGGTGGAGACAAAAAAGTATAAGCAGTTTATACTGCTAGCCACATCAATAATAAAATCGGAAGAATACTAAAATTCAGAGTAGTTCTCACTTTTATGTTGCTTTCGGTTTATAGACTATGATTTTTCAGGTTGGGCAAAAAATACACTACTTTTATTTTCAGTCAGTTTCTTGTGCCACTTTTAATGCACAATGCTTCAGTACTTGACATGAAAACACTGAAAGGAGAATTATAAGAATTTACACCACGACATTTCTGTTACACATAATCATGAGGTTTTATAGGAATATTAAATATATGTGATATAAGAATATCACACATTCATTCCTTTCCAAACATTTAGAACCTAAACTACCTCTCAGCAGTCCCTTTAAGAATTGCAATTTTTTTAATGGCCCTTAATATCAGTACAAGTTCCCTCACAGATCATAGGCAGCAGATCACTTGAAGAGCACAAATTCTCTGAGCTAGCATTATGACTCCTCTGTGTTTATTTCAGGAAGATCTTACTGTTTGTTAGAGAAGCTTCTCTTATAATGCTAAAAGCATTATAAGCCTTCAGAGGGGACAGTTTCAAACACTGACTGAATAGATACTAAGCTAGTATTTATTCCATATACAACAACTTGAGTCTAGGACTAGATTTTATGCTCTTGCGGTTAAATTATACAAAATTATTTACTGCAATTCCTTGCAGATTGCTTCTTGGATGTCTTTTCCCCATTCCATTTCCACTCCTCACATTAGAAATATCTAGCGTAGCATAACAGCTTCTCTAGTTCTGGTGGAGAGCTCTTTGGACAGCTGCAAAGAGAGAGCACAAGCTTAAGCCTGCAGGACTCTCTGTAGGTGGATTTAAGAGCTCTGCTCTCAGGCTTCACAGAAACACCTCCTGTGCCACACCTCTGCATAGTGAGGCTGCCATCCTGCTCATTTGCAGGGCTGCATGATAAGAACTCAGAGTCGTGCCCTCCACCAGCACCTGCCCTCCCTCAGCTCCTATCTCTTCAGCTCATATGGCCTAAGCACCATGAGAAGCTTGATTGAGTGAAAAAGGAGGGATTTACCTTGGTGGCTTCCCACTTCCTGCAGTGGATCACAGCAAATGATGGTCAATATGGTTTGAACAACATCTGGAAAAATCCAGTCCCGTCATAAAAATAATTGTAAAATAAACTGCTGTTTTATTGATCTGCTGGGATATTATTATTCTCTGTGCAGAAGAAGTGAGAAGCACCTGGAAGGAATCCAGAAATTCAGAATCCATTAGGATTCATCACTAGCAGCCTCTGAATCCTCAGTGTGCTAGCCTTTGTGCTACTGCATTTCTCTGCATCTAGCTACATCAAACTATCAGTGATCAGTGTCATTAGCCTGTTTCACAACAATCAATAAGAAAACATAAAGCCACTAAATGTTCTGATGGGCAACTGGTTGATGGGAAACTCTTTCTGTGAGGATCATCCCTCCTCTTGAGAGGGGATGGAGATAGCATAGACCACAACTCTGGTGGGCAGCACAGAAAGGTGCCTGGATATCAAAGCAAGTGTACAGCATGTCCATTTGATCTAGCATATATTTTGAATTTAGATACCTCCCTGGCATTGGAATATAACTCCTGTGTAATCTTCTATATATTCCCAAAGCCTCACCCACCAACCTGCATGGTTTTTTTTTCTGTTTTGCCCCAATCCAATAAGCACCTATTATCAAGACATCAAAGAAAACAATAGCTACTGAATAATGTTAGCATTTGATGTTACAGAAATAAAACTAAATATCTGAAGCAGAATAAAGCCATAAGATAAATGTCTTCAGAGTCAGGGAAAAAAGAATGTTATGGCTTTAACCTGTTTACATGAAAGTATTTTCTCTGGTGGAATAATCAAAGTTTCAAAGATCTTGTCCTATATAATATGAAATCCTATTACTATTCAGCAAGGGAAAAGCTATTCCCTTAAAATCCAGGTGCTCTTTAAGAGCTTCCAGCAGGAAAAAGCTTGTATTGTGTGCACAAGCACACATAGAAGGCATCTCAAAGGGAAATGTAAGCCTCAAATTAATTTCTGTCAGATTTGATTGAAAAACTCACACATATCTGTCCATTGGAGGTTTGTGACCTGACTCTGCCTGACTGGGATTTGGTAATCAGATAGAGACTCCTACAGTACATGTATCAGTTGTGCTGGAGTCAAGAAATAGAGCTGTAAAATACGCATCATAGCAACAAAATTAGAACAAGGATAATTTCTGTGCACAGCTTCATTTGCTCATTCACTAAAGAAGAGCCCATAATTAGAAAAAAAAGCAAAATACAAATAAAAATAATTTTAAATGTTGTGCTAATATCATGTATGGACCAGTTTGTACACTTGAATGGATTTTTCCTACAAAGCCAAGGTCAGATCCTTAATTTCTTGTGCACCTTTTGTTGCTGGTCACTATTGCAGCTATTCTTAAAATAGGCAAGACCTCGAACCTTTCTCATGTGGCAAGATCTGAAATACTGTGCATTAATCCTTCACTCAAGGTCTCAAGGAGCTGCTCAAAATTTCTTTATAATTCTTACTTCTAGAACTTTACCATCCAGAAAAGAAATAATAAAAAAATAAAATAAATCCCTTGACAAACAGTTCCCTTTTCCAAGCATGTCTAATGAAATTGAGGTGGCTAAATGTAAAGGCAGCAGTTGCAGAGGTGTTACTGCATTGCCACGTGGCTGACATTACACTGGATCCAGCCAGACCCCCAGCTGTGGGGGGAGCCTCATGCAGACCTGAAGAACCATAGCCCTGAGTACACAGACATAATAAACCCACACAGAATCTGTGTCTGCTCTCAGCCATTGAAAACAAGAATCTCGAATTTTAACATCATTTATACCAAAACTGCACACCATTTTGAACTTTGGCCTCATTATATCTCTTACTTCATTAGGAGACTCGACTTCTGAGGCAGGACTTCAGATCCAGATTGCTCATTAATTAAAGAGTGGAAGAAAGGAAAGACATTCACCCAAATTAAACTGAGGCAGCTGTGAGAATATCCTATTTGTTGGATCTATTTTCAGAAATTTCATTTAGTTTATAACATACCTCATTTAAACTTTCTTTAGAGATCTTTAAAGGAAGGAATTTTGGAAGAAAGGCAAGTAGGGAATAACAAACTGAGGGGAGGGAGAAGAAAAAATTAAATAGACACTTTGTCAGAATGGCATGTAAAAAGCAGCAAAGCAAACACACAGGAGATGGGCAACTGAATAATTGAAGGAATAGGAGTTGGACAGGAAGAAAAGGGACAACAGAACTCATTGGCAATAGAATATGAAAGACTGGAGGCTGAGAGAATGCCCCAGTTTCAGAGCTAAGAGATGATTATCTCAGTAACATTGCTTGGTTTCTTTCAGAATTTCTCTGTAGAGAGTAATGAGTCTACTAGGTCTTATATCTGTGTAAGTCCAGTTTGGACACGAGGACCAGCAAGGAACGAAAAGACCTGACTGCTGGAAACTCAGTGGTAGATATTTGGGACAGGAATTGAGTTAATTTCCCTTATCTTATTTTCCCCAAACAATGTTTCAAGCTTTTGAGGTCTGATGTGGAGAAAACAGAGTCATTTACACTCTAGCGACCCTGACTAGTATAACAGTAACGTCAGCAAACTGATATCTCTGCTTCTATAATGCAGACCTCCATAAAAATGGCATGTTAAAAACCAGCAGAACAAACTGCTTCTTTCCCATTTTTTATAGAACTTTTTAAAGTCTAAAAAAAGAGGTGAATGAGAAGAACAACACCATCATAAATTCACTTGTACGCTGAATGAAAACAGAAAAAAAAATTGCAAGGACTGTGGCACCAGCACTGCAGCCAGACATTCAAGTCTTCACCTGCTTGGGGCTTGCTGAAAAGTTTCGGTTTCTTCCCTAATGCCTCAGTTTATGCATATTCTTTGAGGCATTTTGATTTCTGTAACATTTTCTATTGTACATTCCTCTTTTATCTTCTTTATCTACCAACCAGGTAACAGTGTATTTTTAACAGGCATCTCCATTAGGGTATTGACTAAGTGGCTCTCAAGTCCTCTGTCACAAGTCACTGAGACAAGGAGATAGGTAAAGTAGTTATTGATGTTTCCTACTGCCTTGGTAGCTGACACTATTTCCAACTATTTTTGGAGGATGAGGAAAAGAGGGAGTATAAAAATAACAGAATTAGGGTCACTTCAGAATCTATCTGCAGGAAATTGCAGCCACTTTCCAGTCCCCAAAAATACTGTGGTGCACAAATGCAGCTTCCTGGCTAGCTTGCCTTCACCACTCATCACACTCTTTACCAGGGATTGAAGCTGCAATGCCTGTGCCTTTGGGATGATTGATTTTTGAGGAATTATGCTGGATACAACTGAGTACCAACACACATTAATGCTTTCATGAAGTAAGGGACTCTTAAGGACCAGATTCCACAGGTATGAGTTAAAGCAGGAGTTAGGTCTGTCAGAACTGAGAAGTGAAGACCAAAACCATGTATAATGGCAACAACTTGAACAAAGAGTGGTGGGTCACTGTTGATTACAGGACAAAAGTTCAAGAAAAGCAAATGGTATGATCAAATAACACAGCACAAACACCAAGTGCTACTTTAAAAAAGGGCATGCAATTAAATTATGGAAGCTGCTACCACAGGATTTTATGAAAGCCAAAGCTGTAAGATCAGGGGTATGGAATACAGTGGTCTGGTAGCAAAGCCTAACCAAGTTCTTCCCTGTAGGAAGTTAGGAGGATCACTTTACATTTACCTTTTTTTATTTTACTTTGCTAAACAACCAGGAGCAACCACTGCTGAGAACACCTCTGATGTGAAGTAATATGGCACTTAGTATATTCTGCAGGAAGGCTGAATGGCCCACAGACAAATCTACGTGTGAAGTCTTGCAATCATTGCTTTCCCTTCAAAATTCCAGATCCCAGTATTCTTTATTGCCTAGGAAATCTCAGCTTTCATCAAGAAACTTAAACCTCTAGTACTGGTATGTGAAGAGAAAGCTTGAAAATATGACCTTACTGTTCTATATGGCCTGAAAAAAAAAAGAGAAAAAATAATCATATGCACATTTCCTTCCTTTAATTTAAGCCAGTCTTATAGTCCCAGCTCATGATTTAAGAACACTATGGGGACTTGCAGTTTTGTTTGTGCTTCAGACTTACCAGTACAGTAAATACATTCTGTTAGGCAGAACATCATCAGAAAAAAATATAAAACTTATTTCTAGCACCTGATTTTATGAAGTACTGCATTGCATCTTTCAGATCATGAAGTAAGTGCTGCCAAATTCACTGACTCCTTACAGCTTCTGTGAAAGTCTGCTCTAGGCTCCCATCATGAAGAGCCTTATGTATAACCATCCTCAGTATTACTGTGTATCTTGAATACCAACAATCTTATAACAGACCAAGAAACACACAGATACTCAGGGTTTGAACAGAAGCGCAGAATGTTCATTTAGAACTTGTAATGGTCTGGTGGACTCACAGGCAGTCCAAGGGGCAGAGGAGGAACTCAGCCCTTGTTTCCATAACAGGTTCTGTAACCTGTGTTGACAGCACTGCTAATATTAGTCATCTGAAACATGGGCTGCTAATAACTGATTTTCAAACACTTCAGCTTTGTAAGTCTCCTGAGTAGAAATGAACTGCTCTGGTTCAGAAAAAATGCCAAAGGGGGTGAGCTGTGCTTTTTTTGTTTGCATAATTTAATGCTTTGGAAGACACAGAAGGCAGTATTGGCATCACTTAAGCAACAACAAGCTGTGGCCCATCTTCTGTACTACAGGTCATTAAACAAATATCCCAACATTTGATATTGCAGTAAATAAAGAAGGAGACTGCACATATGATCTTGTCCAAAATTTCTGTTCCAGTACTGTCGACAGCAAAGGGTTAAAAGCAACAGCAGCTATGCAGTCTGGTTACTGTTCAAGACACCTGAACAGAAAGGTGGTATTTGTGATCACAGACAGTGTTGAACCAGTTAAAAGCTTTGAATCTAATCATGCCAGTTGCTTGGAAAAGATTTTGCTAATACAAAACCACAACAGAACAAGGACAGTAAAATAATAAGTCTCTTGAACTTACACTGCTGCCTTGTCTGCGGTATTTAAGTGTTAGCAAAAAGTCAGCTAAAGGAACAATTCAAAACGGAGAAGCATTAGTGAAATTAAAATCACAAAAGCCTTAGAGTGAAAACATCAGAACTTTTGTTTTCTAATTCTTACCAGCATTAGTGAAATACATTGATTTTCAATGGCAAGATTTTAACTTTACTGAGGGTAAAATCTATTTTAATGCATTCATTTGTTGTACATTTTTTTAGGTTTAAGTGATTATTTTTTTCACAATTTATAAGTGACAAGTTTCTATGCTTGCAAGATAGAGTAATTATTTTTATCAAGTAAAGAGGTAAATGGCAGAAGAAAAATTTAAACACCCACTTTCTGCAGGCAGAACAACTATCTTGTATAATTGCTTCTTATCTCTGTAGCAGCTTAACAGCAAGAGTCAGACTTATTTTAGTTTTTTACACATTCTAGAATCTGGTTAGAAGTTTCAGAAAGCACCATTATCGGTACTGCTCCAGTTCTGCATTTAGTACTGAGCATTCCAAGGGGAAAAAAAGATTATAAAATGGATTCCTGAAGTTAAATTGCAAATGGTTAAAAAAATTTCTATCACCACTTCAGAAAATGAATCATGATCTTTTCTGTCCTGTGAACAATATTCATAATTCCAAAAGTGTCTTGGTTTTAGCAATACCAAGGTTGCTTCCATCAAATACTAATGAATTTCATTTAATTGCTTCTCATTTTCAGAATAAGAATTTTGGCTTTTCTTTTTCTGCTCCTGTGCTTGTTTAGCACGTACAAACTGCAGTATCATAACTGACATTCCTACAATAAAGCTGTGTTAACAGATACAGAGGCTGAAGACCTTCCCTGGTTTCAACCATGACCTTAAATTCTCAGAGCAGTGCAAGTCCAGAGACTGTAGAATCACAGAACCATTTAGGTTGGAAAAGACTTTTCAGATCATCAAGTCTAACTGCTAACCTATCACTCCCAAGTCCACCACAAAGGCACGTCCCTAAGTGCCACATCTTTTAAATACCTCCAGGCATGCTGAGCAATCTGTTCCAATGCTTCAATCTCCTACCTGCCACCAGGCTACTAAAGCATTTTTTTTCATGAATTTTGCGTATATCACTGCCTAGACAGATCCAGCTTGAAGTCAGTAGTTCAACATCTCATAGCAGTTCAGATCAATGGGCCCAGCTGGCCACCCAACTCACCAGTGTCATCTTTTCACTCATATGCAGTCTCCTTACTCCTATGTTTCATGAAGCTTGCTGAGAAATTATCAGGCAAAGAATATGGATCTCCCACTCTTTTGAAAAGAAGAGAAAACATTTCTCTGGCTTATGGGAACAGTATTTCCCCACAGTCTTTCTGCTCCCTGAGCAGTGTGGTAAGGGCCCATGCTTCAGCAAAGTATAATTTATTCAACATATGATGCCATCATCTCACCTGCTGACAAAAGCCAGCAGAACTGGCTTGAGGTAGAGCACAACAGATGGAGCACAGACTGCTGCTACAGTTGCCAGGACTGCACTCCGTTTCTGCGGTGACTGAGCAGCAGAATAGAGTCCTCAGTTTAAAAATCTACCGATAAATTGCCGAGATCTATGGGTAGAGTTCTGTAGAAATGCCTCTAGATTAATAATGGTGTCAATTGCCATTAGCTACCATCTGTTTACATAATTCACCTGCATTGCAATGCTACTCTGGTGAGACTCTCTGCCAGTCAGTATTGCTGCAGAGCTGTTTCTTCTCTCTGATCTAAAATATCAAAAGACCAAAGCGATACAGCACCAGAAAAGTTATTAATACAAATCAGTAAATGAGGCATACACTTTAAAAATATCTTTCTGTAAACTCTAGCATTTCTATGCATGAAAGCTCAAAGTGCATTTTGCAATTGTGGAGAAAAGAATATGATTCGAAAATATAATTCTCAAAATCTACCTTGTCCCATTCCATTGGGAATTTTTTGAGTGGGAGAACAGCAGAAGGGAGCCACACAAAGGCAGAAAATTAATTATAATTTAATTGTTTACAGGGTTGTTTTACCTGGGCTAAAAACCCAATGAAGTAAAACAGTCAGAGTGAAACTACATGGGAATTCTTTCTATTTATTTCAATGGACTTTAGATCAGACCCAAAGAAAAGACCAACCATGCCAGGCTCTCTTGAGAATGAAGCAGACTGAGTGTTCCAGAAAGCCAGGAGATGAAGGAGTTTTCTGCCTTCATCTCTAAACAAGGCAATGAGAAACACCTATGGAAGCTCTATTAACCTGTGGATTTGTCTGTGTATTCTCTGGATGTTTAAACCAGAACATAAGTACTAAAAAATATTTGGCTATAGCATAAATATTTTCTTGGGTTAGTGAGCTCCCCCATTCCCTCTTCTCAACTGCCGTTGCATATACAATTTTCTTCTGGGGGAAAAAAAGCATATGGATACAGAGCTTTTTAGAATAGCTACTCCATAACATCTATTTCAGAAAATATCTAAGTTTAGAAAAACCACAAGGATGTCTCCCTGTGAGACCCAACTCAGTGAAGTGGCAATGTCCCTTAAATGCTCAGCATGTCAGAAAGAGATTCTTCATATGCATCTGCATTGCTCAGTCTCTGTTTAATGTACTACCAAGGCACAGAAGCAGCCTATAATTCCTGAGGAGCTGAAACAATAGAAGCTTCCTGTGGTCTTGTATTGAAGCTTCAAAGGGAAAAGCTGCAGGTGGATGTTCACTCATTGCAGATTCTCATTCTCCAGCATATGCCTATATCAGTTACCCTGTACACCTCTGTCATCTAGAGATTTCCTGCCATTGACCTTGACCTTGAAAATACTTTGTGTGTGTTGTTTGCTTGGAAGAAAGGTCGTAGAAGAAAACAGATGCTAATCTCAGTAAGCTTGTATCTTAGGTATTCATCCAGTAGCAGACACGATTTTGAGCTTTTGAATAAAACTTTGAAAGGATCATACTGGTGTTTATTATGCACTGTTGTGATCAGTTTGGTACTAGAAATAGCAGCAAGAAGGATGCAGCAGAAAAACAGGAAAAAAGTAATCTTTAAGTTGTCTGTTAATCATGACTATGGCTATAATGGAACCTGTGCCCATCTGTCTATTATAACCATCCGTGTTCAGCAGATGCTGTACCAGTGAAAGGGTGTGTGCCAGATACTTAAAACCAGGGCTTGCTAGGGTAGTGCTGAACAGTGCCCTGGGAGCCTTATCCTTCCTAAAGCTAAGGGCCTTCCACTTGCATTTCCTGAGTTATGTTTATTACAAGATCAGAAACCTAATTTTTGAGCTATTAACCACAATGGTCACAATATGTGTTGTCACTATTGCAGAGAAGTGAATCTGACATGTGGCATGCAAGGCATGATAATGATGCCTAAAATTCTGGAAAAGGGCTCAGAACAACATTAGTGGAGATAGACAGATACCCGAAGTGTGTGCACATGTGGTTCAGTGACGTTACAGGTTTTATAACTTCCAATATTTAGCACGTACAATACCTAAAAACCAGCCCATGGTACCCAATTCCCCTTGTACCGACCCTCAGAAAGCCCAGAACTGCCCCTTGGAGCCCCTCCAAGGGCTCTGGGCCTTCTCTTTTGTTTTGTGTTCAAGCTATCTTGCAGGTGCTTCTTCAAAGCACCGTGTCCTTGGCAAAACTCAGAAATATGGGAGAAAGTGTCCAATGATTTCTAAACACCACCTAAAACGTGAGCGCCAGCTAAACCTACATAATTCTAAAGAAATCTACAAAATACACTAAGATCTTTAGGCATCATTTCTCCCCTTTAGAGACTAGACACAACTTTAGGCATCAATAAGAAGAATTCTACAGTTATTACTGTTTTTGTAAATTTTAGGAGGATAAGGTTCACTAAGGTACCTGCTGATACTTATATGTAATGTTTTGTTGTCCATTTACTTGCCTGGGAGAACACATTCTACTACAGACTTAATTCTATATTTATAAAACAAGATCTGTTATTGCTCAATCTCATGAAGTGTTCAACACACCACAAACAAGAATGATACTGTACATTTAGCTAATGAAGTTATTCTGCCCCTCACATTAACACTAGAGATACTTTCTTCCTCCCTGATGATTAATTCAAGCTCTAAAAAATTAAGTAACCTTAAGGATCTGTAGAGTGAAAAACGAATCCACTGAGCATTTTATTATCTTTTGTTCTGATGCAACAGCAGTTGAAATTGATGGGAATGTTTCTAGTACTTTTAACAGCATTGGACAATGTTCTTAAACATAAGAAAAAGTGCCAAAATCCTAAATGCAAACAAGTCTGAAACAAGAATTTGAAGTAGAGAGGATAGCCCATAGTCTGAACGGCCTCAACTTGTACAAGAGTTTAGATATAGAGTTGGAATGTCACATTCTTGCCAGCGACTTCTCCCTGTCAACTCCAACCTCACAAAAAGAAATGTACCCTTATCTCATGTATGTGTTTATTTTAAAGCAAGATTAATAACTTTGGAAAAGTTCCCAAATAAAAAAAATAATTTTATAGAAAAATTAAACAGGCAAAAAATAGCAGATATGCTAGGAAAGGGCACTCAGCATCAAGTCCAGTCTGATGATACCTGATACTACTACATCATGTATTCCCACTTATTTATTCATCTTTATTGTATTACAATCAGTTTTCTGGGTTTAGCTTGATCAATAATTATAAGTGGGTCCAGTGCAGTTAAGGACATGACTCTTATTTAAACGTGTTTACAAGTGAGATGGGGTCTGGGCTTCTATCTGCTTTTAGATGAGTGATGAAGGGTGTGACACAGGCTCAATTAAAATCGTGCTCCCAAACTCACATGGGATAGAATGCACCTTGTAAAAGAACTGAGAGGCAGAGTTCACAGAGAACTTTGATAATATGGGAGCAGGATGAGAGAGAACACTGAAATTTCACAAGAATACTGGAATTGAGCCCAATAATCAGGCAACAGTTGTCCAAGCTTCTCCAAAGAAGATCAGTGACAGACATAGAAAAGAAAGTGATTGTGATTTGCCATTTATTATAAAATCTTGCTTTCAGCTTGGTAATCAACTAAAAAAGATAGCAAGAGAGATTTTATTGTACAGTTTTCAATAGCATCAGCAGTTTCAACCAGTGTACATCATCCTGTTCTGGCCAGAGCTTAAGAAATAATAAAACATCTGAGGCTTTATTTTGATGTATGGTCTACATCTGGTTAGAAGGTATACACTCAAACCCATTGACTACCATCAGATCTGGGCTCCAAAAGAAATAGCGTTCAGCTAATTCCAACAGTTCTCTAACAGCTAAAGTCCTGATGGAAGCAAAATGGAGTTTTGGGCCCCTGAGAATTTAAGCTGCTTTGCAATACAAAATAATGATCCAGTGGAAGAGAAGGCATCTGGAGAATGACTACCTGGGATCAGGGTTTTTAGATATAAATCACTTTTCAAATTATTTGCATATTTTCTAGTCTAAAAATGAAGAAAAATAAGAAAATTGAAGACCTAAATTATTCTTACATCACATGAAGTTTAATAAATATAAATTTAAAAGTTTTCAGTAATTACCAAGGTTCTGATGTGGTTCAGAAAGATATATAAATGTCCTGATTGTATGAGCACAATTTAACAGGTACCAGAGAAGAAGTATAAGGAAGCCAAGTGGCACATATACAAGACGCAGGAGATAAACAGCATAGCAAGAACAGAATGTGTATTTTCTGGATCTTTGACTTTAACCACAGTGTGGACATTTCTGCTTTGCCAACAGCTAATTCTTTCAGCTCCCAGTTATAGATATACACACACGTACATTCCAAGAATGTGATACATCATAGAAAATGTACTGAAGACAAGTAATGCCCTATCACAGCTAATAACCTTTGAAAGCTTTAATGTGAACAATAGCATGTGTCTGTTCTGCAGATTTTTCATTAAAGTACATAGACCAATCTTGAAGAAAAAAAAAAGAAAATATATTTGAGGAAGTAATAACCCAGAGGTTAAAAAAATATTGATTAGGAAAAATGTTTTCTTCATAAAGATAATATCTCTCTTTTAGCAAAAAGAAGCTGCTTAGTCTCTAAGAAAAAAAGAAAACAGAATGTGTTCTTACAGCACACATTTCATTTGTTGTGAGCTTTGTTGAATCATGAGCAAAACTGTCATTCGCCTTACAACCTTCTCTCACCTTACCTACCACACTGGAAGATTTAAAATTCTTCTGGAAAGTCTGTGCCATTTCATTTATTACACTGAAAAAAATTAAACTCCAATTTTTAAATACTTTTGTTTNCTGCCCTTTGGTGCCAAATGCCTTCTTAGAAGATACAACCTGGTAAATTTAGTATGGATTACCACAGACTGTATTTACTTCTAATGAGACATAGTATCTCCTGATCTTTTTCATCTACCTTCAGAAAAGAAAGATAAAAAAAAAAGAAGCTTGTTTCTGTCAAAGTTCGTTCTTTGGTGTCAGGATAACATGCTGGGGTTTTTACTTCTCTATCTTCTAAGTTTTCACCTTGATCCTGTAAAATATTACAAATAATCCAAATGCATATATTGCTCCTGTTTTCTAAATTCAAACGGAATAGTCCAATAGTCAAAGATAATGATAATGACGACATGAGAATTTATATTTGGGTGGTACATTTCCAAATTTCAGGAGACTGGTGGGGTACTTGCAGGCTAAGGTAATGCAAATTAAGATAGATGAATCAAGGGCCTTCTGATGACTTCAAAGGGCTTTGGATTGAGCCTCAAGTTTTTAGGACTTTTCATGACTAGGTATCAAGATACTTCACAACAATCAGTACATTTCATTACTTCTATTTCATTGATGGAGAAACTGAGGTATAAACAGTGAAACAATTCTCTTCCTATCAATCAGTGACTCTGTGGCAGTCACTAAATGTCACTAGTCACTATAACAGTCTATATAAAATGTATATATAAAATCTATATATGCAATATACACGTATAAAATAGTGACTAGTGAGAGGATAGCAGGCAGCTCCCATGACTTTCCCTTTCTGCCATCTCAAATTTTCTCACAGAGAGTGCCCTAGGAAATAAGTTAGGCTCATTACTCCAGTAATTTTTCTTCCCTTATGATTAAACTCTGAATTAACATGTTATGTATCACTTGTCAGAGAAGATCTGTATACTGATCCTTCAGGACTTGTGCTAGATGTATTAGTAAACCTTAAAAATTCCAGTGTGCTGTACCTGCCACCACCACCTCTTGTCATGGCAGTTCACTTGCATCTTTTTCTATAACCCTTTGATCCTCCCCATCTCTTACTAATCCCAGCTACTTCAAGGGTTAGACAGAATTCAAATGAGATACTGTGTTGATTTAGAAGTCTGGTTTTTTTCTGACAGAAATTGTATCTTCTCATCTATGTTCAGAAATAAGTAGTATGCTGTCATCACCACCATAATATAAATGACCAATTGTAATAAAGAGGTGGATATGTATAAAGTCAATAACAAGAGTTATGAGTTTCTTCTAAATTGTATAATCTGGTTTAAATGTTGGGGCTGGATTGTCTGCATGATATTAATTAGCAAAAGGGAAAGTCTGACACTTTGTCGTGGAGAAGCATTCTTAATAGCTGCTGCCTAACACATACCATGGGAAAAAAGCTTGTGAGTGCCCACTGGATGAGCAACAGCAGTTAATTGATAAATACTATTCCCAAGTGATTCACAAACAATGAAGTAACCAAAAAGAGCCATGCTAATTTGTAGTCAAACAGGAGAAAAAAAATCAGTATTTGCTTAATGGAAAAAGTCTTTACTTCAGGCAGGCCATCAAAGGTGGGGGGGTGCTGTCCTCTAGCGAAAACATAAGGCCGGGAACCTTGAGACAGCTATTTTCTTTATAAATTGGTTAAATTGCCTCACTTTTTTCAGTTGAAAACTGGAAAGTTGCTCCTCATGGATGCTGCATCAAGACAAACAGAGAACGGCTTTCAAGCACTATGGGTATTTTCCAGCTTGTCAGTGAACACTGTGGAGAAGTTTTGCTGGTGACCTGTCACTATCAGTGCTGACAGCGAACCAGACACAGATAAAACCGAGGCTGCTTCTAAGCACTGTACTAAAAATCTACTTATATGAAGTGGGAAGGTGAGGAATGGCATTCTGCTGCTGCTATGCACACTTAGCGTGCCATGGGTAGAGCCCTTTGATATCCAACCCAACAGCTCATAAAAGTGTCATTAACCACAGAATACCTTCTTGGGGGCTAAAGAATGAGAAGAATGAAAAAAACTTATTTTAAATTCAAAAAACGGCTTTTTGGGAGGATATCCTGTTATTGCCATGTGGCAGCTGTATTTATCCACATCCTTTGTCAAGAGTGATCATCTTGTTGACATTTTTATACTATAACCACATGCTATAGGAATGCTGCATAGGAACACTGTTAAAAGCTGTGTGGCCTATTTTCTGTGAAACACTCATATCTTTTAAAACCTCGACAGGTGAATCACATCCTTAGTAGGGACCACAGACTTCAGCAGGACTGTTAAAGTTTCATTAGTTTTGTTTCTATGTTAGAGGTTGGTGGATTGTACAGCACTTTTTAAATCCATGGCCTTTGGATTTGCTGAAATCCAAATTTGCTTTCCACACTAAAACTCTCTAGGAATGTATTTGACTAAAAAGATATTCCACTCCAAGGCAGAGGGAGGTAAGAGGAGATACCTAAATAATCTCTATGTTACCTCTTACAAGCACTACCCTGCACCCCATGAACCTGGATTTTAATTCTGACATTGCTTCCTAATCAAGGGCTGTCCCAAGGTGAACCATCAGACCTCAGCTACGTGGAGAAGGACCAAACCCTGAGCGGATGTAAGAGTCTGGGAAGAGATGGCAAGGAAAACATAACAGTGCAAAGAAGTGGGTTGATACACACTGACAAAGATGCAATGAAAGAATTGGTTTGAAGAGTTTTTCTAAGGTAGGTTATGATTAGACCATCAGAAAACAGAACACTGTAATCGTGTTTTAAGTAAAGGGAAAGGTTGTCTCATAGGTACAGGAATTTGTTATCAAAAGGCCCAGAATATGTTAAATTGGAAGGGACCCACAAGGATCATCAACTACACTGCCTGATGGCAATAAACTGATGGCCTGATCTTCAGTTACACTGAGTATTTTTTTCTGTAAAGTTCCTTGTGAGCATAAAAAGGGGCAGAAATGTAAATCTTTATTTGTGTGAACATCATATGCAACTGGAAATACATTCATTGAAGCACTCAAAAGTTTATTCTCCTGGTCAAGATCCATCATTTAGCTCTGCTCAAGCGGAGCAAAATCTTGGTGGGGTGGTAGGAGCAGTTAGAGGGGCTGTACAGTCTTGTGACATTTAATTTAATGTTTTGTTCTGCAGGATCTATACTAAAATTAAGATAATTCAGTTATGCTGTAGTAACTTGGAATGAAAGCTTCACCAGACAATACAGGAACTTTTTTTTCCTGTTGTAACGAGCTACATGACTCTAATTTCCTGTGTTCATAACTATTGAACGATTCCATTCTTGGTTTAACAGGGAATATGGAATATTGGGCGAAGTATTAATCCCCTTTTTATGAACAGCAAACCCTTTATTCAATTTAGTGGAACAAGAATTTTGTATCACAACTGTCAAATGGGAGTATCAGTAGCTATCTGCTTGGCAGAAGTCTAACTGTGGCTTAATTTATTTTGCTGCTTCCTCTTCCCTTTTCATGTTTCTAGTTCTTTCAGAATGTTAGCATTATATACTCTGTGGTTATAACCAGGGTATTACGCATGGAAAGCATACAGTATTCCTAGACAGGAACTCTGATAACCTGATCAATCGTTTCCTGTACATTATGTACACTATTTAAGCAAGTGGAAAGCTGAGGAGTTTTTTCTTGAGGTTAAGTGTATGTCAAGAAGAAGAAGAAAAGTGTTTTCCACTACAAATACACAATAGATTTTCCAATTATCTATTTAACATCGTCTCCATTAAAAACCTTCAGTAACAGAACAGATCAGAAGGAGTCAGGGAAAATAATTATCAGAAATAACACTTGTGAAGAAAAGGAATTGAAGAGAGCTTTACTCAGTCTTTGTGATTTGATTCCTGAGAATCAAAGGCAAGATACAACACAGTTCTAAAGAAAATGGATTTTTCTGTATCTTTATGCCACCATTTAAATATTTATTTCTTACATATTAATTATTTGAAGAAAGACCGTTGATATTTTCAAAAGCATTAAATGTTGGTCTAAATCTCCTCCTACTGAAATCAATAATAAATCTAATTACTTCAGTGGCAATAAGGATAAGTAGCTGCTTCTGAAAGTATTACTTTCAGGGGGCTTGGGTTTTGGTGCATGGAGGGAGAGGGTTCTTTTGGAGATGCATGTGACCTGTGGTTTTTTCATAATGAAATTATGCAAAACTTAACAAGTTAAAAAAGAATAGCACTTTTGTTTCAGGTGGAAAAGACTTCCAAAAGAAGTCCAAATCTTTAACAGTGAGAAAATAAGGCATAAACGAATTTATTTTCTGTGTCTTCACAACACAGCAAGTGAGGCAGTCCAAGCCAAATACAGAGAAGCTTCATATTCAAGTGACAACCCATGTATCCAATATATATAAAAATATATCATATTACATTTTCTTTAGGATTGTATTTCAGGAAAATATCACTGTTTATGCAGTAATCTGTTCCTTCACTGTTTTTGCAAAATTCTTCTCTAAGGTTCTTGAAACAGTTCTAATGAAAGCCTCTTAAAGAATAATGGAAAACCCTTCATCAGGCATGAAATTTGAGATCAGAAGATGAACAGCTTATATTCTATTAATTTTGTTCTATTGTACCCTTAAACTTCTTTTTTTCTTTAAATTAAAATACAAGTAGACCAATTATATCCAGGTTATGTATCCTCGTTTTGTCCAGGACAGGGGTAATTTTTCACCATACCTGCGAGGGGGGCATGACCAGACTCTAATGTTCTTTGATACCACTTCACATCAAGGCCAGGGCTGAAAGGGACTCTCTGGTTTCTGAGAAGGAGGGCATGGCTTCAGGTGGACAAGCATGGCATGAGGGAAGAAGTCATCTGCCATTGTTCATTGGTGAGCATTTTTGCACGTGACTCAACCTCTAATTTATATCCTTTTGTTATTAATATTGTTGCTCTTAAGGTTAGTTTTCTCACCTCATTGTTATGTCCAGTAAATTGTTCTTATCTCATCCCATGATCTCTGCCTTTTGCCTCCCATCCGAGGAGGGAGGGGAGTGGCTCGGAGGGTTTTTTTTAGTGGGAGTACTAAACTGGGGAATACCATTCCTAAACCAGGACAGTGTGGCTGTGTATCACTGTAATACAGTTTATATGGAAGAATGCCACTAAGATTCAGACAAGAGAGACTTTTGTGACATGTCAGTTTAAAGGACACCATTTGGGAAGATGCTTCTTTAAAAGATAACACACACCACAGAGAGATGTTGGGAAACTTACTACTACATCATCTTCTGGTTACCCAGAATCAATATCTGGAAGCAGCTGTGGTAGGTATGAGGGAAAGCGGTGGTGGATTACTGAGATTCATGCAATTGTAACAGCCTAAGGAAAAGAATAGCAAAAACCTGGGTGATATCACATATATAGAAAGACAATAGGAGCACAAAATTATTCTCTGTATGAGCCAGCTTGGCTAACTCTTTATCTGTAGTGCCCCACTGCACTGATCACCAATACTGTACATGTGGGTGATACCATCTGGGTTCTTTTCTGCAGTGAGGAAACGGGTACTCTCTGTGACAGTGTGTCCCAAGGTCTGCTATTGACATAAGACCACCAAGCGTGGCTCTTTCATCTTGAGAGAGTCCTCCAGCTATACCCCAGAAGGTTTTGTGCCTTTGCATACTTCCTTGTGTCTCCTTCCTGGACAGGAAAAATCTCAGCATAATGCAAGACACCCACCTAACAGACAGAACAACTATCTTCACATTGATTCAGGTGCTTAAAATTGGAAACTCAGAAAAAAGCAATGCCTCAAGACAGCCTGCAGCAATCACCTTGGGAACCAGGATTCTCTTGCTGGTGCAAGCTATAGCAAAATATAGAGAGAAATGTCTTGGTAATTTAGTAATTACAAGGACTCCATTATGCCAGTTGATCACAATGAACATGAAAAAGAGTTCTATTAAAGTCACATTGTAAGACAGATAATTTATAAAAGTTATCTTAACCTAGACTGAAGTTTTAGAACTTAGAATACTGGAGTTTCAATTGCAAATCCCAGCAATGAATGACAGCAAATAAAATGACAAAATCCTAGAGTCAAGATTTGGGATCCTACCTAAATATCTAACTGGTGTCAGTTATAGCCAACAATTCTCAATACACAAGAAGGAAGTACAATTGCTAAAAACTAACAAAATTTAATACGAACCAGGAGATTAAGCTTGTTCTTGAGACTCTTGGACTGAACAACATCTTAAGACTGCTCTAAGCATTATGCATTAATTTTAAATTAGATCAAATCTGAGTTCTTTCTTTGATGAAAATGCTCATTTCTCAAACTACATTTATATTTGACAATGGAATGTGACTCTTACAAAAAAAAAAAATTAACGCTGCCTCAAAAAGATGAAACCAATGAAGCTACAAGGAACACATAAATGGGAAGTGAGAACTCTTAACAGAATAATGAGGATTCTATAACAAGACAGCAAAACGAAATATCCTTGAGGAAGACATGAAAGCTTTCATTTTGAATTTATATGTATGTATCTTTAGACTTTAATTTTTATATTTTATTTCAAAAAGAAAAAAAATCAATGACAGTAACAGAGCTAAATTTGTACATTTGTGAATTAAAACATAGGAATAATAAAAAAAATAGAGCACAAAAAATAAGTCAAAGTTAGAAGAATTAAAGATAAGAAGTGTTTTAATTCTGTTAGGAAGGAGAAGGAATCCTATAAATGGAATGACAGCTGCAAATGGTAGTGTTATTCACACTAATAAAACAAATATAAGAGAAATTGGTATGTTTCACTAGTATAAATTAATAGATCCATGTCCCACCAAGCACAAATTAAGAGATGGTAACAGATTTGAGGTGTAGCAAGGAGGATGTAAAACATCCAATGTAAAGCAATCAGTGGCATCTTTCTACTTAACAAATAACTAAGAATTGATTTCATGTTAGGACACCAGTACTCACATGGGCAACAGAAAACTTTTAATGCAGAACTTTCAAAACTTTCTGTCAGACAATGCCATAGTGGACATGATGGAGTGGTTCAAAGCTGAGGTAAGACAAATTTAAATTTGCCACAGGCATAAGAAAAACCCATTACGTACCAACTCCTGCATTATTAGACCTGGCAGGAGAGCCATAACAGAGCAGCTTAAAACAGGAAAAAAAGAAAGAACTTCTTTAAGCTGTAGGCAGACAGCTTTCTGGTTTCATTGTCTTAAGAGAATTTGGAGACAAATTCATCAGGAGCAGATGCACTCACAGACAGTAGAAGGAGCAGTCAGGGCTGTGCCTTCTATCACCCCTAATTCTGTGCTGTTCCTTCTATCATCCCTTATTGTAGGTGCTGGGATAAGACAAGGGAGTGGAGCTCCGTACGTGCTCTCCCCAAACAGCATCTCTTGTTGAGGACCAAGTACCAAGCTGGATGGACTGCTATTCGGACTGTTTCTTTTGTGTTCTTTACTCTTCTAGCAGCGAGTATAACTGCACTTGAAATGACTTACCAGAAGTGCAGGGAGTTCTGTGTAATTGCAGTATGTTGTGTCAAGGTATGTCTTTTTCTTTTTAAAAATGGTACCAAGAAGAATTAATTTAGGTAAATCTCATGGCCAGTGTCAGGGAGGAGTTTAGATTAAATCACAGTGTTATTCCCGCCTGGTTCCATAATCTACAGATCGATGAAATTTTCTTGTGTTATAATAATTTTTCAATTTCAGGCTTGCTCTTTCTCTACAAGGCCCTTTATATATTTAACTATAAGGTTTTTAAGAGGGTCCTTTCCTACCCCTCCCTTTATATATGGCCCTTGTTTATCTTTAATAAAAGGATAATTGTACTGGCTTTATGTTGTTTACTGTTCTTCACATTTTTTCATCTTCTTTGTGTGATCCACTTGGCACAAGAAGGTACCTTTCAATAAAGCCTGGCTGAGAGCAAAGAGAAAGAAAGGGAGCAGAAGAAACCCAGACAGGGAGGGAGGGTCAGAGGAAGAAAGCAGCTAAGACTAAGGGAAACACTATTCCTGAAGGATTTGAAAATAAGTCACTATTATTTGAAAAAGCCTTTAAATGTCAGGGAATAAAGAATAACTGTTTTAAAGAACTTGTAATAACCTTTCTGATATTATTACCACTCTCATTTTTATAAAAATAGCTGATAATTTAAATTTAATTTAAATACACTGCAGTGTGGGACATACTGGTAATGCATACTTCTATTTCTTACCTTGTCTTTTTGGTGATATTACAGGAGTAATCTTTAGTGTCAATTGAAGAAGCCATTTACTATGATGCCCATAGGGCACTCTACATTTTACATTTAACATTGAAATTTTTTTCTAGTCATTATTCTGATACTTACTTCAGGAAGAAGTATTGCAATTAAATTTTAGAGAGAAATTAAGAAGAAAACAGCAAACATCTGCAAAACAATATAATGCCAGCAAGTGAAATAGGATTGTACTTAAAATACAAAGTTCCTGAATATATTCAAGATTATAATTATGTAAGTTATGGTACGAATTAAAAGTATCTTCACAGAAATAATTCTTTGATCGCAAGGGAAAAAAAAGAAAAGCCGTTGCAAGTTTATTTCTACAAACAAACAGAAAGAGGAAAATCTTTGACCTTCTATTGTATTGACAACATTAGCTATGTTTTATCCAGCACAGTGTTTTTAAATGCTATTAACTTACAGACAACACTGCTTTTCTTTTTCTGAAGAAGTAGTGGTGAGAGTGGCAAGAGATAATCCATCTGAACATTTTGTTGGACGAATCAGTCCTACTTGAAAGAAACTGAGAGCTCTTGGAAACTGAAATACAGTAATATACCAATTGGCATGGATACTGCTACTTGTTATGTTTCACAGTAGTCAGGGAGATAAAAGAGATAAAAGAATCTAACACTATTTGAAATCTGAATGTTGGTCAAGGTCCAAGTTCCAATGCTAATTCTGATTTCTGTGTTGAAAAATAAATCAGAAATTCCTGACAGACTTGAATTTCTAAAATTCAAACTGTATAGAGGTATCTGCATCCAGTTAGAAATGTCCTGCAGAATTCCTATTATCTCAAAGCTCTGCATTATAAGAGCCACTCAGAACATTAAAGGCATCATGATATGGCTAAAACAGTTTTTAAAGACTTATTTAGTGAACCAAGTTAAAATTGAAGGATAAAGTAGAGCCTGCCCATCATGCAAGATGGATCTGAGCCAAAATGCTTTACCTAAACATCAAAGCATCCATAATCTCACCAGGGACCCCAAACGTATACTTCTAGAAGGACTAACAGCACAAACTGCAGTTCTGTGTGCTGGCAGACACTGAGAGAGACTAGGTTTTAAGGTTAGGACCGAACATTTACTTCCCTTAGGCGGTGCTGTACCTTCCCTTATGCCGAACTACACTTCAGCTTTTTATCTCCCAGGGATCACTGGGGTGTTCTCAGGCCCAAATCTGTAGGACGCTGAGTACTCTGTTGGAGGTGCTGAAAGATTTTACAACCCAGTGACATCATTGCTTCTTGATGGCTTTCAGCACGTCTGGAGGCTCGGTGTGGGAGGGGTGGCAGAATCAGATGCTGACACATTAAATTTTCCTAACACAATAAATGCCTATAATCACAGCAGATTGAATTCACACCTTAAGTGTAAACAAGAAAAGAATTGGTTTTGCACCATTCTGCCAGAAATAAGCAGCCCACTATAAATAAATCACATTGTTTATACCACTTATTCTGTGTGCAATGAAAACAAGAACAGCTGTTCCTTGACTGCTCTGTTTGTAAAAAATGAACAAATGTGTACCTTTAGCTGTTATAACAGCAAAGTTTACAAGATCTGCCATCCTGTCCCTTACACTCTGTTTTTCTTGGCACTTCCCAAGTCAGTTATTAATGTTCATTCCAGTTTTAAAAGTGCCACAAAATACCTCTGTTGAAATAAAAAAAATAAAATAAAAAAAATAATAAAAAAAAAAAAGAAAGAAAAGAAAAAGGGGGAAAAAAAAGATAATGAACCCTGAAACCCAAAACTCCTATTGAGGGATTTTTTTTAACCCTGAAAGTAGTAAAAATATGTATTTGGCAAAATTTTCTTTCATAAGATGTACACAGTTTCAAGTACCAGATTGTTGAGTGCATGCATTGAATAATATCACCAGATAATACAGCTTGTGCATTACATGTTACAGGACAAATCCTGGCTCCACTGACAACAAGGACATATTTTTCCATTGATTTGAATAGGACTAAGACTCCAGAAGGCTAGAATGGGATTGGAACGAGCCAGCACTCTGGGTAAACCACATAGCTGTCAGCAAACACTTCTTACAGACTCTTATTTAAGTTAATTATCTTGAAATCAGTAAATTTCTTGTCAGTGAGGATTTTCTGAGGGCCACACATGTCTGACACATGGAAATCTACTTCTCCTTTCCAGCCTAAATCCACTGAAAACAGCTGATACCTATTTGATCTCATACCTTTTATTTTAAGAGCTCTTCTTCCTCTTCAGCTCTTTTTTATTTCTAGACTAGAGAAGCTAAGTCCTTCTTTTCATCATTCTCCAACAGGACACGCCTTAAATTTCTGTGATCCTTTTAGTGGTCCTTTGGCCCCTTCCAGTTTCAATTTACCTTTTTTTGTAACAAAGGTGACATGAAATTTACCATTACACCCAGGTGTGGTCTCAACAATATTTGGAACAATGGCAGCCAAACATCCCCTTCTCTATAGATATCCTTTGGTTTATAAGGTGAAAATGACATTTACACACTTCATGGTACTCTGACAGTCCATAAAGATACTTTCTTATGTCATTTGCAAATTAAATGTATTCAGGATAGTGATTTTCACCTGTTCTTGCACTGAAATTGGTAACTTTGATAGCTGTCTCTCACCTCAGTGTAAACCTTTCCGTGTGATTTTAAAGGATAGTTCTAGCTCTGATTTTCAGTCAAAATTATGGCAACTTGTTTCTAAAGGTATGACAAAGATATACATGATTTTCATCTCTAAGGTGATAACTCTCTGCAATTAATTGTGTGTCATTATGGTCCTGCATTGTGGTATTAGAAGATTTCTCTTTTATTGCTAAAGTTGAACTGCACATCTTTAAACTCTTCGCTTTGACCCCACGGGAACATTTAACACCGTAGCTCCACCTTAAGATTTTAAATAGCTCCAGTGGCAAAACCCAAGGGACGAAAAGTTCTGCCTATCGCTTTTTCGCTTTGGTCAGATTTTTAATGTAGAAAGGACGCAATTTAGGTGCAAGCAAGGCATTCAAGTCTCGCCTTACGCTTTTTACAAACCAAAACGCAGCGGCTCCTAGAATTGTAGAAGTGACAAATGACGAATTTACCTTTAAAAAGCGCCTCTCGCGTGAGGGGGCAGAGACACGGCCCGGGGGTGCAGCTGCTGGGCCCGGCCCGGCCCTGCCTCAGGCTGTAGGGCATCGCCACCGCGCCGCGGACGGGCTGGGGAGGATAAAAAAAAAAGTAAAATAAAATCAAATTTAAGGAAAAAAACCACACATCCCCACCCCCGAAACTACAGTTCCCAGAGTGCCTCTGGCTCCTCACATGACATGCCATGGCGGCCGCGCAGGAGAAGGTACGGCCCGGCCGGGCCTGGGGCCGCGGATGAGGCGAACAGTGGGCGAGGGTGAGGCTCGGCTCGGCTCGGCTCGGGGCAGCCGGCTCTGGGGCGGCTCCAGGGAGCGGAGGGGCAGCACCTGTGTGAGGGGCCGCAGGCCGAGGCCGTCAATCCTCCTGCCGACCCTCCTCCCGATGCTCCTGCCGGTCCCCCCGGCACAGGAGGGCAGGCGGGCCCTGGGAATGCCTTCAGGTGTGTCTGTGGCCGCTGCGGAGCCGGCGCTAAAGCGGTGGATGTGGATGGAGGGCCTGCCTGCTGAGGGATGTGGGTGACACGGCCAAGCTCGCCTCCGCAGGGGAGTTTTGTACTGAGACCGAACTTGAGGAGGTTGGTGCTGGGCGTTCTCCTAAAGCTCCCCGTGCCCAGGCCGCTCCTTCCCAAGAGAAAAATCAAATAAAGCAAGAAGTGCAGTTGCTGGCCATTTCAGATGCGTTCTCAGCGTTTCTTTGCTGAGCTGCGGGTTGTTTGTGTGTCCTGAATGCCCGAAGGAAGGAGAGGTTTGGAATTGTGCTAAGTTAGGGATGTTCTCTGCTTTGCACCTTCCCTGCTCTCGGGTTTTGCTGGGAGAGCTTGCCTTCTTTTAGGGGAGGCTTCTTTCCCAGGACTGGTGAGTTTTTAGCTGTGGCAGCCTTTTGAAAGAGTTCTGAAGGTAAAACCAACTCTTGACAAGTCTCTAATAATATAAGAGACTGAACTAGCCTGTGTTTTGCTCTCTTTGGACTACGGTAGGAAATTGACCTTATTTGTTTGTTTTCTGTGGGGAGCATGCACACCTCTGCTGAATGGGATGTGTTTGTTGTGCTTGTATGTTTCTTTAAAACTCAGGTTTTGTGGCTTTCCATCAGCTTTAAGTTATGGGCCCAAACATATAATACATGGCATTTGGTATTTGTAGAGGTAGGGAAGGGAAAATCCTGTATCCACCGGCCTGGAAAGCCCCCTTAAGAATTTATTGAGAAATTATGTTGGATCTGTTAAGTGAGAGATTATAATGGTGGGAGATTACTTCACACTTCTGTGGTTTCTTCATCTGTGTTCCCTTTCTCCATTCTTAGGCTACTTGAAAAACAGCATTTTCCTGCTGGCTGAAGTCCATTGCTGACTTTCCCCTAGAGTCTGAGACCTACCAGTGACAGCTATTCCTACATGATTTGGGATTCTGGTTGTCTACAAATCCCTGTTAAGGGATTTCCTTTTCACAGTTACAAGGCTACTGAAAAGTAGAATTGGGGGATAATCTTCTCAGTACATGCATTTGGAGGGAAGGCAAAGGAACCTAATGAAACTCTCGGGCAATCATAACTACAATTTATTGTTCCAGTTTGCCTAAGCAAGTGGAAGAACGTAGGGAAAAAGCTTTTCATAGTAAGTTGCTAGCAAAGTGAGTTAGTAGGTATAAATTCTAAGCACCTTCAGCTAAGTTCTTGTCAGGGAACAAACATGATTTCTGAATTTCCTTCCTAAGCCAAGGCTCCCTCTGAATTTTTACATGTTATTTTCAGCAATAAAACACAAAGGCCATGCAGCATTTACGAGTATTTGTGTGCCTTTAATAAAATTTAGTATCTGGGGTTGCAGTGCCTTGGGAATACAGTAGGGATATCAGGCTAGATATCTTAAGCAAAAGTAGATTGATATTTTCACAGGTTTGATGATTGAAATCAACTTGTGGTGTGTCCTGATTTTGTAGTGCCCAGTTTTTTCCAGGGGTGCCTTTGCACATAGCAACTTGCAGCTGAGTTAAGTGACTCAGGTGGGTGTGAGGATCCACTGCTGTCTCAGCAGGTGGGCTGTTAACTCCACCCTGCACATGTGCTGCACTATCTGCATGGTGTTGAATATAATGTAATTATATCCTGAAAATTATCATAATTTGCTGCTCCTTTTTGTCCTGAGTAGCCAAAGCAATTGGAACCATGAGGATTGGATGTAGTTGGTGTAACTGCACTAGAAAGTCTTGTGTATCAGCAAAAATGTTGCTTGCTGTAATTGCTTTTGTTGTTTGGGACAGCTGATCTTTTTAGCTTTTTAAAAAAAAGTTTTATTGTTACAAACTATGTGAATTGTATCAAAATATCAAGACAGTAGTGCTAATAGTTTTGATTCATTAAGGAGTAGAGTAGACAATTCCTGGTATTCAGGAAAGAAAGTCAAGGGTTATTTTAGCAATCTGATGATACTTTGCTTTGGAGGTTGTGTGTTACTCTACTCTAGCTCATCCAATAGGCTGGCAACATTACACCACAATGCTTTAGTTCTGTGCTCATTTGGTTAAGTAGAATTCAAGATGTACAAAGATTCTGTGTAACAAATTTCTAATTTCCTGAAAGGTGACTGCAGCTTGTGATTAGATACTGAGGGAATGACAAATCTGTCTAATTTGTAGCTGCAAAGTCAAACCTAAACTTGAAAGGATGCCAGGATTTTACTCCATCTTCCCTTGACTCCCACAGTCTTCCTTTTTGCAATCTCCCAACTCACGTCTCAAGTGTAGACTCCACAGATAACCTTCTGTGGGTTGTGTGTGTTGGAGGGGGCCTGGCCATAGTGAGGACAGTGGAGGAAACAGATGTCAGTAATCACAATAACACCTTGCACTAAGCTTCCTGTGGCAAGTAGAAATGCTGCCTTTCTTCTCTCCCATCTGCTGTGTCGTATTATGGGCACCAAGACGAGCCTCCACTAATGCAAAGGAGGCATTTGCTTTTTGCCTAGAGGTCACAATCAGGGCGTTTTATAAACATGGAAAATAAATAAATGTGTCAAACAAAAAGTTATACTGGTTGTCAGTGCATTAATTTTTTTCCCTTTCCATTTTTCTCTAAGCTCTTGGCAACGGTGTCTTTTTTTTTTAGTCTTCTCTGGTGAAATTCTGTACCTATTACTCTTACTGTCCAAAGTCTACTTCATAAGATTTGAAATGCTGCCTTCTCTCTTGCTCGTTCACGGTTTATATCATATTTTATTGTTAAAATGCTTACATTCCCTGCCAGTGTATTAGTTGTAATCCTTTATTGCTATTGATAAAGATAAATACGTTAAGTAAATCTTCATTTTGCTGACTTCTTTGAGGAGCCATTGCATCAGCACATTTTCTCGGTGAACAGACGAGAGATGAGCAGGAGTTGACTTACAAAATTTTTTTGTAGGGTAGAAAGAATCATTGTCTTGCCAGAGAGATATTTTAAAGGTACAGTTGTTTCAAAGGCAGGAGAAAGCCACACGTCTTGCATTGACATGGGATGGGAAGGAGAAAGTCATTAGTTGCTGGATTTCTGTGAATAATGGCTTGAAGTTATTGAAGTTTAAAATAAGCCTATTAACAGCTGAATAGTTAAATAGCAAAACTAGTTTGTAGATAACTTGAGAATGCTGTTCTGCCTTGGAAGTCAGGGTATGGGCAACTTCTTTGCAAAGGTTGCTACCACTTCTGAAAGCGGGGAAGGTGCCACAGGGACAGATTCTGGGATGATCCAATGGCTCTTCCAGGGTGACTGACAGCACTGTCACAGTGAACTGCTGCCCCTGAGAATCAGTGGGGCACAAATTGGTTGCAAATGGAAAAGATGGAAACTTGAGTTGCTTCTGCTTTGTCTTTAATTTCTTAATAAAGGTTTAAAAATACTTTTAAAAGCTAATACTGCTCAGTTATGTATATATTTAGCTAATTACCCCTTTTTTTGTCTGTTTGCTTTTCAGGAAACCAGGTCTAATGAAGAATCAACAGATGAATCTGAGGTAATGTTACTTAAAATGCTTCACACTTGAATCTATGTCAGTGCTAGTTTTTTGTCAGTATGGAGGGAAAAATACTACCTCATTGTTTGTTTTTAGACGTTTGGCCAGTATCATGTAGCAGGGAATGTTAACCTGGGCTTAAATTAATAAAACAAAGCTGTGATTTGCTATTAGAAGCTTCTTTGTATTTAAAAAAAAACCTCACAATTGCCCTGTTAGAGTAACATGAATTATGTTGAGAAACAAAGTCAAGTCTCTCTGCATGGCACCGTAGGGCATTACTGGTGAGAAGCAGGGATTTCTTTGGCCCTTTCAGTTTGCTGTGTGGAACAGCTGCCTGGACCAGGCTTTTATTGCTCTGTGTGAAATGATTTCATTCTGGATAGTGCTTTGTGATGTGGAGTGCACCTTGATGATCCCTGGGCAACAACTCAGTATTTAGCAGAATAGTGATCCTCTCATGGCTTGACATTCACATGATAGTAAATACAAGTACTTACCTACTTGTTTTTTTCTTTAAAGCCTATTGCAAGTGAAAACTTGTTTTAGTGGTATTTTTAATGGCCTTTCAACATTTCAGCTGGTAGTAAATAAGTACTTGCAACAGAATTAATCATAAATGTGTTGCCAGGTTGGTGGGATTTTATTAGCTTTTACCTTAAGTAAAAATAGGCATCATGCAGTTTTCACAAAATTGAAAGTCCTCAAGCTTCAACTAGACCTTTGTTAAAGTTGATGTCTATTTTTAATGTTATTTTCACATGCAGAGAGAAGTGAAAAGGAAATTTTTATATTGAGAATGTAGATGTTGGATCTAAAGAACAACTGTCATTCTAATGTCTGTGAAAGTGCTTTTCTTTAGTTGTCTTTAAGTATTAAGTCCAGTCTGTAGTGGAGTTGATCAACGAACCATCAGTAGGTAGTTGATGAAATGAAACTCATTAGATTGTTTATAGGTCATTCAGATAAAACCAAAAATAGTGGTAAAAGCACAAAATATAAATGTTCTCGGTGCTTGCTTGTGTTACATGGAGTGTGGTCAGTGATAGGATCAAAATGATGGCTTCACTCTTAGCTCTTGTGATCATAAAATTGTAAATACTTTTTTGGGTGGCCCATAGTTTGAATAATCAGGAATGGATTTTATTGTGATGGTACTGGAATTAGAGACTCTTAATTCCTGCAGGCTGCATCCAGTTTTACAGATTAAAAACATTATATTTATGGCATGGACTTTGTAGGCGTCTTACCATAGTAATAATGATTTTTACATAAACAATTGCTCTTGCACTTAATTTAATTTAAATTCTTCCCATAAAAATGAATATTGTTCCTACTGCTTTCAGAGGGCACATGACACATATCCAACATACCTTATAGAAGTATTTTCTATTAGGGAGGAATGCAATATTAACATTGCTGATTTTGAGTAAATGATGTCCCTGTCTGAGCTGGATGTGTTAAAAAAAATATGGATTTTTTTTTTTCCCCTGATGTTTTACAGTGCTGTGTCCTTATCTTAGCAAAGAATCCTAGGTTGATTCTGTTTCATGCAGCAACACTTATTATCATTCCTTCTAGCTAGTAGCTTCTAGCAAATAAGATGCTAATTTATTTTTTTGTCTGCTTGATTTGTTTTGAATGACAGGCTCTTTAACAAATGCCAGGATGCTTATTTGCACACACTTGGTGATAGAGCTTAATAGGCCTTAATGCAAAAAATGGCTGTCTTGAATGTGTGTATCTATAAGCTAGTCTTTGGAAGTTTGGTTCCAGCTCTTGCTCCCCAGGAAACTGAGTTTCTAAGGCTGCCTAAGTGTTTAATACTTGTCAGCTGTTTAAGTCAGAATGTGTAAAATGCAAAGGCATTTATTAGCAGGGGTTTGTTCAGATGTGAAGCAGATCATTCAATGTAGACATAGTTGTAGTTACTTGTAAAACTTGTAGAAATGTGACAGATCTGTCCTGGTAACTACAGTACAATTGACATTCTTGCATATTCTTGTATATGATACGGGGTATTATAAGTTTTTTCTTTTCCTATAGACAGACTGCTATATATTACACCATGATATGGTATGGAAGAGATATATCTAACAGTCTTTTAGGAGAAAGCTACTGCACAGTTACTTTCTTTTTTCTATCTTCTGGCCCTAGGCATGTGGTTTTGGTTTTGGAGGGTTTTTTGCTTTGTTTGGTTTTGTTGGGATTTTTTCAAATATTCTTCCAAAGCACAATTTGTTCATTGCTTTCAACCTTGTCTAATCATCAAATAGGCTAAATTTGGGGCTGAATCTGAGCAGGTTTCTTTGGCTGAAAAGTCCTAGTATAATGTAATTTCATTGATTTATTTAATTTTATTGTACAGCACCTGAAGCTACATGTTTGGACTGTCACATTTGATGAGATCTTAAAAATACACAGCAAAGTAATCTGACTTTTGGCTATTTGTACACTGGGGGGGGGAAATCCATAAATTATGTACAGCCTGAATCTGAGTTTATTTGCAAATTATTCTTCTTCCTTGCAGTGTGTCTGTTTCTGTAAAATCTTACTTTTCTCAATTGAGCTACTTTTTGTCAGACAGATAATTAGCAAAAGGTGGTGCTAATAATTGTATAAGTCATCAATATTGCATACGTTTCCATTCTAGCACTCCCAACTTTTTTATGTCCTATTCTTAATTATTTATTTTTTTTTTGCTGCTTTGGTCATTGTTACCCTGTGAAAGGGGCATGTTTGTTCATTTAGTTTATTTTTCAGTTATTTAGACACTTTATTAAAGAATTCTACAAGAGTTTGTGGTGAGAAAGGTATTGTAGAAATTCTTGGTTAACCCAGTGCTCAGTTTATGATGGTTTAGAAATAGCTGTCCCTGATATACTTTTACCACTGGAATTGGTAGTGGTTTTGAAAACTGCTCAGAGCAGGAACACAAGAAACATGTAAACCTTAAAAAGAAACAGCTAAAAAGCCTTGATATTTTCTTTTCCTTTTCAGTGCACTCCAGATTTTAGTCTTGTAGGTTGGGTCTGGATTAGGTCAAAGCAATTAAATCATTTCAAGTAAATAAAGCATCTGGTAAAAAAGGCTCCTTGTCATACTGTGTTTCCATCAAAATGTTCTCTTACCGTGGAGTGTGGAGCATTGGGCTGGAAGAGGTGAGCTCTTCTGTGGGCAGTAGCTTTTGAAGGGGCATCACCATTGCAAGGAAAATGGATGGTTGAAAAGTAGGTTTGGCTACTGTACCTCAATCCAAGTTGCCTTTTTTTAGTTCCTCTCTGACCTTTTCTAAAGTACTTCTCATCATGCCTCTCTTCCTTATTATTGAATGGTTCTACGCTAGGTTATTTTAAAAAGGTAAAATGAGAGGAAAAGTCTCAAAAAGCATAATCTGTTTCACATTCCTGAGCAGTTTGAAGAGAGATTGCTTCTCTCTGCATGACTTTAAATGAAATTGGCCTTTTAAATGAGGAGAATGGAAGGAAAAGCTACATAAATCCCAAATAGAAAGTTCTCTTCCCTATTGATGAGAAAATGTATCGTGCAAATAATTTATCAATTTGAGTCAGTAGGATGAGCATCGTAAATTATTAATTGAAGTTTAAGTGGAATCTTTCCTACGTTAATTTGAAAAACAAGTTTTCAGTGACTAGTAACTAACATTATAATATACATCGTTAGAGGATTGACTTGCAGGAAAAATTGGATTATTGCTATATTCTTTTAAGATGTTCTGGTTTTGAGTGAAAATTAAACACTTCATTTAATGAGCTATTAATATTAACCAGAAGTGCCTGTTCTATCTGTGTGTTGTGGAATACATAAAAAGTAAAAATGCTGCTGTGCCTGCTACATAGATTAAATGCAATTGCAAAGCTGCTGTTAGAGTATGGAGATGTGGCTTTTCCAAAATACTTCATCTGTTCTTCTGGGTGGAATAACTTTCTAGGCTGGAAAAAAAGAAAGTAGCGAGGAAATTTAGCTCTTCCCCTGTGGTGGGTGGGTGAACTTTAAAAAATGCTGTTCCCAAAACTGCACTGTTGGGTTTTCATATGCAGTAGATCACAAGGTGGCAACTGGGCTGCTTGAGTAGTGTTCACGGGGGAAACAAATGTTTGCCCAAGGTCCTTACTCAGCAAAAGGAGAGTACAAGGAGGAATGTGTGGCTTCACTGAGATTTGAACTGTGGTTGGGTTTTTCTGTGCTGGAGTTGGAGCTGGAATTGGACATGGAAGATGAAAAGGCCTGTTCTGTATGGTGCACTTGGTGTTGGATGGACTGATTCTGTGTTACCGAACACTGAAGTGGATTTTAAAGTTTTTGGTGTTCTTTGTCATGCACCAGTAAAATAAATTGATGGAAGTTGAAATGAAACCCAGTTGT
This sequence comes from Grallaria varia, assembly GCA_013396735.1. NCBI lineage: Eukaryota > Metazoa > Chordata > Aves > Passeriformes > Formicariidae > Grallaria > Grallaria varia. The sequence continues at coordinate 2,202,481 of VWZG01007393.1, forward strand.
ACTGTATGGACTTTTTACTACCGCTTTTCTTTTTTTTCTTAACATGCCATTTATGCTTGCTCACATGCATTATGTCATCTGTGTGTTACGTACACTTCACAACTTGGCTGGTGCCCAGCTCCTTCAAACCTGTAGGAGGGAATCTTTGATTGGTGTTATACAAATATAGTGTAACCTTCTGTAGGCCACAGCAGTTTTGCTAGGAAATAAAGTGCTCTCTGCCTTGCCTTTCATCCGTGTGTCATTTCATACTGTAAATGCAGCTCATTTTGATACATATTCACAGCCAGCCATATCATCTTAATTCCTTGCTCCTGGTGTATATCTGCATTTTCCCAGGGTATTAAATAAATCCCATGGAAAATGCATGGGGAGAGCAGAAAACTGCTGTGTGAAATTTTACCATCCTAATCCGTATTTACCAATTTTACAGCCAAGTGTGCTGGGAAAGCATTGTTGATCTGCCATCTGAACAATTGCAAAAGAACTAGATGGGAGTTTATTCACTTCACGTTTTTTATTGGGCTGACATTACTGTATTTTCACCATAGAATTAGAGGGAAATATTTTTAGCAGCGTAAGTCACAAATGTGCTGTCATGGTTTGGGAATTCCAGTCTTCATCAGTCTTCGCCTTTTGTTTTCTTGTGTAGTGGTAATTGCAGAATGGAATCTACTTCTTCTGCAAGGAGGAGACTTGAATGGGTTTCTAGATTTTATTCACTATTGCTCTACCTGCTTTTGAACCAGTGACTTCAAAGTGAAATGCTCTTTGCTATTCTGATTCTTAAACCAATTAATTTTTTTCTGTGTTGTTAAAATTTTTCTGTAGGAGCAGACTGTGTGATATGAAAGTAATGAAGGAGGAGAGATTTATGTTCTCTCAGTGAGCTTCCAAAGCGTCTGCTATAATCCTCAATATTTAAATTCAGCGCAGTAAATAAAACAACAACTTGCAATAAAATTGTATTCCAGTTTTGGTACCATTTGTCAGACTGGGCTTGTGAAGGTTAAAAGCCTTAGTCTGAGTTTTTCTTGGCATTCCTTTAGTTTTAGGCATTTGATTGGATTGAGAGAAATTGAGTCAGGGTCCTACTCCTGCAAACAGTATGGATAGTCTCATTATTACTATGACAGGAACACAGGTCTGGAAAGTATATCCTGGGGATGGAGAAACGGTGACAATGAATCTGCACTTTTAAAAAGTTATGTATCCAACTGCAATAATTCTTGTTTGCTCTGGGGCACTGGATTCTTCAGCACAAGTCTATGTATCTTCCGAAACTGTGGAGGACGGAGTGCTTTCTTCTCCTTGCTTCTGAATTTGTTTTTTCCTTTTTGAAAGAAGGCAGAGTAAGACCTAGAAATGGCCTGCAAGGAAGGTGAGGTGTTTGCATCACTTGAGAGCACAGAATTCTTTTTAAAAAACAAACATGGGCAGATCTACTTGGAGGGCTTTAGTACACGACTTTGACGTGCTACCTTTTTAAGGACCAAATGAGCTTTTAAATTATGCTTTGTGTTTCTTGATTGTAGAAAGCAACAGTCCTCTACTAGTTTTGCAAACGTAAATTTTGGCGAATGTTTGTTGTGAGTTTCCAGCTATTGTATCAGAAATAATGATTAGTTATTTTTCAAAACCACTGCTTAGGTTTCAGTTGGTGTGGGAAGAAGTAGGATTTGGGCTAGGTTTATTTCTGACTCCCATGTCAGAATGGCAGGCAGTAGGTTGTGGGCAGTTTGTCTCTGATCCTACCAGTTTTGAAGGAAACACTGAGGAATCCAGATGTTACAATGGATGAAATTTGAGTAAGTAGCCACCTCTTTTATAAAGACAGTGCTATGTCCTCTTTACCCACCTCAGAAATTTGCATCTTTTGACAAACCTGACTTCTACAAGTTTCCAAATACAAACCTTCCTTTTTCCCTCATTTCTGGCCAGAATTGGTCATCATCTTCAAGCAAGTTTTTCCAAACGGTGCTGAGGAAGAGTAAGACTCTACTGGCATGCACACTTAAAGCAGTTAATAACAGGTCAGGTTACCTGAAGTTACTGTGAAGAGCATATTTGCTTTTAGGGTACAGGGAAGTGGACAAATGTTCAGAAATATTCCTGTATTCCTTGTTTAATATTTAGGGTTCAAAGCTTTTACCTCTCATCATTAAAGTACAAGTGATATTTTGATGCCTGTAGTCATAAGACTAGGATTTATAAAGACTGAGTATTTTGTGACTGTGAAATAGGAACATCAAAAGGAAGGGGGAGAGAAGGCAAAATTACCTCCTCATAGGTATGAGCTAATGTAACATTTTTCTTATAATCTCAGAAATCAATGTAAACTGGGAAGTAGGCGTGAAAAAAAAAAAAAGAAAAAAATTAACGTTTTTGTTGTTTTGTCTTTGGTTTTGGATTTTTTTTTTCCCCAAGTCATGACCTTTTAGGAAGGCCTGTGACCCTGGGCCCTTGTTGCAGTAGGGTGTGAGTGTATCTCCTTTGAAACTGCTTGAGTGATGGACCTCAGGTATCTTTGTGTTGGAGTTTAAATGCTTTGCAGGGTCCAAACTTGCAGGCATAAACAAGGCTGGAATGGCCACTTAGAGTAATGGGAATTCTAGCTGGGAGTGGACAGAAGATGTGCAGCAAAGGGGAAGGACTTGCCTTATAGAGTATGCACCGTTTATTTCCATAAAGGCTTGGAAAAACTTTGAGGGCAAATCGTGTGGGAAGGATGACACTTTGCTGTCAGTGCCCGTGATGTAATTAGAGTATCTGCAATCAGTGGAGCATGTAGTTCATGTGACAGACTGTCCTGTGGGCAGATCCTCTGCTGCAGGAGCAAATGTGGGCTAATGGAATAACTCTGGGAGCTGCCCACAGGTTCCTTCTGGAAATTTTCTTCACAAGGACCAATTTCAGATATTTTTTTTTCTGCTCAGGATTCCACCGCGGTGGTTGCTGTAGGCAAAAATAAAGACAGGGCAGAATATCTGAAGGAGGTTGTGAACCCGTGTTTAGAAAGGCAGATGAGCATCCCTCCAGTGGCACTGGCTTCTTGAGAGATTGCACATTTGCAGCTCTCCTCAGTTTTGTAAATCTGCTCCACAAGAGTTGGTAGTGAGTAGGTGCTGGGTGTAGGAAAAGGAATTTGTTTTCAGTTGAGGAGTGTTCAGCAGTGACAAGTGGAAGAGCTCTTAGTAGAAAGCGGTTTGTGTTGGTGTTAGTGGTTAATTACAATATTTCGTTCAGTTGGGAATGTGCTTTCAGTGGGAAAGGTCTGTGGATACCGGTTTTTATAACATCTTTTTAGCTATTTGGCTGCTAGCTTTGGCATTAAAAGGCAAGTCGAAAATGAAATGGAATATGGGTTTTAATTTAGGATTCCCATGGTTGAAAAATGATCATTGTTTCTTTTACGACATCACAAAGGTAGTTTCCTCCTGTCAGCTCTGTGGGTTGCCTTCCCTTTCAGACTTTAAGGCTGCCATGTGTGGAGTATTTTACAAATTTTACGCAATATATATTTCTTTTTCTCTTAATCCATTTGTCAAGAATCTCAAAAGTCAGTGTTGTTTCAGGTATTTTTAGTCAGAAAATATAGAAGTAGTGTTAAGTGATGGTACAAAAAGCAATGCTCTAAAATTTATTTTCAGATGTTTAGAATCCTCTAGGATGGTTTAAAGGACTTTAAATAAAAGTGTAATACACTTAGTAAAAATCCACGTTAGTTCAGCAATTGATTTTTTTTTTTTTAACGCCATTTTTTCTCTTGAAAAAGGAAAGCTGTGAGTTCTCTTGTGTGGGGTAAATGTCACTCTGTTTATATCTTAGCTTTGCTGCAAGTCAGGACTTGTACTCCTCCTCTGGGTTGTCATAGAAACGCAGCTAACTGACATCTCAACCCAGGCTGTTGATGGGTTTATTTGTGGGTTTCCAGGATTATTAAAATTTAACAAAAATTATTGATTTGCTTTTATTAGTGCTGGGTTTTGTTTACTTTAGAAGTTCAGACTGCGTAAAAGCTTTTGCTGATAGAAGAATACCTTTAAAATTATTAAACTCTGAGACTCTAAATAAGAGATCATCAAATGCATTTAACAGATCAGAGTCTGAAGCAGTAGAGAAATCTTGAATTTTGGCAAACCACCTTTTTCATTTCATTTTGTTTACAGTAAAGTGCCCCAACCCCATTTCAATTCACCTTTTAGCTTGACTTTTACTTAACATAGAAGATACCTGTCAAGAAAGCGTGAAATGGGTACATCATCATGCCTTATATTTGGAAGTTTTCATTTTATTTACTTATTTTGAAGCCTGGCAGAACGCTTCAGTGCACTGACTTTTGAAAATATATATTTTTTGTATATGCATGTGCAGGAAAAATTACTTAGTTTTCACTCATAAATAAGACAGGCAAGACTTATTTACAGTAACTTTATCTAATGGTCCATGGATGAATGATTTTATGCAAACTACTCAAGAGACTAGAATTAACTTTTCATGTTGGTTGCACATTGGATGTCCAGGCCCCAGCAACATGTGGGATCTTATAAAAACTAGATGACTGGAGAACAGTTTTTACTTTTATGAATTTATTCAGTGATTACCCGTGCATTTCAAGTGCAATCTTTGTAAGAAATGTATAGAATGCAGAACTGTATTAATTGCTGTAAAATGGACACATACTTCCTTACGCCCTCCTTCCATCACATGTATGCTTTTTTCTTTGACTTTACCACCTCCCTCTACCTTGTAGCCATTTATTAAGGATCTGTAGGCACGAGGAATTTGACTGATTTATATACAGCCCTGTAATTTGACATTGTCATTCTGTCTAGTAACAACTTTGTTCAGTGTTAGATTTACTGAATAAAATTGTTTCTTGGTGGACATTTTGACACCTCGCTTCAGACTCCTACGTCATGCGCTGCTGACATCCCTGTATTAATCTCATTTGTATTCTGTCATAAAACTCTCAAACAACATTTTAAAACAGACTCTCTTTGCAGCTTATTTATATAAATATGGGGCTAAATACCGAGTGTTTCCATAGGTACATGGCTTTTTTGTGTTTTATATGAGGTTATGTACATATTACCATATATGATGGTATCACACGTGGTAAATGGCCATAGTATTTAACTTGGGAAAGACCGGCTGAAGTACTCCAAAGGCAAGTTAAGCAAAATAAGTCTTATTACCCAGTTAACACGTCCCTCTTCCAGATTTATGGTTCACATCATTAGCTACAAGATGATGTTGCACAAATACAGTTCTTCTGCCATGGTCTGACATTGTGCATGTTTGGGGATTGGAAAGCAGTAGTTGGTGGCAAGTAAAGACACTCCTCTACTCAGAGCCCTGCACTGGTATGTTCTGGTTGCTTAGAAATGGGAGTCATGTTTTAGGTGGGAAACATACTCTATGTTGATATGTTCATTAGAGCCAGCAGTGACTATAGGAGAATGTTATTGCAGGTATACTGTTTCCAGTGAGGACCAAGGGATATATACGGGTTTGTGTATATATGCACATATATATGTTTATAGGCATGTATAGTATTAACTGAGACTTACTGGAGCCTTTGGAATCTCTCCCTGGCACTGCGCTTCAGTAGGCCATCTGTTACAGATAGATGTCTATGACCAGACAGCTATTTTGCACCTTGGATTTTCTTTTCCTAAGAGATTAACACGTGGGGTGTTCTTTGATGAATAAATTTGCTGTTGTTTTTTTTTTTTTTAGTTTAGTTTCTTTTCTCTTCACTCTGTGCCCCTTGAGCCATCATCTTTCTTTGCATCTAAGTAGTGATTAGGTGGTAATTCCTTACATGCTTGAAAAGAAAAAGAGAAGAAAGCTTCAGTATTTACCAGAAAAAGATCCTAACATGCAGCTGATAAAGTTGATTCATAGGAACATGCTGTGTCCAGATCCTTTTCCCAGGCAACATATTTATACTACTTATTTTTTGACATAGACCCATTGGTGGGTTTTATACAATTAACTTACTCCTAGTGGATTCTTTTTTATTTTTGTTCACAGCATTTTGCCTCTATCCTTCCTACAGTGGTGCAGCATCTTGTAAAGGTTGTGGAGTTTCTTGTAACCTGCATGCTTCAGCTTTCAGTCCATTGTGGCTACAGTGGCACACTTTATTTTATCATAATTTGTTTTCATATCCATACTTTTTGTTACTTATGTTACTTTTAAATTGCAAATTACTAACTTTATGTAATAAAGCACACATGTACATTTTTTCCTGCTTTTTAGATACCAACTAAGTGCCTCTTGCAGCTGAATTGATATGCTGCTATACAGTCTTTATTTGCACCCAGAACTTTGGAGTAAAAAGAGAAACCAGTAACAAAAAAGCACAACCCAAACCCCCTCAGATGATAAAAATGTGAGAGTTTGGCTTCTGATTGTAATGGCTGTTGTGAAGAGATAGCGGTGATCCATCTTCGCCTGTTGCTGTGTGATAGTTTTGAGGTATCTTTTAATTTGTTTATATCTAAAATAAACATCTAAATGCTTTTGCTGTTTTTTCTCTCTTGCTCCCTTTTTCTTACACTCTTAAAAATTTAGGAAGATGAGAGTGAAGAAGAACCTAAGCTGAAGTATGAACGGCTTTCTAATGGAGTGACTGAAATTCTCCAGAAGGATGCAGCCAGCTGCATGACAGTGCACGAAAAGGTATTATGTGACTTAGTAGCCAAGATGAAACTTCCGCTTGGTTTTATATATTTAGCTGTGCTTGTAATGCATCAGTATATTTCTGTGTACCACTGAGGCCAAATGTAGACTTGCTGTGCAAGACAACACTAACATAAACAAAATTCACCTTAAGCCTGTATTGAACAATCCACGTTTTCTCAGTGATAAAATGAGTAGTTCACATGGTTCAATTAACAGCAGATCTCTCAGAATCAATTCCCTGCTTGTTTGTATCAAACATTTTCTCAGTGAGAAACACATTTTCTTGGTGAGAAAATGAGTGAGAATTCAAGATGCAGTGATTTGTTAGATGAGATGTTTACAGAAGCTACTGGAAAAATGCTCACTTGGCTTTAATTATGGACAGTATTATGAACTAGAATTGGAATACAGTTCTAACTTTCCTTTATTCTGAAAGGAAATTGGTGTATTCTGTGCTCATTTGTATAGCCTGAATCACTGAAGACAGGCCTGATCATGCCAGAGCTGAGCATATATTCACTTGTGGAAGACAACTGAGTTTATGTTAATACAGTGTAGCTGAAAGTAATTACAGTAATTTTTGTTTGTTTGGATTTGGGGTTTTTTAGAGAGATATTGTACTAACACTTCCCTGTTCCCCTTCCCTGATTAGATATCAAGGAGAGGAAAGGCACATGCTAAGTAAGGTTTGTGATGTACTAGAGAACAATACGGAGAAAGTAATAGGCAATGCAAAGTAAAGAAATTTTATGAAGAATTATTCCTTTGTCATTAAAAGCAAGAAACTTCATATACTTCTTTAGTGTTTTAATGATGAGATCTGAAAGTATGAGTTAAGGATTTGTCAGCTATTAGTATGTAAAACATAATAGCCATTTCCTGAATGTATAATTTTTCATATCCAGTGATGTATCCTGAACTGTTATTGAGGGATCTGTCTTTATTATTTTGCTATATTTTTAGACTGACTTGTGCTGTGTTTCTTTTCCTCAGAGGACTGTTGCCATGGCTCAAGAGGCTCTTAAGATGAAGCTTGTATTTTAACTGTATGAATGAAAACAATAAGTCTTTTTAAAATGTTTTTGACAACTTAGAATTACACAGATATTTGGAAAATTGGCAAGCATTTCCTCCTAGTCTGTGGCTTTTTTCTGTTACCTTTTATTCCCAAGTCTCAGGGAAATTTTGAAAGCCAAGGGTTGAACAGGATTTTCTGTATGGATGTGCACAGATTCAGCTCTTACCATAGTGTCACAAAACCCGACAATACAGAGAAACTGTTGAAGTATCCCAGCTCTTTCAGTTTTCCAGCAAACTGGATACACTATTTATGAGAAGGATCAATATTGTTAGAAGCCAGGTACTGCAGTCTTTTAGGAATAGGTCTCTTACAACAGAGAGCATAAAATGAAGCTGGGTAATAGGTTTTGCAAGGGTGTTTCTGTTTTGTTTTCGTCGAGTTTTTTGGAATTTTTTTTTTTTCTCTGCAAGAGCAGGAAAAGCCTTGATAAATTGTCATCATTAGCAAAATTATGCAGTAATCTGTCTCTGATTAAAGCAGTTTAACTTTGGTGGGAATCCTGAAAGCTGGCGTCTGTGTTCAGACTAATTTCCCCACAGAATTATTTTTTTCCTTTTTTGTTGCTAAAGCATCATATTTTCACCAGGCTTGCTGTCTGCACTGGATGACTAATCGTCATGGCACCTGGTGCATTCAAGCAGGCCTGTGCAGTGGAATAGTCATACCTAGTTATGTCTGCACACCTGATGTTTTATTAACCAGTATTGATTTTTTTACCCGGGGGACTTTTTTCTTCCTGAAAAAAGGCAACCTTGCAGGAGTGAAAGGCATTGCAGGGAATGAATTTCTAATGAACTCCTTCTTTCCCTTTCTTGACTCCTTTTAATGTAGCTTCATATTTTAAGTGCCTGAACCGAAATTTCATTTTAAGCAATTCCATTTTGATAAATCCTTTTAAACCTTGACTTTCTGTAAGGTTATTTTTTAAAGATTGTGCTGCCTGACTGACACGCTTAGCAGTGCCTGTAAATTTGAGCATTTCATTATAGGTTGCAATGAAGCATGCTCACATGCAGTGAAATACAGAGAATTGAGTAGCCTGGACTATTTGAGTAATGCTGAAAGTGGGGTGGGGAGGGGGCAAATAAAAGAAACCTTTGTCATAAATCAAGTAGTACCAAAGTTCTTCCTTTTCGGTTTAGGCGTAGTTCGCATGGTTCAATTAACAGCAGATCTCAGAATCGATTCCCTTCTGGTTTGTATCAAAATAAGTTTGTGATGGCATGCATTTTGTGGACATTTCTTTATTTTGCTGTTATTTTTTAAAATTAAACTCCTGTGGAAAACTGCATTTGTCTTGAGAGTATTCCACTGAGGAGTGTTCGTGTGTGAAGGAGAGCAAACCCAGTGGTTATCTGTGTGCCTAAATGCACTGTCAGAGACCTTCCATAATTCAGCTGTGTTTTACCAGTGGCTTACTGGTGGCCTTTTGCTGCGTTTGAATGCTTTGTTTTCAGGTTAGTAACGAAGGAGAATGAAAAATAAAGCTCAAAGGAAACTATTATGATCGAAATGAAGCTGCAGAGAGGATCTAGGAACTATTTCAGATCTCTGTTGGTCCTTGCTCTCACGCTGCATTTTTAATTTGCTGCCACAGTCCATCAGGCGGTGTGTACAGACTGCAGACACACCATTAGCTGTCAGGGGATGAGGGTCCTCATGACTCATTCTGACAGCTAACTTCCACTATCACAGTAATATGGGCTTCAAGCTCTGTTTTATTCTTTAGGTATAATGAAAATAACCTTTCTCTGTAGAAAGTGGTGGGCTTTTTTCTTTTCCACAGTGTTGCTAATCATTAATCTGCTAAACATCTTGGAGTTCATATAGCAGTGCTGTAGTATTGGTTGTGGTGTCTTTGTGTTTATGTAATCAGTCTCTTTCTTTTCCAGTTTTTGGCACTGGGAACACATTATGGCAAAGTTTATTTGCTTGATGTCCAGGGGAACATCACGCAGAAGTTTGATGTTGTAAGTATGACATTCAGAGCCTATTTACTGGGGTGTAAAAATGCTGCAATGTACTAAGAAGTGAGTAAGTTAAGACTCTTGTCACACCTGAAATTACACTAATGTATTCCATGGCATAAGAAGCACTTTGTGGTCCTTGCAAAAAGAATTTACGTTTGCTGGGTTTGTGATGAGTGCATCTCAATTTACATATAATAAACTTTTTCCTGAAACAGAAGAGGAAATACATATTTATGATTGCAAGTGGCTGTTATTATAAATGTAACCCAGAAGCTTGTGATTTCCATAGGGCGTGAACCTGTTTGGTAGGTGGCCATTGTCAGTGACTGGAGTGTGCACAATCATCTTACCTAGTTGCCACAAGTAATTGAAAATTGATTGATTACCTTGCTGGTTCAGTTTATCTATTGCAAATATATACTGCTAATATTTTATGTAAATGTTTTGAAGCTTGAATTTTTACAGGTTTGTATTGATTGAAGGAAAAGAATCAGACTTTTTGCTTCTTGTGATTCCTGGTAGTAGATGAGTAAGATGCGAAATTTAAAGCTTTGTTCTAGAGTATTATGTGTTCCTTTTAATTGTGGACATCTGTTGATCATTTTCAAATTCCCTGTCTTCCTTGAGAAGTGGGTGGAAGAGAATTAGCAGTTTTTTCCTCCTCACGAAATGTAGTAGCCAAGCATTGGTTTTTCATAGCAATCTAAGCACTCATCAGAGAAACCATCACAACATGTGGACATGTTTGAAAAGAGAACGTATGTTCTAAAGCTGACACAGCTGCATGGGAGGGGTGAAAGGTCTTGGCTGTATTTTTGAAAAATCTAATTAAGAATTGTGCAAGGGAGTAGGGGAGTATAGACTCCAAGGCCCAGCTTTTCGAAGAGATTTTAGGTTTAATATTGGTGAGATTGACAGTGACCGTATTGGGTATTAATTCAAGTCTAGCTAATTATGTTCTTCCATTTGTTTTAATTTTGTCCATTCATCGACCCTGCAGATGAGATGCTGACTGCACTTCAAAAGAGAAAAAGCTTTTGGTGCCTCCCTTACAATTCTGATTACTTTACTTGCATGCTGCTTGATAGAGCTTCTCTGTGAAGTAAGAGAAACTCCTGTTTGGGGCAGGTCAGATTAAAGTAGTCCTGAATTCTTGTCTTCCATCGCTGCAGTAGAAGACTGATCAGAGACTCGCTCAAATGAAGTGTGGATTTTCTGTTGAGTCCGGCACTAAATGTCTTGGGCTTATATTTCTTCCAGTCTGTGTAACGTGTTTGGAAAAGTTCATTTGTATCACTACTTTTTTTTTTTTCTTATGTGAACCACTAATGCCTTGTTCTCTCCCACTGTTTCCAAGAGATTAAATCCTCTTTTTGTAAAGGCTTAGGGCACCGCCTAGGTGTAGAGCAAGGAACAAGGGGCCCTTTTGCCTGCTAAAGACTATAAAACAAAATCCCTGCATCCTCCCAAATCTGCTGTTCTTTTCTTTGCATTTTCTTACTAAAAAGCCCTGTCAGTGCCTGCTGGGAGGGTGGTTTCTTAGTGTGAAATTAAGGGTGGGCTGTATAATCTACTTTCTTCTCTAAGGAACTTATTTTTCCAAACTTAGCCTGCTTCAGGATGAAGATTCTTGTGCCATGTCTCCTTGCAGAGATGGCAATGATTTAATTTTAAAACTATTGTGTGATTACAAACTACTTTTTGAGCTGGAGAACAGGAAAAATAAATGTTTCTTGGATTCTGTTCTTTATGTTTGTCTCTTTTTATGATGTGCATGTCTCCAGTGCAACAGATTATATCATGGATTAGGTGGAAATGATGCTTCTTTTTTTCTTTTTTTTCTTTTCTTTATTTTCTTTTTTTTTTTCCTAGTTTGAAGAAGTATTATTTTTTTCTAGGATTACTTGCCTTTAAAGGAAAAGTTTTTCAAGGAACTCTGAAGTGTTGTAGAACAGAACAGGCTGCCTATGTGAGAAGCAAGCAGCTCTGTGGCTGCTTAAACTGAGAAGTTTTCTGAATTAATATTGTCGGCTGCTGAACCTGTAAACAGGTTTTTCTGAACTGGCTGCTCAATGTTGGAATATTATCTTTCAAACTTGAACTTGTCAAGACATTGGACTGCAAACTGGAGGTGTTGCTATCAAAACATTCAGTGGGATCTTCCTTCTGTTCTCTCCTACCAATGCCTGTTCAGTCGTTCCTCCTGGGGAATTTGCAGTAGAGTATTGCCATGTAGTAAATCCCAAGTAGCAGATGTTTTCTGTCTTATGACATGGCAGAAGTAGGTAGTAAGGATAACAAAGTGAAGCCCTTTGTCCGGAAGAAATCAGTTATGTAATTCAAGGAATTGTTCTACATTTGGATCATTTTTCAGGGTTTTGGTTGTTTGGGGGTTTTTTAAAGCAAAGTTGGGGAATAAAAAAATTAATTACTTTTCTCTACATTTGTTAAATGTGTAATTAGCAAAACCAAACCATACCAGGGAAACTTTAAAAGCCACTCGGTCTGAAACATGGTTTGTATGTGAAATAAACCAGAATGGAGTGAGGGGTTTTTATTTAAATCTTTTTTAAAAATTCATTTTATTATCAAGTTCATAAGAAATATATGTAGAAAATACCATTGCTGCTCATAGTCCTTTTGATTTCCATTTTTTAATTCCAAGTAACCATGTTCAAAACTATAAATGGACTTGGAAATTGAAGAAATAAGAATTTTGCTTTTATTAAATCCTTTATTTTCCATGTTGATTAACATCTGCATTTGATCCAAATTGCAAAACATAGATACTGATCTCAGGATTTGCAGCAAAACAAAGGAGAGATCTCGTAGTATGTTGCATAAGCTCCAAAATGGCCAAGTTTTGAATGGTGACACTCCTGTTGAAGACTGAATGCATTTGGCATTCTAATTTGAGCTAAAAACAGCTATAAGATACACTAAAATGTAAAGCTTGGCATCCCTAGAAGTTCTTCTTTTGTTACACACTTTTTTGTTTATTGTTTAAAAAACCTTTTGTGACTGCACTCCATAATGTCCCTGGCAGCAAATCAGTGTGGATATCCTGGATTACAAACACTGGCCCTAATGCTGCAAAGGCTTAATTGTCTACTCAGTTTTGTCCCATAAATATTCACAGAGGCTTCTGTGAAACTAAGCAACTCAAAAGTATTTTCCGAGTAAAATCTTGCTTTCATCTAGCTATTCAAATACCTGATGTTGACTCCTGTGTCAGGGGGACGACTAGTGTTTCAGGTTTGGAACTCCTCTTGTCAACAGCAGTGGAAATGTGTGCTGGGAAGTTGTTGTGAGAGAGGTGGTTTGGGAAGAATTGAGACAGGACTGTGGGGTCTTTGGCCTTGGGCGGTGCAGGGTATCTCAGCAGCTATGCCTGTGCTCTTGAGATCCCTCTCCTCCTTGCCTAGTGTGTTTTTAGCTGTTGCCAGGGTGGCTGTCTTCGACGATGTCAGCCGCCTGAGATTAACTGGTATGCATCCTCAAATAACGTGTGTTTGACAAACTAGTGTTCTCCTGTATTAGGGTTCAGTGCATTGAGTGAGATGAAATGTGTCAAATGCACTGAAAATTATTACTAAAAGGCAACAAGAAGAGGGGGGAAAAAAAGCCTGCTAATGCCACTGACAAAGGATGATGCAGGACTCATTCACAGCACGTTAATTCCAAATGTCTCTCCATCTTTCTTTTCTTCTTAGACTGTCTACAATTTATTAATATAATTATTGCCTCAACTGACATCTTGTGGATTAAGGACTTGTAGATATGAAGAAAGCTGTACAAACATGTTTAGTTAAGTAACAAATCAAAAACCTTTCAAAGGGCAAGAAAACCTGTCCCTATTCTGGTCTTTTAATAAACATCAAGCTTAAAGCAAAAGTGGTAAGAGGTCTTGGCTGGTGCCAGTGATAGTCTGTGAGAAGGGGAAGGATTGCCTGTTTTATAAGTAGGGGGGATTTAAATGTTTAATGCATTGAAGGTGTTTCAGAGGTGATGCATGATTCTAGAAAACAATGTAAAGAGTGTTTTAGAAGCTTCTGTTAGTGCAAAGAAGTGGAAGTTCTTTTAGCTCACAACATTTGTGAGCTATTCAAGACTGCTGGAATTTCAGAAATAACAAAATCTTCTCACAGCATTCCTTTTTACCATGAATTTATTTTCTGGCCTCACTGTTTTTTCTTGATTGTCTCACACTGTGTAGCACTATTTATTTGTTAGTTTTTTAATCGGAGTGGTAGAAATCCAAAATCAGTTGGTCATCTCTGCTACCTTGAAAAATTGAAAGCGACTCCCTTCTGTGGTGGTGTTGTTGCCCTTGAGAGTAGTAATGTCACAGCACTCCCCAACCTCTGGAGCAAGACCTTGCTTGAAGGTCAGTCTGTGGCCTCTTGGTTTTGCTGATAATTCAGCAGGTTACAAACTAAATGTCAGAGATTTCAGTTGACTTGACGTCCCTTGGCAAGAGTTTAATTGTTAACAAGAAAAAAAAAATTCTAATGAAGAAGTGGATGTGTTAAGCACTAAATGCTAGAAATGATGCAGAATTTACGATCTGCTGTGAGAGATAATGCTGCATCTTTCAATGGGGGAGGTAATTTTTAGCATTTGATTGTATAATGAAGTTGCTTTGGATGGAACTTTGCATGAGAGCTTGAGACTAAGATGATATAAATGTCACTTTGACAGGCTACTTAAAATTCTCTGTTTATTACTTTTAACTACATCATTTTAGTTGTCACTGTCAGACTATGAAAGAAAACTTAGTTGGGAAATGAAGTGAAGCAACACAACTTAAAGATCTGGGTAGCTGTGTGTTAGTATTTGCAGGGTGTCACTGTGCCTGTTAAATTTGAAGCTGAATGTTGTGTTTTGTACGAAAGCAAGCAGACAACTATAAATGTAGGTTCTAAAGAAACAAAATAAAAATTAAGGTTTTGATAGAAGCGAATGTCTGTGCAAGGGACAGGTTTCCTTCCCCTCCATGGGACCTCCCACCTGAATGCATTCTTACGTCTTAAATGCTTTAAACTAACCCCTAGCTCTTTCAAATGGAGAAACCAGATAAAAGTGTCATCTCTTGGGATTTTGCTCTTAGGACTTTAATGTCTACACCAAATTTTATAGCACTTCTGCTTCTCTCTACCTGTCTTTTCATTTTAACTGCAGATGATTTGGAAATCCAAAGATTTTTACAGTAGGTGTGGGAATAACTCAGATGGCCTTTTGAGTCTGGCTTTTTGGATGTTATAAAGGCTTGGAAAGTATGTCTTACGATGTTTGTTCTGGTGCTGTGGTTATTAGGTTGTTTGTGACCTGGAGGATTTCCAAGGGAAACTGTGGAGCTGTTGAAGATTAGGAACCTTCTTTGGCCCAAATCACGGTGTGCCTGCGGTGCTTTGCCCACACCAGCAAAAGTTGTGGTGTCGTGGCTGTTATTCCCTAGATCTGGAAAAGTTTCTTGTCTGACAAAACTGAAACAAGAAACACCTTCTCATGCACGCTTTGCACATCATCTTTATGCCACTGTATATGACTTGACTTTAAGGGAGTATTACTTAAATTTTTAGTTAATCAAAGAGATCAGATGGATGTGGAAGGCATTTGTTATTACTAGAAATGCTGCTTGGAGTATGGATGAAATGTGGGAGAGTCAAACAATTTAGGATCAGGTATGATTAATTTTTATAAGCATGAAACTGAGGCAAGCGTGGCTGTTTCATTCAATTATTCTGTCAAGCTTGTAGCTTCAGTAACTCTGTGGCTTAGTGCAGAATAATGTAAGAAGTTTAATTGGAAACATGGGTTCAGCTGCAGAAGGGCTTGTAGGGTCCGGTCATTTATTTCTTGAATGCTCTTAGCTCATACGAGTCAAATGTGTGCTTGTGAAGTAGCATGTAACATGTACACTGGAGGTCTAATTTATTTCAAATACAGTATAAAGCCTCTGTATTTCATCAGCTGTTTCTGGGATGGCAATTGTTTCTGCCACCTCTTTTGAACTCTTCTCTAGCAACTGCGTTGCCCACATACCTTCTTTTGGAGAGGATGTTGGCCCTATCCTTAGGCTGAACACTCCTTCTACAACTTCATTACGCTCAAAATCCATATTGTTTGCATCTCTTTTTTAAGAGATGCAAGGAAATAGAAACATAGGAAGAAGTTTCATTTTTTTGTTCTCCAGTACCAAATCACTCTTCTCCAGAGTGGGTGTCCTGTGGTCTGTCAGTTGCATTTTATGACCAACTCTAACTGTACCTTAGCAGCCCTCTTTAATGTCACTGATTTCAGTAATAGTCTGTTAATGTCACTGTTTAACGAGCTAAAGGGCTGTGACTGAATACTGTTCGGTCACAAGAATCTAGACATAGAAATCAGTTCACTTTCTCTTGACTTGGTAGGGTGCTATTATATTGTACGTGTTTTTCTAAAAACCCTAAAGTATTGAGTATTCTAGGGGAAAATATTTCACAGGGGGAGAATAGTAAACATGAAGGGCATTACTACTGTAGTATTTAATACAGCATTGTTTGTCAATAAAAGGGTAAAGTTTCCAAAGTTTCCTTTTTTCACCAGACTCCATTGACTTTCATTATTGTGAAAGATCAAGAGGTTCTTACTGTAATCCCGCTAAGTTAATTTACACGTGTCACTTTCGAACATTTTTGAAAAAAAATTTGGTGACATTATTCAGATACATCAAAATCATTAAAACGTTTTTTTTTCCTTGTAACTCTTTCACCATCCAGATTTAGTAACATTTGCTGTTTGAATGTATATGACATCTTGTGACTATTTAGAAATGTAATTTGTGTTTCCAACAGTTATTGACCATTTCTCTAAAAAATTGCCATATGCACCATAATTTGGCAACTGTATTAGGCAACAAAGTTTATTTGCTCTTAAGAAAAACACAGAAACATAGTTTCTAATTTCAAAGACATATTAACCACACACAATAATATGTTTTCGTCTCTGATTTAAGCAAAAATTTTCTAGATTTTGATTGGCTCCTGAGTTTCAAGAGACTACCAACATATTTCAGACAACTGTTAAATAAGGAACATACTTTTCTGTGCCTTCCAGAGGCTTAATCCCTGACAAGAAAGACTAGGGTTCCATCTTTCACTGGTTTTTGGTATTTGAAGAACCACAGATTTTCACCATCAGGGATGTCTCTGTCCTACTGGGAGCTTTGTGGTTTGCCCAGGTGAGATA